>OZ037757.1:6575435-6992935 GCA_964035475.1 Salix caprea | reverse complement strand
CTCTCCTATCAGCTGGAAATACACGTCGGTCCTTGAATGTTGCGAATTGTTTATTTTGATCCCTTGGCTTTTAATTTCTCTTTTATTATTGTGTTTTTTAATATAATTTTTGATTTATTTCAATTGTGCCCTTCAATTGAAACTGATTATATAAGTTAGGTTTCAATTTAGTCCTTATTCTTTTGATTTTCGATTTGCTTTTGGTTATTTTAATTATTTCGGTATGCAAGTTTTAATTGCTTATAATTGGGTCCTCCAATTGAAATTTATCATATATTCTATCTTTCATTTTGGTCCTTATTCTTTTAATTTTGTAAAAACATTACAATTTTTTAAAAATGTCTTTATTTATTTCAGTCCCAAGTTTTATTTATTTCAATTTTATCCTTCAATTGAATTAATTATATTGTTTGTTTTAATTTGTTTTGGTTGTGTCCTTCAATTGAAAATTATTCATATTTCAATCCTTATTATTTTAATTTTTTTTAACAAAATTACACTGCAATTTTTTTAAAATATATATTTATTTATTTGGGTCCCAATGTTTTTATTTGTTTCAATTTTGTTGTTTGATTGGAATTAATTATATATTTTATTCATTTCGGTCCTTATTGTTTAAATTGTGTATTTGCTATTAATTTCTTTGATTTTTTCTGTCATTCTTTGACAACATTTATTTTTTATCCGTATTTATGCATCTATGCTTTTAGTTTTTGTTTTTAATTTTAATCTTTTTATTTTTTATTAGAGATTTATTTTTATTTGGTTCAGTCCTGAAATTTTAATTTATTTTGGTGATCGCTTTCAAATTAATATTGCTCCCTTTTTCTCTTTGTTTTTTTTTGTGTTTTCTGTTATTTTTATCTATTATTCGGATCAGATGATTTTGTTATTTTATTATTTGTGTCATAATAATGATAATTTTAGTGATTATTTTTTATTGTTGTTTTTGTAAAGATGTTTTATTTTTTATCTTAACAGGAATTCTGCATAAATTTATTATTTCACCTAAATTATATTATAATAAAAAAATCTCATATATTTAATTTTTTTGCGTTGAAAAAAAATATGGTGTAGCCCACGACGAGGCACGGGGGGCATTGACTAATATATATATATATATATATTATCATTATCATTATCATTTTTTTCTAAACTCTCTTGTGCTCAAGTGAATAAAAGCCATCTAGTTTTAAATTAAATAAAATAGTTAATGAGGTATCAAAATCAATAATAGTGTGAGATTTTTTTAACATGAATGTTAAAATCAGCTTGCATGTATTTTAGCTATACAAGTTTTTATTAATTATATTTGTTATGTTATTCTATGAAGTGGTAGCATGAGGGATATCAATTATATTAGAGCAAGTCCAATGGCAAGAGCCAATTTGAAGAGTCAAATCTTTAAAATGACTTTTTGAATAGTGTATATAGCTTTTTGGTTGATCTGTACTCCAATGTTAAAAGCCATTTTGAAGAGTCATTTTTTATCTTTTTTTAAATATAGTACAATTATTTTGTATATAATTTAATTATGCAATTAATTATATAATTAATAAAAATAAGTTATATAATTAAATAATTGCTTTTGATTCTATTATAATACTATTATTTTATTTAAATTATTTTTTATGCTAACTATTTTTTGAATTATTATTATTATTATAAAAAAAAACCCGTCCCCACCCCACCCGTAGAAACCCTACCCCCCATCTCCCTCTCTCTGCTTGCGTCGCTACTCTCTTCCTCCTCATCCTTCTCTTTACTACTCAAAACCTTTTCTTCTCTTTTCCTCCTCTTCTTCGTTGCCCCCCTTCCATCTCCCTCTGGTGTGTCCTCCCTCTTCCTCCACCACCACCACCATTACCCATTCCTAGACCCATCAATGGTGGCAAGAGAAGGAACAAATGCACATGTTGTTGTGTGTTTTGGCTGTAAAGAGATTTTCGATTATTTGTCTATTCTTGAACTGTGGTTTTGGTTTTCATTGTTGATTGTTGTTGTTGTGTTTTAATATGTTCCATAACGGTATAATTATAACGGCTCTTTTCCAATTTGGCTCTGCATCCTCCCATATATAAGAATGCTTTATCGGTTGAAGAAAAGACAAAATACCTCTCAGGATGTCTCTCCCATTGAAGACATTAAATAGAACAAGAATAACTAAAATTTTAAAAAATTAGCTTTGTCTCTCATGATCCCTTTTAGACTTGCTCTTACGAGGAATCTTGATTGCACTCTTTAGCTGAGGAGAGGTTAAAGGCTTGGCAAGTTGTAGCTTTTAATAGGGCATAACATGGCTCAATGACAGTCCTTTATGTGATTGTTGGTTGAAAATGTGTGCGAGATATATTTGGCATGTTGGTGCATAATATTTTAAAATATTTTTTATATTAAAATGTAAAAAAACATGAAATTAATGTTTTTTTCAATAAAAACTTGCATGTAAACCACATAAAAAATACAGAAACATATTTTATATCATTATCAAACACTCACAGATGATATACACCATCCTCTACGGGGGAGGGGGTTTTGTGATGTGAGGTTTGTATATTAGCAAGTAATAAAACTGAATGTGCTTATTGTTTTGTTTCATTGAGGATTACGTGGAGAAATATTGTTCGTTGCTGTTTTTTGTTCATATAAAGGTTTTTTTTATGCTTTTTGACAGAATTGAAAACTTGAATAAATGTTCATTCCTTTTTTCTCGACAATATCCAGGACTGGCATGCGCTGTCATGGGAGATTTCATGTCCTTTTTTTTTTAAAAAATAGAAAAAATACCAAGCAAACCGGAGAAACTCTTATACCTGATTTAATTTCTAAAAATAGTAACTCAGGAAATCTACGTGGATTCAATCAATAAGATTTTTTTTTTGAATAAATTCAAGTATAAATCAATAAGATTAATTATTAACTAATTTAATCTTGAAGGATAGGATTGGTAAAAAAAATATTTTTAAAAAATTGCAGAAACAACAAAAAAAAGATAAAATTTGATAGAAAAAACTCAACGAAAATACAATTTAAAAGGATAAAAAATGATGTCAAATAAAATAAATAACAATTGAAAAAACAATAATCAAATTTTAAACACATAAAAAAAAATAGGAGATGAGATTGAAAAATATTTGTAAGAAAAAAGTAAACTCGGGGACATATCTGAATCTGATCAAATTTTAAAACCTCAGAACATGTGAAACCTTGTATTTGGGTCTAGTCAAGAAATTTAATAAGAATTAATTAAAAAAATACTACTTTTAAGAACTCGTGAAAATAGAAAAAAAATAGCAACCCAAAGAAGAGGGATTAGATTTGATAGAAAAAAACAAAATGATTTATAATTTAAAATAAAAATTACATGGGCTAAAAAATTAGAAATCAAAAGGACAAAAATAATTTTGTAAAACAATATTAATTTAAAGAATATAAAAAATGAAAGAATAATAATAATTAAAAAAATAAAGACCAAAATTTATATATTATTTAAAATAAAAAAATCACAATAAAAAGAAAAAAAACACGAATATGAAGACTCTTAGATTTTTAAGGACAACAAATTAACTAACTGTATATAATTCGTATAATATACCATAGTGGAAAAGGCTACCAATATCTAAGTTAAAAGATTGGATGAACAAGCAACAACATAATAATTATACTATTATTATTTATGTGTTGCGGGTCACCCCAACCTTCCTTTTTTCTTTATTTTAAATAATAATTAACACTATTATAAAATTTGTACGCTGACACGGCAATTGAACCTTCCATTCCCTTCTACCATTCCACGCATCCTAAGACGGGAGTAATCCTGTCCTGTCATTCTGGGAACGGGAGAGGCGCTCCCAAGACGGCCAAGGCCCGGGAGCAGAACAATAGCAATGATAGATGAAAGATAAAATAATATAAAAAAAATGCAAGTTAATTAATGGCATGGCCATCTCAATGGACGTCGTTTTCTTGACAATAAATCTCCCGCCAAAACTATGGAGAAAAGGAGTGGTTAGTGATTGGATAAAACAGACTCCATACCGGAGAAACGCTACGAAATTGAAATGGGAGATAGAAAATATGTGAATTGACATGTTAAAGCGGAAATAACCGGCAGCGACACCGGTGGATATTTGTCCCACAAGCAGCCACCAAGAAAACCCCGAGAAAGACCGGCCCCTTGTGGAATCCTATTTTAAGACTTTAAAAAGCACTTTCTTCGAATAATTAACCACACGAAACGCATACACAAGGACCCTAGCAAAGCTTCTTTTTTCCCAGGAGAGTAAAAGGACCCTAGCAAAGTTAGGCAGCGTTGAAAAAGCTAAGGAAATACTGCATACCCTTATAGCCTCATTTTCCGGCTTTGATCGAAGATGAATATCGATTTTTGTTCTTTCGGTACTTTATCTTGTTACGGCTGGACGCTAGCTGCTCTAGATCTTCTGGTATATCATTGTTTTATTCCACTGATAAACATTAGCTGGCGCGGGCACAAAGAAAAAGGAGCTGGACAACATGTGGTGTACTGGTGTAAATCTTTCTTTCTTTGTGATCTTCGACAAAAATAAACTTGACATGCAATTCTAGATAGGGTGCTCACTGCTCACTGCCCAGCAAGGAGTTATGAATGTGAAAAATACCTAAATCTGTCAGTACACACCATCAAGAATCTCATAACGAAATTCATGGTGGTAATTGTTCTTATATATTTAACTAAATAAAGAGGTGAATTGTGTCAGACAGACAAACTATTAATTATATGATAAATTTGAGATTCTTACGTCGGTATGAGTCCCAGAAAGGAGGCTGATATCAAGCTTCTTAACAGCCTGTTCATCTTTTTGAGTAGGTTGATAGTGTCCTCAAATTTACTGGACAAGAAACACTGCATAATTCACCAGAGTTTAAGGGCCTGTGTCAATCCAATTAAATAAAAAAACTTGCCAAAAAATATCATGTTTCAAATTCATCTTCTGTATTTCAACCAAGTTTCTCAGTTTAAATACAGATTGAGTAACTGGTACCGAAATTCATAAAAATACACACACACATCCTTGGGTGGAGACATCACAATACAAGCTTTGCCATTATACTTCTTGTTGTCAGGTGTGGTTCTCATCTTCAAGATCGTAAGTAAAGCCGTCTTGTTTGTATTATAATTTCTTGCATAGAGACATTGGCACCAGTACCAACACAGACAATTTAATTTACAAATAAACGAGATGTGAGGATTACGATTGTAAGCGAGAGAGAATAATTTTGAACAACTTGTTATAGATATGATCACCCTAAAAACTTGTCGTGGATATCCATAATAATTTGATGAATAAGGAATTCAGTTTGATGCTTAAATTAGTTTTAAAATATCATCAGCCGTGTAAAAAAAAGAAAGTAAACTGATGAAAAATATCTTGGTTAAGTCTCATCAACGCTGAGTTGACGGGTTATTAATTTAATTGCTAGGGGTGGGTGGGGGGAATCTTGTTTTTTCTTTCTTGTTTTTTTATTTAATATTGTTTATGATATTTTTGAATTTTACAAAGAAAAAATTAATTCCTTAAACAATGTAATTTGATTTTTTAAAATATTTAATGGAAGTTATGTTTTTTACAATATTCAAACAGTACAATAGTGAATTATTAAGATTTTATTACCCCCAACACAACAGTGCATTATCAAATAGTTTAACGCATAGAACATGACAGCTAAAACAGGGGCCACATATGCTCCAATGATTAGTTTTATGGAACGAAGCCTCGAACCGGGATGCTATACAATTACCCAAAGTTCATATGCTAGTCAAATACCTAGCCAAAAACACTCCAAAAACAAAAACAAAAAAAGGAGGAAGAAGAAGTAATGAACTGCTGAACTCTGGTAAATATGCTTTCTGAAAAAGTGAAAATACTTGCCATGATTCGTTAAGCTTGGTAGAGGCCCAAGTTCCGAAAGAGATTGATATTTTGACTGGATGGGGCGGGGCTTAGGCGTCATCTTATAGCGAACTCATGGTGTCGAGCAGAGCGGCCAACTCAGCAACTATCATCTGCCATGTGTCTCTCCTTTCAAGTCTTCTTTACCATGGGGGGGGGGGGGGGGGGGAGAGAGAGAGAAGGAATTAACACGAGGGCCTTTTTTACGCTCCCACTATAAAAGAAAGGAGAGATGAGAATGATGATTAAGTGCTGAATATTCAGTGAGCACATGATAACTCACCTTAACTTTGGACTGCATAAACGGGGCTCTAGATTATGTGTATACATAAAGTTTTTCACTGTAATTCGACTCCATTCATTGATGTAGTCTTTAAGTTATATTGTTTTTTTTGTTTTTTAAATCATCTTTAAATGATGATGTTTTTTATGTGTGAAATCGATAAACCAACACCTGCATGGAAAAGAAAGAACCCTATTTCAAAAGCTTAAATAAATTACAAAAGCAAGAAAAGACGTCTTTCTTTGTCTATAATTTCTCAACTCTAAGCAAAAATAATGAATCGTTGACACTTAAACTCTAATAGTTTGTTAATTTTTAATTGCACTAATCTTAATTTAGCTTTTCATTTACAGGTTATGTTTTAGTAATTGTCCGGAAATTTTTTTTGTCCGGAAAAACTTTATGATCTGGTGATCAACTGCCTTTTCAATGGACTGATTTTACCCTTAAAAAACCTAATAATTTGTCTTGTTGTTCGTGCAAACTATTATATATTCAAAATCCCAGTAGATAAGTTTTTCAACAAATTATTGTTCTTTCTAAGGGGCCCAATTTGAGATTTGTTTGAGCGCTTCCTTATCATTTCCTTTTCATCAATGCAAGTTGGACTGTCAAAAAAGAGGACAGCAAAGTAGAGAAAGAAGGCTAAAAAGAGAGTGTTTTTACCCTACAATTAAAACTATTCAACAAGCCTAAATCAAGAGCACATACTACCGTATACACCTTGTCTTGCCATAATATTATTGTTTTTTTTATATATATATATATATATCACGATTTACAGGTGTGATTACCAGTATTTAGCTGTTTTCTATGTTTGACATATGATTTTCAATTGATCGAACATGAAGCTTGAAACATAACGCAACTTGGCGTGTATATGATTCAATCTTGTCCCTCATGAAATAGAAAAAGAAATCTTATCCCTACTGTTTTCTCCTTTTCTTTCTTTCCTTTCCTTTCTTGTTTTTTTTTTTTTTTCTGGAATCAAAGGGTTTGATTTTATCCAGGCTGAGTTTATCGAGTGCCAAAATATTCCTTGATACCATAAGCAAATATATAAGAAAAAGGAACAGGAAAAGACCCCACGTGTGGAACCAAAAATGGCACATGCAGCATATTTAGGAAGGAGACAGCACTTTTGTTTATTTCATATTTTAACTTTGATGCGAGCTTTGGGCCGGTACGCTTGCTTGCTTGGGATTCCTACCACACCTTTTGAAGGCTGGAGTTGGATCTTCACTTCAGTCTCTCCCTGTCTTTTTCATTTTTTGTTCTGCAAAGCACGCTAGCTCTTGTTAAAGAGAAAAGTTTGGGGAATCCTATGCCCCCTTCATACCTGTGTATTCCCAATATTCCCATCACTTGCTTCTTAATGCTGTGTCCCCTTTTTCTGATGACCAGATTTTCCATGTTATCATCATCACTCTCATGCTCTACTTTCATAAACGTGTCATAGACTCGTAATTTACATGCAGCAGTACTCTTTTTACCAGTCTAGTTAATTGTTTCTAATTATTACAGCAAGAAGGGAAACCTCTACGCTAGTTTATGATATTTGCTATGCTAATTACCTTTCAAATCTGGTCAAAACACATCCTAGTTAGAAGATCCGTAAAAAAAATTGTATCTTCTTCTGCATGACCTAGCGGGTCTGAACCCCTGTCATGCATGCCTACTCACACGATCATGTGCTGAAAGTAACCCAACCTCCTCTTCGAAATTTGTTAAGTGTTACTACTACTCGAAGACATAAAAACTATATGTCAATGCAACAGTGCTGGTGAGCAGGCAGCAGTACTGCATAAATCAAGGAGTTTTCAAAGTACAGCTTTTGACTTGAATAATTTATACGCATAATATGGATCCAAACAATGCTCTTTTAATTTATTGCCACTTTTATTATTTAAAATGTCCAAATAACTTAAATGCAGTGATTTCTTTGTGTTTGGAAAATAGTTTCTGGTTGCTCAACAGTCATCATGTGCGTCTCTCTCACAGCAGACCATGGTAGACACATACACCACACTTGAAGAGTGTATTTTGATTCAAATCGAGGGTCCCATGAAGTTGCAGTTCACAGTCATGCAGAATACCTTGGTGCCTGATGCAAGGGATCCATCCCCGCCATTTTAATTTTCATGAGAGGGCATGGTCCAAGCTGTGCCCTGCTAAAATTCAAACCTTGCTCCACCTCATTCTTCGTCACCAGTAAAACTAATGCAGTGCACTGCGGGGTATTTATAATTATCCACTGAGAAAAACCACATTTGGTTCCAGATAATGATGTGGACTGAAATTAGTTTTATTCTAGCGTTCCAGATAATGGTGGGCTCCAGCCCCAGTGATAAATAGAAAGCCAGGATAATAATAATAAACTAGTATTTTGGCTTTTCTTTTGCTTTTTTAATACTATATAAAAAGATGATTTCAACACTTCTTGCAAAATATTAAAATGTTATTTATTACAATGATATTTTTTTACCAGATTTTTATTTTTTTTTAAATCCATTTTTTTAGTTTACTTTTTACAATATTATTTTAGTAATACATGTTATAGGTTTGACAAGTTTATCAATATTGACTTAATTGTTTTTTTTTAATTTTATTTTTTAATATTATATTGATTAGAAATCATTTGGGGTATTTTAATATTCACTAAATCAACTGTGTCATATTATATTGTTAAAATAGTTGTGTATCAAATATATTATAATACAATAGACTCTTTTAAATGATTTTTTACCATCAAAATTATATATACTACTTAAAAAACTATATTAGCAATTTTATTATTTAATATTAAATTAATTAAGAATTATTTGAGTTGTTTTAAAATTCACCAAGAGAAATCAACTTTGTCATATTATATTATTAAAATAGTTGAGTATCAAATATATTAAAATACCTCTTTTAACAATCTTTTACCATTAAAATTATATATCTTATTTAGAAAACTATATTACTAATTTGAGTGTTAGATCATTTCTATTTAGAACATTAATACTTAGATGCCTCCCAAAAATTGCCCATTATACACACACACACGTTACATAATACACAAAATAAAGGCTATACAGTCAGCCTCGTGCAATTATATTTCATTTGGATTGTACCGATAAAGCAATTTTTTAGTCTTCTAGATGATGTTTATTATTGTGTTTTGAAAAGTTTTTGAAAAAATTATAAATTTTTTATTTTTATTTCTTGTTTTAAATTAATTTTTTTATATATTTTGATATCATTTTAAAAGATTGATGTTAAAAATATTTTTATATATTTATAAATTAAAAACATTTAAAAATCAAGTTCAAACAAACACACTCCTAAGCATATTACTTTTTTACTTTCTTTACGGGCAGGAAAGAACCAAGAAAGAGCAACTGGCAGAGAGGATCTGATGATGAAGCTACAACCTGTCAATCATCTTTCACTAAAGAGATACGCGTCCATAAAAGAGTTAGCCCACTTGGCAGACCCCCTTAACTCTTTGCCGAACAATGACTTGACGCCCTCTCCTCTTTCTTCCTGATAGTCCATGCAAACTCTCATTACAAACAGGTAACAGAAAATAGCCCAAACGTACTCAACGTAGCAAGCCCATAATTAAATGCCCAGTTAAAATCCAAGGCCTGGCCCCCACTATCCATGATTCATCGAGTTTTTATACCAGCAAGAGATTGTATTTTAAGATCTCTAAGAAAAACAATTATTTACAGAAATCAAATTAATATATAGCTTTTTAAATAGTATAAATATAATATTTTTTTATATTTTCATTCCAATAGAAAAAAAAACTATTTAGAGAAGTCAAATCTATTTTAATATATATAATATTAATAATAAATAATTAATATAAGTACAATCAAAACCACTTTTTTGCATTGAAATATATTAAGCAATTTTTTATTTTTTTGATCAAATATGTAGGAATATCTCTTCAACTTAGAAATATTATTTTAACTCTTCAATGAAGCTATGAAAATGAAGAATGAAAGCTATTTTTTTTCCCTTTAACTTTTCTTTTAGCTCTCTCATATGGATATTTTTATAAAAATATGCTTGAATTAAAAATATACTAGATAGATATTTCTTGATATTTTTATGTTTTTAATATTAGCATATCAGTATCATTCTAAAATATCAAAAAAATAATTCGATGTTCCTACAATCTCTTTTAAAAAATACTCAGTATAAATGTATTGATGCTATCCCCTTCAATAATGCCATCCATTTGTTTCCATCCCAGCACTGAGATATCTATCCAGCCTTGTTGAGTCTTTAAGTTTACTTCGGCACGTAACAAAAACTATAGTCATTGATTAGGACTAAATTCCAAAAAAGTTTTGATCGAGGACAAAGTAGTAGTCCGTTCACGTCAATAAATTTATATTTTTTTATTAAATACTAAAAGATATTTTTAAGTTATAGTTTTTATGTCAATCAACACAGAATTCTATCTCTAGCGATTTTAAAATCTACCGTTAACATTGTCTCGATGCATGCGCACAAATTATAATAAATTATCTTAGATATTTGTCTAAAATCTTGAACTCGAAAGGTGATCGACAAAAACATATTTTCTTTACACTAACACTAAACATATTAATTGCATTAGACACTGTTAAACAATAAGTTTTCTATATTGGATAAATTAAAACTACGAAAAAATAAAAATAAGCCCGCTCGAGAGCACGACACACTGTTCAAAATCTCACCACCAATCACGGTTTTTTAACGTCCCACCCTCCCATCAAGCCAAACCAATCCCATGAACCCAATACACAACCGTTGCCCAAGCTTCTAGCCACCAAGTCTGAAAGAAGACAGCTGGAGAATAAGCTAGGAAAATAAAAATAAAAGGAGAATAGGTGGTTAAAATAAAAACTCCGACCTGCCGGATTCGAACCAGCGACCTAAGGATCACAGCAACTACTACAGTCCTCCGCTCTGCCAACTGAGCTAAGGTCGGATTTTAAGATTCTATTGCTGAATTATTTGTAATTCTTTGTTATTAAAAGACGATACCAAAGAAAAGGAAAAGATTGGATTAATATCCTTATCGACTCTCTCTTCTAACAAGAGCTCGAGACGCGTTTAGAGAATGGTAATTAGCTTTGGAAATGCCACATTAACATGCCGTTCATGGTGGCCTTTCACGTCTTCAAGAATGTGGTTATTTGATGTTTAAGACTACAGTAAAAACTATGTTTTTGTTAAAAAAAAAAAACTATTATTTATATCAGTATATTAAAACAACCTAAAAAGAAAAAAAAAACTAATTTTAAGAGAAAATAAAAATAATATTTGACAAAAAAAATTATTTATTTGTGTGTTTAATATTGCGACCCAAATGATTTTTATTTGAAAATATATATAATTTTTATTTATGCCATCGCTTATTAAAATCATAAAAATCGATAAACTTGCCTTTATATTTTTTACAAAAGGAAAAATCACCTAAAAGACGGAACCCCATAAACATCGCTACTTGCATGTTGAGCTTAGTTGTATTTATAAGTGCAGTAGTTTTTTTTAAAAAAAAGTTAGTTTGTTTTGAAAATATATTAATTTTTTTTTTTAATTTGCTAGTATAAAAATAAAAAAAGATTTTTTATTCCACGAAATAAAAAATAGTTATGCCACGAAACCAAACGTATTGTATCATGCCTTTCTTTTATTCCTACGAGGTAGAATTTTTTCTTGTAAGAGCTAACTTTCTATTTCTAAGGTAATCTGGGGGCCAAGGGACGACACTTTATTTCATCCCCGTATAGTTGTTGGAATGGAAGTAGTGATTTCGATCCCTTTTATCATTCCGGACGAAACCGGGTTATCGGAATCCTTCTCACGCGAGTTACTCTTCTGGGATTTTCGAAACTCTTTTCCGAAAAAGTGAACAAGCACATGACACGTGAATAGTGAGGATGGGCCCTGGGCCGAATGTCCTTCTCGCGAGACAGAGATTAAGTATATATCCATAGCTTAGCTTGTTCATATTTTAGATATCTTCTCCGATAATTATTAGTTTGAGTTGTTTCAAGATCAACAAAGGTTTATTTAATTATTAATTTTAAAGTCAAGATTTATACAAACTAGTCCGGACATCATAAATATCAAAAAAATATCAAGGATACAAATTAGGCATGTTCAGTGTGTTGTTTTCTTATTAAAATATTTTTGTTTGTGCTATTTAAATGTTTTTTTATAATTCAACATTTTTATTGGATTAGGTAAATTTTTATCTTATATGAATATTAAACTGAAGCTGACAAACTTGTATTTCAAGGGTCACTTTCCCATCTCAGCCCGTCAGTGAATCTTATTTTCCAAGATACTATTCATAATTTTATATCCCTGCTAAGCCAATGTTAATGCATGTTTAAAAATGTGATTTCAATTGTATTTTAAGGTATTTTTTATTATCAAAATAATTTTAAAACACTCAAAATATAACAATTTAAAACCAGAAATAAAAATAAAATGATTTTAATTTTTTTCAAAAATTATTTTATGTCAAATCTTAGCTAACTTCATCATTTTCCTGTTTGATACTGTTCTTCAAAAATGTTTTTGAAAAAAAAATAAAAAAAATATTTTTATGTAAATATATTTTTTAATATTTTTATATTATTTTGATGTGATGATGTCAAAAATAATTTTTAAAATAATAATAAAAACTTATTTTGACGAGTCACTAAACGAATTTATTTTTTTAAAAAAAAACTTAACCACAATTTCAAACATGATCTTCATCATTTTAGGGTATGTTCGGCTGCATTTCAAAAATATGTTTTTTTTAAAATATATATTTTTTATTCTAATTTTTTTAATGTTTTTAGATTATTTTGATGTGCTGATGTCAAAAATATTTTTTTAAAAAATATTTTTAGATTATTTTAAAAATCAATTTTTGACACGAGGATATCAAAATAATCTAAAAAAAGAAAAATAATTAATTAAAATAAAAATAAAAATAATTTTTTTAATGATTTTAGATTATTTTGATGTGTTATGTCAAAAATAATTTAAACAATAAAAAAATATTATTTTAATATATTTTTAATTAAAAATATTTTTAAAAGTAACATGAATTATACTCTCAAACAATACACTGATATACCCTTACTTAACACTTAAAGACGACCCGTTTCTAAAAATAAAATAAAAAAGTCGGATCAACGCCCGGAATTAGATACAAAGAAGCAATGGAGATGTTCATATATTGATTTTTCTTTTTTCTTTCACATCGATGTTTATGGATAACGTTGATGTGAGCAACAGCTGAAATCTTATATTTGATTTCCATGCACCCATGATGAATAGTGTTATGATAAGTCCTAAATAAATTATTTAAATCTATATCGATGCACGCTGGAAGATAATTACTTCTACATGATGTTTCATAAAATTCAAATGTTATATAACAAGATTAAGAACAAATCCACTTGTTCACCATATTAGAGGGTGTTTGATATTGTATTTCAAAAATATTTTTGAAAAAATTATTTTTTTTTACTTTAAATTAAAAAAAAGTAGTGTTTTTAGATCATTTTGATGTGCTAATATCAAAAATAAATTTTAAAAATAAAAAACATAATCTTAATGCATTTTTGAACAAAAAATATTTTTAAAAACAACCACAATCGCACTATTAAACAATTACTTAGTTTTAACTTTTAAGAGTATCTAGAAAAAACCATTTAGAGAAACAAAACTAGTAAATGACTTTTTAAATAGTGTTAATATATATATATATATATATATATATAATATTTAGAAAAATCAATTCTATTTTAATATATATATATATATATATATAATATTAATACAATATTTATTAATAATAACTAATTAATAAAAATCCAATCAAAATCAATTTTTTGCATAAAAATACATTAAATATTTTTTTAGTTTTTTTTTTATAAACATTTAGACATAACTCTTCAATTTAAAAATATTATTTTGGCTCTTTAATATAGTTTTTTTTTTCTTGAGTTATGAAAATAAGGGATGAAATTTTTCATCCTTATCTTTAAGCTTTCCCTGATATGCTCTAAGAATAATATGTTAGTTGTTTATTTATTTTTTATTATTTGCAAATTTCATAAAATACTAAATTATTTCTCCCTTGACATGACATCTGACTAGAATCTATTGTGAAAATACGAAAATATCATTTAAACTTAGTTTTATTTTTATTTTAGATTTTAAAGGTATTTTACTGTATAATCTTAAATAAGATTTATTTGCTATTTATTAATCTGATAATAACTAATATGACATGTAAGAGAAAAAAAAGTGCAACGATTTCACTCTTAGCCTCCAGTAAATATACCTCCACTATTATCCTTTTAATTTGAATCCTTACTGTTTCCTTAAAGTTAAAAGAACAATACATCGCTGAGCTCTCAGTTTTTTCCTTAGTAGCAAGAACAAGATTCATCACTGTCCTTTCTTCCGGGTACAGGATTTGGTAGAGAAATTCCACCCTTTTCACATCAGGAGAGCAGGAAGCATGGAATATTTCACGAAACCCCAATTATATATATACATACATTCAGAAATACACACACTAGTCACTTACCCATGTTTTATCATGGCTGCAATCATATTTTTTTCAACACAAAAAATATTAAAATTTTAAGAAAAATAATAAATTTGTGTAGAATTCCTGTAAAGTACGAATTTTCTTTAAAATATATGAATTTTAAATCGATATAAATTTATCTATTTAGTAGGTTTCAACGAAATCACCAGTATAAAATTATCATCGTCATTAAAAAAGCAAGAAGATTTAGATACCTGAATTATCAAATCCATTGTATTAGGATTAATTCATTTTATAATCCAATTTAAATTAAATACAACAAACAAAATATAAGTTGTGAAAACACTTACAATAACCAAATAACAAAAATGAGTAGATTATTTTCTATCTATAAAGAAGAAAGCATCATTGAAAATCTATCGTCACGTTACCATCATTATCATGACTGTAACAATTAAAATTATTATCAATATTACTGATCAAACAATTAAAATCATTAAATTGCACAGAAGAATAACAAAAAACAAAATAGTTTTACCAAAAAAAACAATCACTAAAATTATTATTATTATTTCACAAACAATAAAACCATAAAATTATTTGATCAGAAGAACAAAAAAAAATTACAAAAAACACCAAAACAAGAACAAAGGGAAAAAGAAAAAAAATATAAATTTAAAAATGATCACCAATATAAATTAAAATTTCATGACTGAACTGAATAAAAATAAAATCCCAACAAAAAATAAAACGATAAAAATTAAAAACAAAAACTAAAAGTATAGATGCATAAATACGGGTAAAAAATAAACAATGTCTAAGAAGAACTGAAAAAACAAAGAAATTAATATTAAATATAAAATTAAAAGAATAAGGGTCGAAATAAAAAGCAAAATATATAATTAATTTCAATTGAAGGAAAAATTGCAACAAATTAAAACCTTGGGATACAAAAAATAAAGGGATTTTTTAAAATATTGCAATGTATTTTTTTTTTAAATGAAAAGAATAAGTACTGAAATAAAAAGTAGCATATATGACCAATTTCAGTTGAAAAACTAAATTAAAAAAAAATAAAACCTATAGACCGAAGAAATTAAGAACTTTGAAAAAATTAAAATTATATTATTTTTATTTCTGGTTTTAAATTATTATTTTTGAGTGTTAAATCTGATGTCCTGTTTGAGGGACAGTGTCAAAAAGAAAATGATGAAGTTAGCAAAGACAAAAAACAAACCAAAAGAATAATGACTAAAATGAATAATAATATTTATGATCAATTTCATTTAAAAGGCACAATTGAAAACAATCAAAATTTTCATTACGCCGCCTGAAAGGCGCGTACGCGTGAAATTTGACGACGTGTCCGGATGATGCGCCTGCAATAATCTCAAGAATAAATAATTAAAAAAATAAAAAGTTACCTAATCACCCCTAGACCCATCGATAATCATGAAAAAATTGCAATGAAAGTATCACCATGTCCGAGCGCCAGACCTATGTTTTTCTCCTTTGCGAGGGTATTAAAGTATTTTTCTCTATGAAAAAACACATGAAAAACCTAAAATGCCCTCGCCTTCAGCCCCTTGCCTGTTCCCACCCGAGGGAAAATTCATTCTTTCACTGTTTAATATGAGGCAAAAACCAAAAATATCCCTAAACAATCTGTCTTCTTGTCAGCATACAGGGGTAAATCGGTAGTTTCACTGTGTAAAAAATCAAAAAAGACCATATCACCCCAAAACAATATGCAAATATCACACATATCCCCTGGAAATGTTCAAGATACCCCTAGTATCAATGGTTAAATTTTGGGACCCAGGAGGTAAAATGATAATTTCACTGTTGAAATCCATAATGATCTGTTTATGGGGTGTTTTATGTTTCTTAATTGATATATATATATATATATATCAATGGGTAAATCTGAACAATTTTTTTTTTCAATCCTACCTTGAAAATCTATAATTTTCTTATGTAAAAATGAGTCTTGTAATGTTTGTCAATGCGACAAAATGAAACATGATTTTGTAAATCATGTAAATGGAATCGTTTACCATGAATCAATGCATTTATATGATACGCATCTATGGAGCAAGCTTTGATTAGATTTAAATTCCTAATCTTAGATTTTTCTAAGAATGAGAAAACAAGTTTGATATTATTAACTCTAGATATAATGCAATCATGTCGTGTTTTGTGTGGAGTAATCATGTCAATGAATGGCGTGCCAAGAATTATGGTATGATTTATGTCTTTTGTAACAACAAAAAATATAGTAATTGAAATGCCATTATTAAAAATAGAAGCTTGAGTTTTGCCTGCAATATGTATTTTTGAGTTGTTTGCAGCAGACAATTTTTCAGAAGTATTTTGTAAAAATCATTTTGGGACTATGCCTTCTTTAATGCAGTTTAAATCTGCACCTGTATCAAACAAAACAATGATATCTAATTTGAATTCATCCAAAAAAACTAATGTAATTCATATTAAATATTTTTTTGGATGAAATTTGAGTTAGCACATTTTAAAACCACCATCAGGAATATGCTCAATGTTTGCAAGTGCATGAGACTCAATGGTTTAGTTCTTTAGTTCAGACTCAGTGTTAGATCGATTCTTGATTTTTGATAGAAGTTGTTGTAATATGACATTTTTTCTGTTGAGCTTGTTTAAGGGTTTGCAACTTGGATTTGAGGATTTTAATCCCAGAATGTAATTCTAGGATTGTGACTGAGGGTTTAAATTTCTTCTTGTTTAGGATTTTTATAAGGTCATATGTGTTGGCAATACAGTACGGTTTGGAATGTTAGGTGGAAGTTGTTCTGGTTTGTTGAAATCTTTCAAAATTCTTTCGAGATAGGTTTTTGGTAACTGAGGGTCATCAAGTCTTTTGATGACTTAAGGATGAATTCTTGGTCTTGAGTTAAGACACCAATTCTTTTGGAATTTGTAGAAGTGTCTAAAGTAGAACCGGATGCTACTATTTCATCTATTTGGAATTCTTTTTCACAAATGTCTGAAGGAGAAGGGTCTATGTTTGTTGCAGCTTCAATGTATAAGTTTTTGTATCTGGTTGATGGTTTCTTCGTCAATATGAACTTCATATAATTTGGAATTGATTTTGCAGAATCAGGATGTATGTCCCTTTGGGTTGAATTTGTAACAAGTAATGTTTTTCAGGTTTGGAGTTTGTGATGAACTTTTTGTAGGGTTTTTTTTATAGTAAATTGGTTCAGGTTTGGGGCGGAACTGTTTTCTATATTTGTGAAATGACATTTTGTATGGAGGTTTTTGAGTTTATATCTATCTATCTATATATAATTATCAGGGGGGGGGCATTTTTAAGAATCATAGTTTACAATGGAAGATGATTTTAAGTCTGCAGTACAAAATTTATGGAATAAGGAAAAAATGGTCCGGAGAAGAATTATTCAGGGGTGACTGTTCATGATGCCAACCAGAAATAAGATCGGGAAATTCCAAAAATTTGACTAAAACAGATGAGATATTTTTCGGAAAAAGAGCAAGTTATTAAAAATATAATAAAATATTATTTAATAATTTATCATACCTCAGGGACTTTTTATTAGCTTAGAGACAAATTTATAATTAGAGAGTGTTTTCCTCCATATTTCAAAAGTATTTTTAAAAAAATATATTTTTTTATTTTAAATTGATTTTTTTGATATTTTTAGATCATTTTCATATACTGATATTAAAAATAATTTTTTAAAATAAAAAAATATTATTTTAATATATTTTTGAATAAAAAATATTTTTAGAAACAATCACAATCACATTTCAAAATAGATACTAAATAGTAAATACGACTTAAAAGAAAATATATTACAAACAAGAAATGTTTGGCACGTAACCAGTATGAATAATTCGATGAAAATGTCGCCTTCACATTTTATGTGGGGCTATACACATATATACGCTCCTAGTAATTCTACACAAGTGTACGGGCAAAGGAAAAAGAAATAAAGAAAGAAATCTTTCAGTATCAATAAATAAATAAAAACTCATCACCACTGCCAGTTGTTATAACTTATAAATATCTGGGAAAAATCCCCTTCCTCACCCAGCCCTCCTCCACTCAACTCGACTCTACTCCATGACTGTACTGAGTCCATAAAAAGATCAACAAAATAAGAGAGAAAATCTAAGAAAAATGTCGGCAGTAAGCGCAGAGCCTTTCCTTCGACACTCTCGCTTTGAAAAGCCAGAATTTGTTCGAAGCAGAAGAAAGGCTGCAGTCACTCTCACTACTGCTGCTCCCATCAAATCCTCTTCATCTTTTAGTTGTTGCTGTTCACTGGTACCAAGACGAAAAATCCTGTCAAATGCATCCTCCTTCCCTTTTCCTAACCTTCATAGGGTCATCAGCCACGCGGCTAGAGCTAGCTCCACCGATACGGCTCTTGCTGAATCCAATAGTGATGTCTTATTCAAAGAGACCTTCCCTCTCTCTCGTACTGAAACTACTGAAGGAAAGATTTTTGTAAGACTTGATCAGAGTAAGGCCAAGGAGAAGGAGGACCTGTGGCAGCAGCTTACTGTAGGGTGTAGCCTTCCAGGGAAATGGATTCTTCATTGGGGTGTTTCTTATGTTGATGATATTGGCAGTGAATGGGATCAACCTCCTGAGAATATGATACCCCCTGGTTCGATTCCCATAAAGGTAGAACTTATTTATTTATTACCTTCTACTGACCATGGCATTTGATTGTCACTGAATGGAATGTAATGTAACGTTTTGCTTTTGCAGGACTATGCCATAGAGACGCCGTTAAAAAAGGCATCAGAAGGAGAGAAGTTTCACCAAGTGAAGATTGAGATTGATCCCAAAAGTCCGATTGCAGCCCTGAATTTTGTGTTGAAGGTTTTGAGCATAGCTTAGCATGCTCCCCCCCACCTATCCTAATTATTTTTCAATTTTATGTTGGTGGTAAATATTATTTCTCTCTCTCTCTCTCTCTCTCTCATTTTTGCGGGGGGATTGGGGTGGCTGGCTGGCACAGGATGAAGAAACTGGAGTTTGGTATCAGCACAAAGGGAGAGATTTCAAGATGCCTCTCGTGGACTGCTTCCTCGATTCTGGCAGTGGAAACGTAATAGGAGCAAAGGGGGGCTTTAGCATATGGCCAGGTTATAAAATTAGTCATTCGTATTATTTACACAAGCTGCTATTTTCATGATCTCTTTTCCTCTTCCATGTTTTGTACTACAGATTTGTTACCATTTGCGAACAGCATGCGTCCGTGTTTATTGATTCGGTTCTTTAACAACATTTTTTTAAAAAAACAACCATAGAGGATGGTCCTAATGAGAGATTAATCTGATTGATCCAGTCTGATGTACATAACAATAAAGCAGTGCCAGAGGAAGGAAAATCACAATTTGACCACCATGTGAATGAATAGGATTGCTGGAAACCTAGAACTTAAATTAGTTTAACTTTCCTTTGCCTGTTTTCTATTATAAACATAAAGAGTTGCTGAAGAACGAATCAAATTAGTCCTTTTCCTGGTCTTCACTTTCCTTTTCCAAGTTGCACAATGGCATAGTTCAATGCTACATTGCTAATTTCTCATAGTTTGTTAAGCACTCTGTTGCCTGATTTCATCGTTTACATAAATCTTGGTTGAATTAGAAATCGATGGGGAAAATAAATAGGTGGCATACTTGTGGCTAAGTTGTAGATCCCAAACTCATGCTTGCTATTATGTTGGTGATGAGTTGGATCGTGAGGTAGTGGTTTATGATTTCTGTTTGTTCTTCTCTGTAGATTTCCCTCTTCCCCATTTTATATTTGATGATGAACAGCAGCTTGTAATAACTCATGTTCAATTCTAGGGGCAATGCTTTCTAACATGTTCCTCAAAGCAGACACATTGGCTTCTGAAGGTAAAGATAGCAACAGCAGATCCAAAGACCCTAAACAAGAAACCAGGAAGGTAGAAGGATTCTATGAAGAGCTGCCTATTGCTAAATATGCTGTGATTGAAAACTCAGTGACTGTTTCAGTTAGCAAGTGTCTCAAGACAGCCAAGAATCTTCTCTATTTAGTAACTGATCTACCTGGAGAAGCTGTTGTTCACTGGGGAGTTTGCAGAGATGATGCTAAAAATTGGGAAATTCCAGCTGCTCCACATCCACCAGAAACAACTGTGTTCAAGAATAAGGCTCTGCGGACTATGCTACAGGTATAGAACTGCATTTACTATATAAAGAGGAAACTGAATAGCGCACCCAGACATTTTTTCCAGAACATGCACTGTTGTTGCCTTGTATAAATATTCATTGCATGTAATTATGGTTGAATTAGGTAATGATTTTATACAAAGCTATAATTAAAACTGGCATACACTTGCTACACTTATTGCCAAGCCTAAAAGCTACTTTGGCACGGACATGTAGGCCAACTGGCACCTCTCTCTTTCCACAAAGTGATTTCATTGGTTGGAATAGTGAGGGAAAATATATGTTAGAGAATTATATAAATCATATCTTGAAACCTCACTTAACAATTCAAGTTTTTAGATGAGATATTCCTTGACATGGTCAGAACCTTGTTGATCAAGTTGTCATGAGTTCGAATCTTGTAGTCCCGTGCAAGTTTCAAGCTCAAAAGGCTTATCTCAAAGTGTAAACGTTTAAGTGAGATGTTTTTTTGATATTATAGACCAAATGACACCCCGCAAAAATAAGATAGAATTACATTTAAGTATATCCAAATTCTTGCTTCTTTGTACTTTGTGTTTTCTTGCCATAGCTGTATTGTGTTTCTATTTTTATTTACTCTGTTTTATTGGGCAACATTTGTATAGTATTTGAAACGAATCAAGAAAATTAATGTTTTTACAAGTGCATGTCAGCATTGCTGATTGATTCTTATTTTACACGTATAAACTTTACCATTGGAAGTTTAATTTATTAAACATGCACATAAATCTTCACACTTTATATATGGTCCAATTGTTCCAAATATTTGGTCCAATTGCTCCAATATGTTTGGACCTGCATTGATCTCGCTAGGGAGTGAGTGTAGATTTTTTAACGATCTAATATTAAGGATAAAGAAAATTACTGGTAATAAACATAACTCTGTGCTATCTTTCACTAACATAACCTGCATTCATCTGCTGTTTCATCATTTTTCCTCCTCCACCATTGTTGATCCTCCCTTTTTGCATAGAAATGGGATAAGGTGAAGTGTTTGTTTCTCAATTACAAAAAAATAAAGGAAAATACCCGTTGCCAAGAGCACAATTATGTGTTACCTGTATTGTGGGCTTTGTAGATGCTCTTTTACTTCTTATTCTTCCTCCTTTTCACTCTTTAGTAGCAGTGTATAGTTTATCTGGAAGATCAGAAAGACAGGCCTTACATCAAGTGGATGTAGTTGTCAAATTTTCTATTTAGCATTCACATACACTCAAATATTTGTATAAATATACATGATACACCACCATATATGGGTTTGATTGGAAGCATTATTTGGCTTGTAATTACCTTTTAGCATGCATCATTCGTTACTTGTGTTTTCTGTTGATAACTTAAATTTAGGGTATTTTGATAGATGGTATTGTTGACTTATCTATTCAGTGTTAAGAAATCTTATTTCTTGCTTTTACTTTGTCACTTAAATGGTCATCCCATTTTGCAGGCAAACGAGGATGGTAATAGATGTTCAGGGTCATTTACTTTGGAAAAAGATCTTGTTGGCTTCCTTTTCGTTCTCAAGCTAAATGAAAGCACTTGGTTAAATTGTATGGGAGATGATTTCTTTATCCCTCTCCCAATTTCAAGCAGCATTCCTGCTCAATCAATACCCGGAGAATCTGAAGGTGTACCAGTATCTGAAAATACTGTAGGAGCAGATCAAGAAGTTTCTCATGCTACATATACTGATGATATAATTAATGAAATCCGGAGCTTAGTTAGTGACTTTTCCGCTGAGAAGAGACAGCAGACAAAAACAAAAGAAGTACAAGAAAGCATTCTCCAAGAAATTGAAAAATTGGCTGCTGAAGCATACAGTATCTTCAGAAGCTCAACTCCAACTTTTATGGATGAAACTGTTTTGGAATCTGAGGCAATGCAGGCTCCTAAAATATGCTCGGGAACTGGAACTGGTTATGAAATATTGCTCCAAGGCTTTAATTGGGAATCCCATAAATTGGGACATTGGTACATGGAGCTAAAACAAAAAGTTGAAGAAATATCATCCCTTGGATTCACTGTGGTTTGGTTGCCCCCACCGACAGAATCTGTGTCACCTGAAGGTTACATGCCAAAAGATTTGTATAATCTTAACTCCAGGTACATATTACAAAATTGTAAAAATGCATTATACTATTGTCACTGTCTTCTTTAAATGATTTTCAGATTGGACTCTGTGACAGAAGCTGATGCTAGTACAGATCCAAATGTTCCTTTTGTGTTTGCTCCAGAACTAACCATACCTTTTATGTTAACACAATTGACATGCTCTTACATAGAAATGAAGTTCTATAATTTTTGGATATTTTCTTCCTTATCTTATAACCTTTTGTGCCTGGAAACAAGTATCATATTTTTAAGCCATCAAATTCGTTCTGTCATTCATTGAAATTGTTAGTAGGTTATCAGATTTTTTATTGTTTTTCTGTATGACAGATGATGGGCTCTATCATCATACTGACCATGAAGTACTGTTTGATTTCTATCATGTTGTATATATCAGATATGGAAATGTTGATGAGTTGAAGGATCTTGTGAAGATATTCCATAGAAAGGGTGTTAAAGTTCTTGGAGATGCTGTTTTGAACCATCGTTGTGCACACTACAAGAATGGGAATGGTGTTTGGAATATGTTTGGGGGTCGCTTGAATTGGGATGACCGGGCAGTTGTTGCAGATGATCCACATTTTCAGGTACTTGAATTTTTTAATGTGACTCCCAAAGTTGGATAGCTGTGTTGTGGTTGGATGAAGAATCAATTACTCTAAGGATAACATGGTTGCTAATTTTTTATGACTCAAATATTATACAGCAGGATGCTTTTGCCAGAAAATGCTAGTTGTTAATGTGCATAGAAAAAATGCCTTGGTGCCTTCAAACATAGTTCTAAAACTGATCAGCAAAGGAAAGAGACCTGACTCGTATTTACTTCTAGAAAGCACCTGTACTTTTTTTTGCCCATATATTGAAAAGATCTCAGGTAATATTTGTCAATGCATAGTGAGGTCATAAATAGTCATAATTTTGTGACATCTATCTTATCCAAAACTCTAAACTTCTTTGGAAAGAAATAGTACTGGCGTTCATATCTGAATATTTCAATCTAAAGAGTGTTGATACAATATTCAATGCCTGAGATTATTCTGTTTGTTCATTATTCTATCCATATGATCTGGTTTTACTTAAGTTTTGAATTCTTAAAGAGGGCATGATAACTATGGACACGGATCCATGTGCATACATGATACCAGTAGTGTTTTTACCAAATTGGCTTTATGGTATAATTTTCAACAGCATGAACTTCATTTATAGGATTTCCCATTGCTTGCTTTCCAAATCATTAAGCTATTCATAACAGAAATGGTTTGAATAGGTTTCAATACTCTTCTCTGGATTCTCATTGCATACATATAGCCTACATTTACATTAATTACAGTAACTGATCTAAGGGGCTGTTTTATAGTAACTGAAATCTTCCTATTTACTGCATATTTACAGCCTACATTAATATAGAATCTTTCCTATTAATTGCATTCTAACGGCTGCTGTCTCTTTCCTTCTTTCCTTTTACTGACACTTACTGTCATCCCCCCTCAAATTGATGCTGGTTTGTCCAGCAGCATCAATTTGTCAACTAGAAATTGATGTCTCTGTCGAGTAAGTGTCTTGGTAAAGATATCAGCAACTTGAAGGTTGCTGGTTACATGAGGTAGAGAGATTAATTTATCTTCAAAGACATCTCGAATGAAGTGACAGTCCACTTCAATATGCTTAGTTCTTTCATGGAAAATAGGATTAGCAGCAAGATGTATGGCACTGGTATTGTCCCCATAAAGAGGAGTAGGTGTAGTTTGTGGAAAACCAAGTTCTGAAAGAAGCCCATGTAGCCAAACTACTTCTGAGCAGGCTTGAGACATAGCCCTGTATTCAGCCTCAGTGGATGACTTCGAAACCCTATCCTGTTTCTTGCTTTTCCATGAAATAAGTGCTGGCCCAAGGAACATACACCATCCAGTAGTTGATCTTCTAGTGTCTGAACAACCAGCATAATCAGCATCACAGTAGGCATGTAAATCAGGAGAAGTACCAGTAGGATAGCATAACCCTCTTTGTAAAGTGCCATGCACATACCGTATGATTCTTTTAACAGCCACCAAGTGAAGATGTCTAGGAGAATCCATAAACTGACTCACCTGTTGAACTGCATAAGAAATATCAGGCCTAGTATTTGTTAGATAGATCAGACTCCCCACAAGTGTTCTAAACACTGTGGGATCAGGTAGTAGTTCTCCTTCATCCTTCCGAAGCTTGACATTGATTTCCATTGGAGTATCCATTGGTTTTACATCCTTGAGTCCTGCTGCAGCCACCAAATCCATGGCATATTTGTGTTGTGATACAAATAATCCATGTGTACCAGCCTGAATTTCCAGACCAAGAAAATAGGCTAGATTACCAAGGTCCTTCATGTGAAAGGACTGTTGTAAGTGCTGCTTTAGGTGCTGTATTAGGCTTAAATCAGTGCCAGTGATGATTATATCATCAACATAGACTAGGACAAACACAACACCATTGGCAGTAGTACGCAGAAATAAGGAGGCATCATACTTGCTTTTTATAAACTCAAAATCAATAAGAGAAGCAAATTTGGCATACCAGGCACGAGGGGCTTGTTTAAGTCCATACAAGGACTTTCGTAACTTACACACAGCAGCAGTAGGCTTAGAAAACAGACCAGCAGGAGGTCACATGTAGATATCTTCAGCTAGATCCCCATGAAGAAAGGCATTCTTCACATCCAATTGGTGTAAACACCATTGCTGTGAGGCTGCAATGGCCAGAATAGTTCGTATTGTAGTCATTTTGACCACTGGTGCAAAGGTTTCTTCATAGTTAATACCATATTGTTGATGATTCCCAAGAGCTACCAACCTAGCCTTATGTCTGTCCAAGCTGCCATCAGCTCTAACCTTTACTGAATATACCCATCGAAAACCCAAAGGCGTAACATCTGCAGGGCACTCAACAATATCCCAGGTGTGATTAGTGTCCAGGGCATGAAGTTCCTCCTTCATAGCTTGTTGCCAACAAGATTCCTTAACTGCCTGTGAATAGCTAGTAGGTACTGCAGTAGCATGCAGTGAAGCAGAGAGAGCAGACTGAGAATCTTGAGTCTTAGAGGAGTCAAACCCATACCTGTCAGGAGGAACAGAAACTCGAGCAGATCTCCTTAGAGAAGGCATTACAATAGGTAAGTCATTTACCTTACAGACTGTAGGATGCCTGGGATCAGATTCCAGGACAGTAGCAGAAGGGGGCTGCACATGTGTTTGTCTACGTCTATATACTAGCAATGGCTTTGAAGATACCTGTGGTAGGTTATTAATGTTGGAAGACACAGATTGATCAATAGCAGCTGAGTGTAGAGTTTTATCTTCACTACTTGTGTTAAGATTAGGGAATGAAGGTAGCAGGGCAAGTGTGTTCGATGATGTTGAGGAAAACATAGGAAAGAAACACTGATTTTCAAGAAATACAACATTTCTAGAAATATGAATGCGATTGGTATGAGGATCAAAGCATAGATAACCTTTTTGATTGACACTATATCCTAGAAATGCACATTTCATAGACTGAGCAGTAAGTTTGTTTCTGTAAGGTGGAGGCAGATGCATGAAACATACACACCCAAAGGTGTGTAGATTCTCATATGTGGGCTGACAGTGATGAAGTCTAAAATATGGAGAGTCTAGACCTAATTTTGGTGAAGGAAGTCTATTAATTAAGTATGTGGCAGTAGCAAGGGCTTCTGCCCAGAACTTTGGTGGTACTGAAGTGTCAATAAGTAGGGTTCTCACAACATCTAAGAGGTGTCTATTCTTACGTTCTGCTACTCCATTTTGTTGTGGAGTATAGGGACAAGATCTATGATTAATGATACCTCTGTTTTGTAAGAATGACTGGAATTCATTTGACATATACTCTCCTCCAGAGTCTGATCTAAGTATTTTGACAGTAGTCTGAAATTGAGTGTGGATCAGTTCTAGAAAGAGTTTGAACATAGCAAATACTTCTGATTTCTTTCTTAGGTAGTAAACCCATGTATATCTACTGTAATCATCTATAAAAGTTACAAAATATTTGTAACCTGCATGAGATAAAACTGGACTTATTCCCCATACATCACTATGTATAACATCAAATGGTTTTACTGCCCTACTGCCTTCAGAAGGAAAGGGTAATCTTTTACTTTTGCCAAGCTTGCAAGTAGCACAATCAAAAGACAGATTAGAAGAGGAAACATCTTATTTTTTATTAGACCAGATTTCAAAAGATGTGACAAAACTATATGATTTGGATGCCCAAGACGTCTATGCCACATTTCTTGTGATACTTTTGGAATAGTACAGAGAAGAGAAACAATAGGAAAGGAAACTAAGCTGCGTGGAACAGAAAATTGCAAGAGAAATAGACGTCCATGCTTAGACCCCTTCGCTATCAGCTGTCCTGTCATTTGATCCTGCACAATACAACCTTGTTTAGAAAAATGAACCTTACAATCATCTTCTACAAGTTGCCCCACAGAGGCCAGATTAACAGCCAGTTTTGGAGAAACAAAAACATCCTTTAAAGGAGGTTTATCACCAATAGCCACAATAGGAAGAATACTCCCATTAGCTGTTTGAATCTTTGAAGTTCCACAATATTTTCTAAGATTTTGTAGACCTTTCAAAGAATTTGTCATGTGATTAGAAGCACCCGAGTCTAATATCCAAGAAGAAAGTGCAGAGGCATTATTACCTTGTAGGCCAAGTGTGGTGAATGCACTTACAATCATTTCTTACACCATTTCTCTGGTTAAGGCTGTCTCTGTAGAAGACACATTACTGCTGACCACATTGGCAGTGTTGGCTGTGTGCTGACTCTTGTTGAATCTTGAAGGTGGTCGAATGGGACACTCCTTAATAATGTGTCCAGGCTGCTTGCAATAATTGCAGACTTTGTTTGGACAGTGGGGTGCAATGTGTCCATACCTCTTGCAGCTGTAACACTGAGTCTTCTTCATCTCAGATCCTTTTCCCCTGCTATAAGCAGCATAAGCCACAGGAGCAGCTCTTGTTTGTTCCATGGTGTTCTGAGTATGAAGACGTTGTTCTTCACGCAAGAGCTCTCCAAAACAAGCATCTAGAGATGGAACTGGATCTCTATTCACTAGGGAGGCACGAACAGATTCAAATTCAGGCCTCAATTTCATCAGAAATTGATCTCTTTGGCTGACTTTATGAACCTGTTGAACTGCTACAATCCCTTCTCCCGATATCTTGGCTGTAACTAGATCAGAATAGTCATTCCATAGTGTTAGGAATCCAGCATAATACTCCTGGATTGATAGATCTCCCTGAGTGTAGTTTCCAATGCTCAATTCAAGTTGAAATCTTCGAGCATTGTTATCTTGGTTATAAACTTGTGCAAGATGATTCCACATAGCCTTTGCTGACCTATGAGGTCTCAAAGACATGATTAACTGAGGTTCCATAGAACCTAGGATCCAGGACATGATTTGTGCATCCTTTGCTGCCCATACAGCTGATTTTTCAGCATCCTTCTCACTGTTTGATTCTTCAGCATCTAAGGCTTCCTTCTCACTGTCATCTACATGACACCATAACACCTTTCCCTTGAGAAAAATCTCCATTTGAAATGCCCAGGCAGCATAATTTTTGCCAGTAAATCTGACACAAACATTATCTGCCTTCTCCATCAAGCTAAGACTCTTAAACTCTAGAGTTTCTATGAGGGTTTCTAAGAAATCTGGGAATTCTATGAAAGCGGCTCTGATACCATAACAGAAATGGTTTGAATAGGTTTCAATACTCTTCTCTGGATTCTCATTGCATACATATAGCCTACATTTACATTAATTACAGTAACTGATCTAAGGGGCTGTTTTATAGTAACTGAAATCTTCCTATTTACTGCATATTTACAGCCTACATTAATATAGAATCTTTCCTATTAATTGCATTCTAACGGCTGCTGTCTCTTTCCTTTTACTGACACTTACTGTCAATTCAATGAGTATCTTTGCAATTGCAAACGTGCGGTCAATCACCACTTTTATGATAGAAAGAGAGTTTAATGTGTTTGGATATTTCTGAGACAGCCAAGTATAGAACCTGGTACACTTTTATATGAACTGCAACAGGAACCTGGATAGCAAAGAAAGGGAACTCTTGTGCTGCTGTTGCTTCAAGTTAATTATTTTTCTAAGATATTTATACTTTATCTGTCCTTTCCTAAACCAAGATAGTTCAAACTTGTGTATAAGTACTCTTTTGTAAGCTAGCAGTGGCAAATGATATTCAAAGTGAACATGTCATTGACCACTACTTCGCTGGATTCATTGTTAGTGTTTCTTGTGGATTCATTGTTCTTATATCCTGATCATACCCCTCTACTGTCAACTGCAATAGGAAAAGGGAACTTTGTGGGGGTGGTTAAATCAGTTCATGACTCGACTGTACATGTTTAGATTCATTTATGTTGTATTTATGGAGATGGATCTGAATGTCTGATGTATGGACGTGGGGGTACATTTCCTTGCTGACACAAGAGACAAAAAAAAATAGCGTTTGTTTGTCATTTAAATTATATGATGCAGGGTAGTTTGATACTTCATCTCTTTGCTGGAAATTTAAACTGTCTCGTGTCACATATTCTTGTCTTGGAATGTTTTATTTCCTGTAAACTTGTTTGCATGCTTGCAAATTATGGCCTACAACCTTGTGTTTGCAGTTAATCTATAATAGCAAGACTTGTACTTTCAGAGGAGGTTTGTCTGCTGATTTGATCTGCCAACTGTGCATGTTTGCTCTTGGTGCTTTATTTATTATTTTCATGCAAATTTAGTGACAAAACAGCTTTCAGGACTGTGTACTTATTTCTGAATCACAATTTGCACCTTGAAGCCATATGTGCCCATGAAATATACTCTCACATTTGTGTAACTCCTGGGCTGTATCATGCAGGGCAGGGGAAACAAAAGTAGTGGAGATAATTTTCATGCTGCCCCAAACATTGACCATTCACAAGAATTTGTGAGAAAGGATCTCAAAGAATGGTTATGCTGGCTAAGGTAATAGTCCTCTTCCTTCTGTCTGTAAGGACTTGTATATTTATTCTCCTTAAATCATTAGTGAACGCCAAGTAGAAAATATGTATCATTGTGAGAGAATGAAAACTGAACTTCATTTTTTATATCAAAACATTTCTAAGTCTTCAACAGTCAAACTTGGTATCAGCATCCTAATTTTCTCATTTAGCACCACAACCATTTTTCTTCCAAGAAATAAATGGCATGATGCTGCGTGAAATCCCTGCTGGAGAAGATCATCATCATATGTTCCATTATATATATCAGGCTTTTCTAGCTCTCTTATCTGAAAGCAGGTTCACTGAGCTCTAGGAAGCATATCATATCCCCAAAATTTTGAGTATCAATTTCCCCCCCACTTCTGTGGCTAAGATCATCAGATTTTTCTTAATGGTTCATGCTATTAAAGTACTGGATATTTTCTCTGGATTTGTTTCCTTTCCAGGAAATTTGCTGCACATTTTTTTTTTTGTTTAAACCCTGTTTTAAACCATTTTCAACCAACCTCTGCTGTATTTAGTCTTTTTGTAAGAATGTTGGGCCTATGCCTGCTGGTCTGCTGTTAATGTCTTTCTTCTTATTTCTGATACCAATTCTATGGAAATTCCAGTTACTGTAGTTCTAATGATGATCTAACCTTTGTGTCATTTGCAAATTATGATCTATCCTCTTGTGCCTGAAAAGAATTTATTTATGGTGTGAAGCTCCCCCCCTCCTATTCCTTGTGGTTTTGATTGCTATAATGAGTGGATTGGTGGCGCCTTCCATATTGTTTGAAGATTGAGATGAGCTACACACAATGAGTGGAACTTGTATTTTCTAATTTTCTTTGGATTTCCTTCACATGTTTGTTTGCTGCTTTTTTCCTTCTGCTTTTAGATTTTGCAGGGAGCTGTAATTTCTTTGGTAAAGATCAAGCATTTTTTGTGCTTTGCATGCTTTAATCTGTTCTGTTTTGGAGGCTTAACTGAGCTACTAATAATGGAGTGAAGCTTGTATTTTGTGATTTTTTGTTGCGCTCCCTTCCCCTATCATGTCTGTTGTTGTTTCTGCCTTGTGCTTTTAAATTTTGCAGGGAGCTAATCCCTATGGTATAGATCAGTATTTTTCTCCTTTGTGTGGTCTAACATATTTTATTTGGGTAGCATCATAACTAACCTTATTTAACTGGTTGCATCTTGCATGCAGAAAGGAGATCGGGTATGATGGATGGAGGCTTGATTTTGTGAGAGGATTTTGGGGTGGTTATGTGAAGGATTACTTGGATGCAAGTGAACCTTATTTTGCTGTTGGTGAATATTGGGATTCCCTCAGCTATACATACGGAGAATTGGATCACAATCAAGATGCACATCGGCAGAGAATTGTTGACTGGATCAATGCTACCAGTGGGACTGCTGGTGCATTTGATGTCACCACAAAAGGGATTCTTCATACGGTAAGTGCTCATTTACATGATTGATCTTGGATTTCTTTGATAAATATGCTTTAAAAGGCCAAAAGGGTGCATCTATGTGTATGTACAGAGTGTCCAAAATGAAAAGAGAAAAGTGAAGACATACATCTAGATGGTGTTTATGTGCTCTAATCCAGTTGGTACTGCAATGAACTATTTGTTTCATTTCTTGATAACTGTGTTTTTTTCCTGATAATCTTTAATTTTATTTCCCGTGGCAGTAGATGTTGCGAGTAAAGGGACATGAATAACAATAGCATTTATATGATACTTCTGGTTAGACCTTTATACTTCATGCAGGTTCTTGCAGAAAGCAGCATCTCTCGTGGATTATCAAAATAGTTACTGAATTGTAGAACACAGGATTTCCCACTTCTGATGTTGATCTTTCCTGTTCTTGCCCACAAATGACGAACCTTGTTGGCATTTCTAGGTTATATATTTTAGACTGTAACCATAGATGGGATTGTAGTTGAAACATTAGAAACAGTTCTTGTTGCAAGTAGCACCCAAGTACCTAGCTGTGGCATCTAGATTAATTGAGTTGAATTATGGCATAAACTGCTTATCTCTAGGTGATCGTTTTTTTCAATTAGTTTATGACTTGAGTGGTGTCATTGTATAATCATTAAGTTGGTGACAAGATGTCAGTTTAGCAAGTGTAAAGTCTCTCCATGATACTTCCATGGAAAGTATCCAAGGAAAGACTAGCTTTTTTTAGCTTTCCAAATGTTGCAAGCTCGTGCCACATCCTTGCTCTTTCACTTTTACCTTTCCAGTTGTTTTGGTTTATTTGTTTGGTATAAGGGTAAGGTGGAGGATATCATATTTACAACTTTTTTTTCCCCTCGTAGACACTGGAAAAGTGTGAGTATTGGCGATTATCAGATCAGAAAGGAAAGCCTCCTGGGGTTGTCGGATGGTGGCCATCTCGTGCTGTTACCTTCATAGAGAATCATGACACCGGTTCTACTCAGGTTTAAACAAATTCAATTTTTTTTTATTTTTCTGCTGCACGTCTATTGAAGGAATTGAACAATAATGATCCTAAATAAAAAATTACTACTTGGGAAAAATAAGTTAAAAATTTGCTCATCCTTGAGGAACAAGATTTCTACAATGTCATGGGATTAATTACAGTTACATAAAGGATGTAATGTCGTCATTTGTTTGAAATGGTATTATATATCTTATAATGTCACATAACAACAATGAACAGTGAAAAACACATTAAATAACATTCATTTCGTAGTGTAATGCCCTTTATATATGTATATATATAACCATGGGATGAGCCTTTTCTTCGGTGACTCGGTCCTGTAAAATTGGGTAGTTGTTTCAAGTCCTAAGAGAGCGATGAAGTATCACTCTGAATCTGATTTCAACTTCTACAATGTCATGGGATTAATTACAATTACATAAAGGATGTAATGTCGTCATTTGTTTGAAATGGTATTATATATCTTATAATGTCACATAACAACAATGAACAGTGAAAAACACATTAAATAACATTCATTTCGTAGTGTAATGCCCTTTATATATGTATATATATAACCATGGGATGAGCCTTTTCTTCGGTAACTCGGTCCTGTAAAATTGGGTAGTTGTTTTAAGTTCTCAGAGAGCGATGAAGTATCACTCTGAATCTTCACTCAGCTTTTCATCTCTGCTGTTACCTTTTGGATTCTAATTATTTTGTGATTGTTTTGAATTTTCAAACGATCCGATTGCGTGAAAGGATGGAAAGATTCCTATATGGAACAAAGTGTAAAACAACAGAGAAGAACTCAAAAGGGAGAAGGACAGACCAAAAAAATAGCTCTTAAAATTAAGGAATTCTTAGAATACCAACTGGAAGAAAATTTGAGGATGTCAGATGTCATCCAGGATCTTGATTTGGCTTAACTTTAATAGGTGGGTAGGAAATTATTTAAAGGGAGATGCAAAAGGACTGAAAAACCAGTATTGTGTTACTGTCGCTGTTTCATACTATGAAATTTTCTTGTTACTAATCAATACTTTTTCTTTCTTAAGGGTCATTGGAGATTTCCCGGTGGAAAAGAAATGCAAGGATATGCTTACATCTTGACTCATCCAGGAACACCAGCAGTGTTCTTTGATCACATATTTTCTCGTTATCAATCTGAAATCGCAGCTCTCATCTCTCTGAGAAACCGGAACAAAATCCACTGTCGAAGTATTGTGAGTATTGAAACTACATATATATATTTTGAGCATCAAGATAATATAAGAATCTTTCATAGACGATTTATAGTTTATTTTTAGCAGATTAAATAGTGTTTGTATTGTGTAACTTCAAATTATAAAGTTGCTTTCTATGATAAGACAAAAAGAAAAGAAAGGAAAAGAAATGAAAAGGTCCAAGTAAACAGTACCAATCCTTGATTCTACTTCTGTACTCCTTGTTACATTAAAAATAATTGGTTGCATATGGCACACATTGTTTGCTCATTTATTTTCATGGCATCTCGTTACACATTGGTCATGATTCCATTACAAACATATAATAGCATGGAAAAAAGACAATGAATGTTTATCAAGCAATAAAAAACTGATCTCTTTGCTGGTTTGCACATTCAAGGTTAAAATTACCAAGGCGGAGAGGGATGTGTACGCGGCCATCATTGATGAGAAAGTGGCGGTGAAAATTGGACCGGGTCATTATGAACCGCCCAGTAGCTCCCACAGTTGGTCTTCAAAAGTCGAAGGAAAGGATTACAAGGTCTGGGAAGCATCTTAATATATCCATGTTAGTACTGTTCTCAACCCTTTTTTTTCAAGTGTATGGTCAAGAAATTGTCCGCCTGGACAAGTCCGCAGAATTATATTTAGCAAGTAAAAGAACAGCAGGACACGAAAGTCTAATAAGAGCTCATCAGGGTGGTTTGCGCGCAACCAAATGAAGTTAAATCCCCATTCTTGACTTCACACAAGTGCTGCCTTCAATCAGGAAAGAGGTGCGCGCAGAATTTACATGCTGGGTGGGTGGGACGATAATGGTTCCCGCTAGTTGAATTTTTTTAATATATTTAGTATCAAATAAAAAAAATTAAATATTCAGAAACAATAGTGTTTATTATATGTTGTTTTTTATTATTTAATAAAAATAAAATAGTTAATATATATTTGAAATATATATATATGTAAATTTAATCATAAACATATGTTTTATATTAATATTATGTATTTATCATATTGTATTAAAGAAATATAAATATTTTACAATATAAATATATATTTTGGATCTTTTTGGCATATTTTGGATTGAGTTGACAATATCTATAAAAAATTACCTATTTATCTGGGTCAGATTGAATTGGGCTAGTATCAAGGCTTGTATCTCATTTGTAATAATAAATAATAAATAGTATTAAAGTTTTGTGCTGTATATTCATTTGTAATAATACATTGGGGAGATATTTTGTTATTGTTGCAATAAACATTGACAACATGAAGATGTCAAAGGTTATTGCATGTAGAAATTTTAATGTTGCAGATCATGTGTAAAAATAATTGATACTCCAAGATGATTATTATTAATATTATTATTATACTTATACTTGCAATAATTACTCCTTCCAATGCCATTTTAGAGATTAATTTTCATCGTGTTTTAACTATATTTTTAGTTTTAAATTAATATTATTTTAGTGGGCTTTTATTGTTTTGATAGGTTAATATAAAAAAACTAATAGAAAAAAAGGCTCTTCCTTGAGCTCTTGCTTCTCAAGCCTGCGATGATGTAACTGCACAGCATTGCTTTTGGATCATATTGATCATACCATAACCATGCTACTTAATGAGTCAAGAATTTATTCAGACACGACCTCTAGAATTCACCTAGCCATAGAAATAAAGAGGATAATTAAGTGAGTTTATACATTATAAGATTATCTTACACCGTTTCATTTTTCTCCAAACTCATCACCATAATGAATTTCTATTTGTTTGAGAGCCATAGATATTTAACTCTGCCCTGGAAAGGAAACAAATATTCTCGGTGCTGTATCGGTTCAACAAGAACAGGTTGCAGCTGGCTCTCAGGACCGTGGCTAAGCGGAAAAACTACAGCCTGCAACAAATAGATGGTCAAGAAATTACCCATCAAGGAGGAGAGTAGAAAAAGGAACAAGAAGAGTGGCAACTCCCAATGGTGTTCTTCTTTCTTTCTTCTATTTCGTATCACTTGCGGTCCTCGTTCCAGCTCTGCATGTCCACAATGGTGAATGGGACGCATACTAGAAGAAGAGAGGCGATGAATCCCGAAAAGCCGCCCAAGAGGCTTTCCACTTGAACATCTCCAACCGATTTTCTATACGTTAACAAGCGAGTCTGATTAATTACCCAGATATTACATTTTCATTAATTATTATGAGAGGAGCTCCAAACTCGTAGCCATAACGGTTGCCCATGTTGTCTTTTTTCTCCTTTTTATTACCAGCTGCATGTCGGGACCGATAGCGCTAGAAGGAGCCTGGTCTGGGTAAGAGACGGAAAAGCCACAGACCCTATTGATCGATGATGGCGGCGTGACCCGAATTGGGCCAGCCATCGACAAAAGTTAGCTGATCGCGTCCTAGGAGCGCACTAAACTGCGTTGTGACAGGATGTCTGATCACGCTGTTCATATATATATGCGCGCGTGTATATGTATGTATTCGAGTTAGTTGAGAACTTTTAAGGGAAAATGTTCAATATAGACAGAAAATAATAAGAAGGCGAGCAAAATAGAGTTTTTCTTGAGAACTTTGTTTATTTATTCCATAAACTAGCGAGGAGGATGAAAGATAGGCTTTCATGCATGCTTCTGTTCTAAAAGTTATTTCAAAATTCTTTTCCATATTGATAAAACACAATTAACTTTGTAGGTGCAAAAAGTATATATAGGACTTAGTATTCCACAATGAAAAAAAAAAGATTTTTATCAAGTGTTTATAGAATAAAACTTGAGATGAGATAGTAATCAATAAAAAAAGTAAAGTGAGCTTGCGCATATAAGGATGAGTTAAACACACGCATTGCAATCATTTGTGAAAGAGATCCAAGAAATTTATTTTTATTATTATTGTTTTTTTTTAAAAGCCTTTTGAAATATGTGGGGGATTGCTGTAAAAGTTATAAAAGGTATTTCAAAAGTCTATCCACATTGGTAAAACACAACTAATTTTTTGAATGCAAAGAATATATAGGACTAAGTATCCCACATTGGAAAAAGAAGACTGATGCGGACCAACCCAGAAACACCAGCAAAGATTCTTTACATGTTCCAAATGGTCCAATGACGCGGTCTAAGACAAAGGCATTGAAAGAGGCAATGAATGCATTAGTTTTGAAGGTTTCAACCACGTCAAAATTGCAAGGACCATTGGAGTATCAAGAGGAGATCCTAGTACATCTTATCCATGTGCAGGAGGGGTCCAATACAACCTTATTTGGGCCTTGAAGTGAGGACAATAAAGGAGCCAAAATAATCCTACTACAACATGGAAACATAGGATTAACTGGCTTGATAGAAGACTATAAAAAAAATCTTATGGACTTTATTTAATTTTGTTAGCTACAACCCAAGGTTTGTTTGGGCTTAATCAAGACTTTGTTTTCAACTAGGATCCAAGGCTTGTTTGGATTAAGTCATAAGTTTTTCAACTAAGGGTTTTGGGTCAGTTTTGAGTGGACCTCATTTAAGTCCACATAAAGGGTCCATTAAGGTTAGTTTTTAAAAGACTATTTAAACTCATGTTAGCAAAATTTTGGCAGCCATTGATGAATTTTAATTATGAACTTTCAGTTTATATGTGAGAGTGATTCTTGCATTCTTTAGTTCTTGAACGAACTGAATCCGACTTATATAAGATTAACTGGCTTCGTGGCGTCATTCTACTCATTCCAATAGTCTTGGTGCCTTGAGGCAGGTTTTCATTGTGTCACACTCCTATCAGACCTATTTCATCTTTCCGGGATCAGATCTCATTCTTGATTGTGGGTTGTGTGACCACGTGATCACGAGGTTCACATCAAAGACTTTCATCAAGTGTTTATATCATAAAACTTGAGATGGGATAATAACAAACAAATAAAGTAGAGTGAGTCGAGTCTCAATAAGGATGAGTCGAGTAAGAAAAAAACCTCTGACTCACCCCCTGCACGCAAGGCAATGCTTATACTTTTTAAATTTTGTTATTTTACTAAAATAATTTTTGATGACCCTTAAACTAAAAACATTAAATTTGTAACAATTGAAAATTTATTTTTAACAGTTACAAATTTTAAAACATTTTCCGTTTATTTTTTTCCAGTTATAACTGTCACCATAATTTAATTTTATAACAACTATATTTTAAATTATTGTAACAACCATTTTAATTTCATAATAAAATTAAGTCATAAAAAAGTGTGGATTTTTTCTAAAAAAACATTGAAGTTGAGAAGTTCACCCAATATTGAGACCATTTTTAGATAAAAACGTGGAATTTTTCTAAAAAAAATTAAGATTGATAGGTCATCCGATATTGAGAACATTTTTTTGAAAAAATATGGAGTTTTTCTGAAATAACTGAAGATGGGCAAGTCTTTTGATATTAACGCAATTTTTAGAAAAACCGTGGATTTTTTGTAAAGCTTGAAGATGGGCATGTCACTCGATATTGAGATCATTTTAAGAAAAACACTTGGTCTTTTTCTAAAAAACAGTGAAGTTGGGAAGGTCACCCGATATTGAGATCATTTTTAGAAAAAAAGACATGGTTTTTTTTTAAAGAACTAAAGATGGGCAGTAACCTAACATGGACACAATATTGAGAAAAAAAAAATGGATTTTTTATGAAACAACTAAAGATGGGCAAGTCACAAGATATTGAAACAATTTTTAGAAAAATCATTAAGTTTTTCTATTTTTTTTTAAATGGGCAGGTCACTCGATATTGAGACCATTTATAGAAAAACATGGGTTTTTCTAAAAAATCACTTAAGTTGAGAAGGTCACCTAATATTGAGACTGTTTTTAGAAGAAAAAAAACTAAATATGAGTAGGTAATTGAAACTATTTTTTAAAAAAAAATCATGTACTTTTTGAAACAACTAAAGATGGGGAGATCACTCGATATTGAGACCATTTTTAGAAAAAAAAAACATGGACTTTTTCTAAAGAAACATTGAAGTTGGGAAGCTCAACCAATAATGAGTTCAATTTTAGAAAGAAAAAAAAACATGGTTTTTTTCTCAAACAACTGAAGATGGGCTGAAACCCCATATTGAGACAATTTTTAGAAAAAGACATTGAGTTTTCTTTAAAAAAAGTTAAGATGGGCAGGACCCCCGATATTGAAACAATTTTTAGAAAAAAAAACATGGATTTTTTCTCAAACAACTACGGATGGGCAGGACACCCAACATTGAGAAATTTTTAGAAAAAACACAGAGATTTTCTGAAACAACTGAAGATGGACAGGTCACCCGATATTGAAATATTTTTTGAAAAAACATGGAGTTTTTCTTAAAAGTTTGAAGATGGGCAGGTCACCCGATATTGACACCATTTTTTTAAGAAAAAAACGTGGATTTTTTCTTTAAACATGTGAAGATAGGCAGTCAACCAATATATTGAGACAATTTTTAGAAGAAAAAAAAACATGTAATTTTTTTGAAAAAATTGAAGATGAGCATGTCACTCGAAATTTAGTCCATTTTTAGAGAAAAACAAAGCTTGGAGTTTTTCTAACATCATTTGAAGACGTGCAAGTCACCCGATATTGAGACCATTTTTGAAGAAAAAAAACCTGAGTTTTTCTAACATCATTTAAAGACGTGCAAGTCACCCGATATTAAGACCTTATTTAGAAACCAAAAAAAAATGTAGTTGTTTTTAAAAAAATATTAAAGATTGGCAGGTCACCCGATATTGAAACCATTTTTAGAAAAATCATAAAGTTTTTCAAAAACAACTAAAGATGGGTAGTCAACCGATATTGAGACCATTTTTAGGAAAAGTGTTTTTTTTTTCAAACAAATAAACATTTAAGCTGAGAAGGTCATCTGATATTGAGACCATTTTTAGAAAAAAAATGGAATTTTTGTAAAGCACCTAAAGATGGGTAGCCAACCAATATTGAGACTAATTTTACAAAAAAAAAAGAGTTTTTTTCTAAAACAACTAAAGATGTGCAGTCGCCCATTATTGAGAATGTTTTAAAAAAAACATGGAGTTTTTTTCTTAAAACAATTTAAGATGGTTAGGTCACTCGATAATGAGACAATTTTTAGAGAGAGAAAAGTGAGTTTTTCTAAAAACATTTGAAGGTCGGAAAGTCACCCCATATTGTGACCTTTTTTTTGAAAAAGTAAGGACTTATTCTATTAAAAAAATCATTGAAGTTAAAAAGGTCACTCAATATTAACACTATTTTTGTTAAAAAAAAATATGAAGTTTTTCTAAAACAACTGAAAAATGGGCAGTCATCCAATATTGAGACCAATTTTGAAAAAAAAAACATGGAGTTTTTCTAAAAAAATTGAAGATGGGCTAGTCACCCAATATCAATACGATTTTTGGAGAGAAAAACATGGAGTGTCTCTAAAAACATTTGAAGGTAGAAAAGTCACCAGATATTGAGATCATTTTTAGAAAAAGTAAGGACTTTTTCTAAAAAAAAAAACATTGAAGTTAAGAAGGTGACCCGATATTGACTCCATTTTTAGAAGAAAAAAACATGAAGTTTTTCTAAAACAATTAAAGATGGGCTGTCACCCAATATTGAACAATTTTTAGAAAAAAGACATGTTTTTTAAAATAAAAGTAAATTATAGGCACGTCACCCGATATTGAAACTATTTTTAGAATGACCGTGGAGTTTTTTCTAAAAAACATTGAAGATGGACATGTCATACGATATTGAGACGATTTTTAGAAGAAACAAAACGTAGAGTTTTTTCTGGAAAAAATTGAAGATGGGCACATCATTCAATATTGACACCATTTTTAGAAAAAAAGCATGGAGTTTTTCAAAAAAAACCTTTTAAGTTGAGAAGGTCACCCGATATTGACACTATTTTTAGAAAAACAAAACATGAAGTTTTTTTAAAACAATTGAAGATGGGTAGTCACCCAATATAGAGAAAAAGTTTAGAAAAACCGTCGTGTGTTTTAGAATAAAAATAAAAGGATGGGCAGTTCACCCGATCTTGAAGCTATTTTTAGAAAAACTGAGTTTTTTTCTAAAAACCATTGAAGATGGGCAAATCACTCGTTATTGAGACCATTTTAAAGGGAAAAAAAATATAGTTTTTCTATAAAAAAAAATAAAGATAGGCACATCACCCGATATTGAGACTATTTTTAGAAAAAATGTGTACTTTTTTCTAAAAAATACATTTAAGTGTAGAAGGTCACCCGATAATAAGACTATTTTTAGAAGAAAAAAAACATGGAGTTATTTTAAAAAAAATTGAAGATGGGCAGGTCACCTAATATTGAGAACATTTTTAGAAGAAAAAAACACCATGTTTGTTTTTCTAAAAGAATTGAAGATGAGCAAGTCACCCGATATTGAGACCATTTTTTGAAAAACAAACATGGGGGAGTTTTTCTAAAATAACATTGAAGTTTAGAAGGTCATCCGATAATGAGACCATTTTTAGAAAAACAAAATGTGGAGTTTTCTAAAAACATTTGAAGATTGGCAAGTCACCTGATATTGAGACCATTTTTAAAAAAAAGCATGGACTTTTTCTAAAAAAAACATTGAAGTTAAAAAGGCCACCCGATATTAACACATTTTTAAAAAAAAAATATGAAGTTTATCTGAAACAACTAAAAATGGGCAGTCACCCAATATTGAGACCATTTTTTGGAAAAAGATTGAGTTTTTCTTAAAAAAATAAGAAAATAGGCAATCACCCGATATTGACACAATTTTAATAAAAACCATGAAGTTTTTCTAAAAACAATAAAAATATGGGTAGGTCACCCGATGTTGAAACTGATTAACCATGGAGTTGTTCTAAAAAAAATGATAATAGGCAAGTAACTGCATACTGAGATCATTTTTAGACGGAAAAAACAAAGAATTTTTCTAAAACAATTGAAGATGGGTAGATCACCCGATATTGAGACTATTTTTAGAAAAACAAAGTACATTTTAAAAAAAAAAAAAACATTGAAGTTAAGAAGGTTACCCGATATTAAGACTATTTTGATAAGGTTACCCAAAATGGAGACTATTTTGAGAAAAAAACGTGTAGTTTTTCTTAAACAACTAAAGATGGGTTGTCACCCAATATTTAAAAAACAAACGTGGACTTTTTAAAAAAAAATTAAAGATGGGAAGGTCACCCGATATTGAGATGATTTCTAGAAAAAGAATATCGAGTTTTTAAAAACATCTGAAGGTAGGCAAGTCACCCTCATATTGAGACCATTTTTAGAAAAAAATATGGACTTTTTCTATAAAAAAAAAAACATTGAAGTTAAGAAGGTGAGATGATATTGACTCCATTTTTAGAAACAAAAACGTGAAGTTTTTGAAACAATTGAAGAAGGGGAGTCACCCAATATTGAGACAGTTCTTAGAAAAATCGTAGAGTTTTTTTTTAAATAAGAATAAAATGATAGATAGGTCACTTGATATTGAAACTATTTTTTAGAAATAAACATAGAGTTTTTATAAATAAAAAAATACATTGAAGATAGGCAAGTCACTCGATATTAATACCATTTTTAGAAAACAAAACATAGAGTTTTTCTCAAAAATTTAAAGATGGGCACATCACCTGATATTGAGGCCATTTTTAGAAGGAAAAAAAAACATAATTTCTCTATAAATAATTGAAGATGATGACATCACCCGATATTGAGACTATTTTTAGAAAAAAGCATGGAGTTTTTCTAAAAAAAACATTTCAATTGAGAAATTAACCCGAGAATTAGACTATTTTTAGAAAAAACATTGAGTTTTTTTTTTTGAAAACAATTAAAGATGAGCAGTCACCAAATATTAAGACCATATTTAGAAGAAAAAAGTTGGAGTTTTTCTTAAAACAATTGAAAATGGGTTGGTAACCCGATATTTAGACAACTTTTATAAAAAATACATGGAGTTTATCTAAAATCATTTGAAGGTAGGCATGTTACCCTATATTGAGACCATTTTTAGAAAAGTATGGACTTTTTTCTAAAAAAACATCGAAGTTAAGAAGGTGACCCGATATTGACTCTATTTTTAGAAGAAAAAAAAACATAAAGTTTTTTTTAAACAATGGAAGAAGGGCAGTCACCCAATATTAATATAATTTTTAGAAAAATCTTAGATTTTTTCAAATAAAAATAAAATGACGTACAGGTCACCCGATATTGAAAGTATTTTTAGAAAAAAAGTGGAGTTTCTCTAAAAACACATTGAAGATGGGCAGGTCACTCGATTTTAAGACCATTTTTAGAAAACAAAACGTAGAGTTTTTCTAAAACAAATTGAAGATGGGCACATCACCCAATATTGAGACCATTTTTAGAAAAATCATGGAGTTTATCTAAAAAAATTGAAGATGAGCACATCCCCCAATGAGTTTTTTCTAAAAACACCATTTAAGTTGAGAAAGTCACCCGAGAATGAGACTATTTTCAAAAAAAAAACATTGAGTTTTTTTTTTAAAATAACTAAAGGTGAGCAATCAATACATATTGATATAATTTTTAAAAGCAAAAAACATGGAGTTTTTCTATAAAAAAAATCGATGGACACCTCTCCTGATAATGAGAATATTTTTAGAAAAAAATTGGACTTTTTCTAAAAAAACATTTAAGTTGAGAAGATCACCAGATAATGAGACCATTTTTAGAAAAACAAAACATGGAATTTTTCAAAAAAATATGTGAAGATGGGAAATCACCCCAAATTGAGACCATTTTTAGAAATCACGTGGAGTTTGTCTAAACCAACTGAAGATGAGCAAGTTACCCGATATTGGCATAATTTTTTAGAAAAATTGTGGAGTTTTTCTAAAAAACAATTGATGATGGGCAGGTAACTCGATATTAAGACCATTTTTAGAAAGAAAAAATAGTGTTTTTCAACAAAATATTTAAGATGGGCACATCACCTGATATTAAGACCATTTTTAGAGGAAAAAAACATGGATTTTTTCTAACAAAAACATTTATGTTGAGAAGGTCACCCGATATTGACACTATTTTTAGAAAAAACATGAAGTTTTTTTTTGAAACAATTGAAGATAGACAGTCACCCAATATTGAGAAAATTTTAGAAAAATCATTGAGTTTTTTTTTAAATAAAATAAAAAATGGACAAGTCACCTTATATTGAAACTATTTTTAGAAAAACCGAGTTTTTCTTAAAAAAATTGAAGATGGGCAAGTCACTCGATATTGAGCCCATTTTTAGAAGAAAAAACTTAGAGTTTTTTTTTTTAAATTGAAGATAAGCACATCACCAAATATTAAGACTATTTTTAGAAGAAAAAAAAACATGGATATTTTCTTAAAAAAATATTTAAGTTGAGAAGGTAACCTGATAATGAAACCATATTTAGAAAAAAAAAAACATTGAGTTTTTTCTAAAAACAACTAAAGATGAGCGATCACCCAATATTTAGACCATTTAAAAAAACATGGAGTGTTTCTAAAAACATTTGACAATGGCCACATCACCCAATATTGATCAGTTTTAGAAGAAAAAAAAAAACATGGAGTTTTTCTTTAAAAAAAAGCATTTAAGTTGAGAGGGTCACTCGATATTGAGACCATTTTTAGAAAAGTATGGAGTTTTTCTAAGAAAAAAATTAAGTTAAGAATATCACAAGATATTGATACCATTTTTAGAAGAAAAAAAACGCGAAGTTTTTTCTTGAACAATTGAATATGGGCAATCACCCAATATTGAGAAAAAATTTAGAAAAACCATCGAGTTTTTGTAAAATAAAAATAAAAAGATGGGCCTGTCACTCGATATTGAAACTATTTTTAGAAAAAAACAGAGTTTTTCTAAAAAAAATTGAAGATGGGCACATCACTCGATATTGAGACTATTTTTAGAAGAAAAAAACATGGACTTTTAAAAAAAAATAAGTTGAGAAGGTCACCCCATAATGAAACTATTTTTAGAAAAAACATGGAGTTTTTTCTGAAAACAACTAAAGATGATTAGTCCCTCAATATTGAGACCATTTTAAAAAAAATAACCTGGAGTTTTTCTAAAAACATTTGACGATGGCCAGATCACTCGATATTGAGATCAGTTTTAGAAAAAACATGAAGTTTTTCTAAAAAAGCATTTAAGTTGAGAAGATCACTCGATATTGAGACTATATTTAATAAAAATATGGACTTTTTCTAAGAAAAAAATGAAGTTAAGAAAGTCACCTGATATTGACACCATTTTTAGAAAAATGATGAAGTTTTTCCGAAACAATTGAATTTGGGTAATCACCCAATATTGAGAAAAGTTTTAGAAAAACCATCGAGTTTTTTTAAAATAAAAATAAAAAGATAAGTTGGTCACCCGATACTGAAACTATTATTAAAAAATCATGGAATTTTTCTAAAAATTTGAAAATTGGCACATCACCCGATATTGAGACTATTTTTTTATTAAAAAAAGTTGACTTTTTCTAAAAAAACATTTAAGTTGAGAAGGTCACCGAAAATGAGAAAATGAGACCATTTTGGGGGGGGGGGGGGGGGGTTCTAAAAAATTGAAGATGGACAATTCACCTGATATTGAGATCGTTTAAAAAAAAAACATTTTAAGGTGGGCAAGTCATCCAATATAGAGAATATTAACAATGGAAAATTATGCATGATCCTGGCTGTACTATATGCAAATGTATACAGTATAAAAACAACTCCACAACAATTCTGGATTTTGCCTCTATAAGGACTCTGATGAGCATATTCATGGCAGTTTCGATCATATCACTATTGAGCAAGCAAAAGGACTATATATCAATAACAATAGTGTGTCTAATTAACTAGCCTCATATTCAAAAGCCACCACAAAATACAGTCAGGTCCATTATCCCCGTATCTCTCTTACCATTTTCAGCAAACACCAAAACCCTCCTTGAAATGCTAATATGCAACAACAAAAAAACAAAATATAGTCGATGCCCAAATAAATTCGAATAATAAAATTCCAAAAGTGTCATGCGGTTGATAAAAAGAAAGTACGGAAAAATTAACTTGGTTTATTTTCTAATCCCACGATATAGCTCCACAGTATAGCAATACCGATACACCTTCGCAATGAGTAGATATGAAAATTGTAATCCCAGCGTTTTCACTCGTTCAGAACTGGAAAAAAAATAATTTACATTCTTTGAAAAGAAAGAGATAAAAAGTAAAACCCTTCCCTGACACTTAAAAGTTAAAACCCTCTGGGTCCTGTACTATCCTCCTTCAAAACCGCAGGGTTCTCGGCCATTGAAAGACAATACTGGGCAATTTCTCTGAATTTAGGAACACTCCTGAGATCCACTTTAGTACCATCATTCAAAGTAATAACCACATCGCCCCATTCACCTATAAAACGTGGCACAACCTGAACATCTTTTATCACCTTGTAGGAGAAATCACTCCTATCTTGACCAGTTAGCCCTGAGATAACTGTCACCCTCAGGTTGGTGAACCTGTATCTAAGATAAAATGCCCTTGGAATTGCAGCCAGAGTCAATGGCAGCCAGAGAAGAGTGAAACCCAGCAGCAGGTTGGCTGCGAGGTCACCGTAGTGGGCTCCACCGTCGAAAAATATGATTTCTTCAATGGGTTTTTTCGAAGTGGGGGAGGTGACAGGTTTGTTGGCGGGGGAGGACACGTTAAGCTTGGTGATTAGTCGATGATTTTTGGCGGGGAAGGTATGGAATGGGGCCTTGGAGGAGAGATGAAACAATTGGTGGGTAAGGGAGGAGGAGGTTCTGTTGGGAGCGACGGTGGTGGTTGACGGTGAGAGGAGAGGAGTAGATGCCATGATGACCGACTGAATTATCCGTTTGGAAAGGAGGAGAAAAAATAAAGGAAAATGGGTGGTAGCCGAGGGAAGTGTGTTTTTCGTACTGGCTGAGAGCCACTGAGGTGCTAGTCTTTGGCTAGCTAAACTACACGTGGTCCGTTAAACGATCCTTTCCTTTCCCGTATGCTATGGGCCGGTCTCTTTTTACCACCCATACATTTTCAGTTTTTGAACAGATAAATGAGATATCCATTATCAATGGTGTCAAGGATGATAGGCCCACGAGTGGAAGGCTGTAGGTATTCCCAAAGCCCATATCACTTTTGAATTGCAAGCCCGACTTTCATACCTGATACTCCTACAAGCCCATTTCGTTTAGCTTGATAATTCCAATTTCCAACAGCAAACCAACTACCAAAAACTTCAAACCCAAAACATTCCATGGAATGGATGACGTGATGGAATAATCTCCTGTTTGTAGGCATTTAGAATGTTTGAAACCTAATTCAAACTTCAAAATGTTTTTTTTTTCTTTCCAGTAAAGGGTTAGCAGCTGAAATAATGGTGATGGAGAAGACCAGAAGAAAAGGGTGGAGGATGCGATGCTATTCGAGAAGATCAGCAGAAGAGGGCGGATAATATGCAGTGACATGACGGGAGGCTGTGTGAATTCTCCTTACGCAAAATATGCGTTGAAGTACCTATATTTAATAACAAAGCTCAATACCGTCCCTGCATCACAGAACTCATTCGATTAGATCCTTGATTCTGGATTAAAACCTTCCTATTCTCCCCATCATCACAACCTCGTATGCCAAAATAAAAGGTTTAGAGAAATCCTTGCCGGAAATGATAATATGACAGTTTAAAGGCATCAAAATATTTTTATTAATATGACAATTATATTTTAAATTAAGTTAAATAGTTAATTTTCATGAGTTTAATAAATGATTAATTTCATCAACAAATTAATACAGCTCATCCAACATAATTTTTATTTAATATTCTGCGCAATAAAAATTTACAGTTATAAAAACTTGGAGGAAAAGGTTTCCTTCGAATATAAAACATAATTTATTTTCCTTATTCATTCACTTAAAAGAATACACAAATATTACTTAAAAGATAAAATGTGTGCATTTTCTATTGTGTACATAGAAACGGATTATTGTGGATGCTAACAGTAAAATTATCATTTTACCTCTCGGACCGAAATATTTAACCCTCGGAAACGGGGGCATTATGGACATTTTCAGGAGATATGTGTGGTATTTTCAAATTATTTGGGTTTTTTTGGTGTTTTTCATTTTAAATTGCACAATTAAACCACCATTTTACCCCTCAAAACTAATAAAAAGATGCATAATACTTAGGGGTGTTTTTGGTTTTCACATATTCGTGCATAGTGAAACTATGCAAATACCCCTATAAAAGACCAAAAAAAAAGGCATGGAGTTGGGGACATTGTGGTACTTTCATTCCTGGTTTTTTTGTGGTGGGTCCAGGATTTTGTAGGTAATTTTCTATTTTTTTATTATATCCTTTATGAGACATTGAAGGCGTATCTATAGGACGCCCCAACAGTGTTTCACCTGCACGCACCTTTCAAGTGGCGAGTGCGGTGTTGTTTGGCCATGAAAACTTTATGTTCATTGTGTCACCAGGTTCACTGCTATGTCCCCTGTCTCCCAGTGTGGCACGTGTCGTGTGAAGGTGGTAGGTGAATTGTCATTGGATTATTTTTAATTTTTTTTCTTCCTTTTCTCTGTCCAGCTGTCGGAACATACCTATCAGTCCTTGATGTTTGTGATAGTTTTGTTTTAGTCCCTAGTCTTTTGATTTTAATTTTATTCTTGTTTTCTTCAATGAAAATTTTGATTGTTTTCAATTGGGCCCTTCAATTGAAACTGATTATATATATTGGTTTCATTTTAGTCCTTATTCTTTTGATTTTTTTGATTTGTTTGTTCTTTCAATTTTTTTGGTATGTAGGTTTTAATTTGTTATAATTTTATCTTTCAATTAAAATTAGTCATATATGCTACTTTTTATTTCGGTCCTTATTATTTTATTTTTTATAAAAAATTACACAGATTTTTTTTTAAAAATGTCTTTATTTGTCTCGGTCCTAAGGTTTTTATTTTTTTCAATTTTATCCTATTGGAATTAATTATATATTTTATTTTTCATTTCGGCTCTTATTCTTTGAATTTTTTATTTGGTATTAATTCTTTTGGTTTTTTCGGTTATTTTTAAAGAATGTTTATTTTTTACCCGTATTTATGCATCTATGCTTTTATTTTTTGTCATTTTATTTTTTTATCAGGGTTTTATTTTTATTCAGTTCAGTCCTGAAATTTTAATTGATGTTGGTGATCATTTTAAAATTAATATTTCTCCAATTTTCTCTTTGTTCTTTTTTTGTGTGTTATGTTATTTTTATTTGTTCTTTTTTTGTGTTTTCTATTATTTTTATTTGTTTTTCGGATAAGATGATTTTATGGTTTCATTGTTTGCGCAATAATAATGATATTTTTAGTGATTATTTTTTTATAAAAATATTATGATTTTTTTTATTCTGAGACAATTTAATGATTTTAATTATTTGGACAATAATGTTGATAATAATTTTAACTGTTATAGTCATGATAATGACAGTAACATAAAGATGAATTTTTAATGATGTTTTCTTGTTTTTGTAGATAGAAAATTAACTGTTTATTTTTATTATTTGATTATTTCAAGTATTTTCATAATTTATATTTTGTTTGTTGTATTTAATTTAAATTTGATAATTCAAGTATCTGATTTTTATTTTTATTTTTAATGATGATAATAAATTTATGTAAGTGATTTTGTTGAAACCTACTAAAGAGATAAATTTATATTGATTTAAAATTCATATATTTTATAATAAACTTGCACTTCACAAGAATTCTGTTTATTTTTTTTTCAAATTTATATTATAATAAAAAAATCTCACACAATTAATATTTTTTATGATGAAAAAATATAGTTCTGATAACAACAAAAACCAGGGAAATAACTAGTGTGTGTGTGTGTAGGGAGATGGCATGGAGTGGGTGGCACATGGATGCTTCGATAAAGACTGGGAAAGAGTTTGCGCAACCTGCTATGGCCATTCGAAAAGGTGTCTGTGGGGGGCTCGATTGCCTTATCGATCCCATTCCATTCTCTGTCAGCGCAACATTGCCAACGTCCCCTTCACGAGAATGACCTGCCATTTTCTACTTTCCTTGTCCTCTTCCTCTCTCGGTTGGTGTGCATGATACTCTCCATGCATGTCTCGTCCCCTGCTCCTCCACTTTTCCTAATCTCGTCCCTTTTCCATAACATTATACTGATTTGATCCCCGTGCATGATCTTCATTTCCTAAACTATCCTTCCCGTCCATTACCGTGGCAGGTAAATTTTGGATTTGCACTTAATTTTTTACCTGCGGCTCTAAATAATGTTGATAAACTCAACAAAAAAATGGAAAATCTGAAACAATTAGGCTTATTCCAACAAGTGAAATACCTAAAACAAATAAAGAAATACTTTAGGATAGAACAATTGATTTTAATGGTGGTGTGGTGGTAGTTACGAGCGGTGGTTATGGATGCAGAATGTCTAATAATAAATGCCCTTTGACATCATAAAGTTGAAAAGACATTTTAAAAAGTCCAAAAGCACATGCATGCTCTCTACTGGACGCATCTCTCTGATAAGTAAATTAATTAATTAAGCCGGGGTGCAAGATTCACTGTCTGGAAGTGTGCCCTAGACAATTTTAAATTTATTTTTTTGTTTTAAATTATTTTTTTGTTTTTGATTAAAATAAAATTTAAAAAACAAAAAAATATTTTAATATTTTTTTGTTATAAACAGCCAACCCCATATTTTTAAATACTATTTTAATCAGTATAGTTATATTAAGTGGAGGAACGGTGCCACTAGCACGTATCTCTCCATTTACTATTTTATGGACGTATCATAAATGAATTGTAGATAAACGAATTATGCAAAAATAACAGCGAAAATAATTCTTTCCAATGGGTTCGCGTTCATTCCTTCCTTTTTTTAATAATAATAAAAAATGGTTTTGTTTTAATTTAAGAATATATTATGTACAATATATTGAAGTTATCATAAAAAAATAGATTCATGGAAGGAACAGAGAGACAGTGGCGAATATTGAAGGAACCACTCGGCGGGCACAATTGAAAACAGTGATGCTCGAAAAGAAAATAAACTAAGATTCATGGACTCATATGAGAGAGAAACAAGGCACCAATAGTCCAAATATTCCTTTCAATAACTATAATTACACCGAGTTTTTCCCCCCCGTTGGTTTAGCATACCGTGCCGAGTGATGTTATCGGCAGAGCACCTTATTACTGCACAGAGGCCTACGAGGAAAGCACCTTATTGGCTCGCATGCATAGGCCTGAATTCTCAGCTTCAGATATCATAATACACACACTCGCGCGCGCACCAATCTACGTGCAAACACACACACACACACCCCAATCTGAGTGCCAAAATATGAAATTAATTTTTACTCGTAAAATTAAGATAATTTACCTCTTATTGAATTGAAAAATAACTGATGCGATATAAAAATGTAAATGAGTATAAAATGGGTATGGTCCAATTTGACATTCTGGGTTCATTTTCTTAATTGAAATGTTGGTGCTCGAGCCAGGGCCAAAATCCAGACTGATCTTCGATGCTACAGAACATGGTACCCAGATTTTCTTCTTTGACTAAGTGATCAAGCTTCTGGCATTGAATATCAGGCCTTGAAGGGATTGTTTGGAAGAGTTGCGCAACACCTGAAGGCCTTATAGATGATGACGAGGGGGAAAGGGCTATGCTCGTTGGATGATGATTAGATAGAGGGCTGTCGATTGGTGGCGTCCTTGAGACATCGAACTTGATATCAGAGCTGTTTTCACTGCTACAACGCTCTGTTTCTCTGTTGAGGTTGATAGGTTCAGTCGGTTCTCTGCTTTTCAGTCCCAATATCTGCACCCGGAAGTTAACCAATCAACTTCAAGCATGCATGTATCCAAAGTTCTTGTTTTAAAATAGAGGAAGAAGAATTACATACTATTAAATTTTAAGTATGCAGGAGCGATCTTTAGCACTTCACAGACGTGCATGATTAATTAGCCTTTACCTCTAAACCACGAACAGTTAATATTCAGCACTTCAAAATTGTGTTTCCTGTTTCTTTGCGCGCATATATATATATATATATATATATTTGAAGTTTATCGAGGGTGCTAAGACCAACATATATTAAAAATGAAAAAGGTGAGCTAATCATAAGAAAAGAGCTTTATTGAAAAGTTCACAGAAATCATTGCAAGAAGTAAAGGTGCAAGAACTAGGAAAAAATGATTGGGATTTCGAAACAATAACTGTAGTCCTCCATGCAACATCTGCTAATTAATGATTTTACTTTCCCATAAAGTACCGTGGACATTAATAAAGAAAGAAGACATCAAGAACGAATCGCAAAATTGAATCCAAACAAGAAGCTCTACATGAAGAACCTATATATAGCCAATCGATCACGTGTCAAATTCTTGCAGGTAATTACCTCCGCATGAAGTTTCTGGTTCTGAGCTTGTAGCGCATCGTTTTCAGCTTTAATAGCATCAAACTGTCTCTTGAGGAGATCATAATCTTTCTCTAGCTGCTTGGTTTTCCATCTGGCCCTCCTGTTTTGGAACCATATAGCAATCTGTCTTGGCTGCAGACCAAGAGCTCTAGCCAGTTGCATTTTTCTCTCAGGTTCAAGCTTGTTACCCAACTCGAAGTTTTTTTCAAGAGTCTTGACTTGTTCCATATTGAGCCGCCTCTTCTTTTCTCCTGCTTGTGAGCCATCATCAGACAACTCATCTTCTCCATTACCTTCTTCATGACACACATCAATCCCTGAAAATGACATTGATGATCTCTTCCCTAGAAATGATGCCACCCCTGCGGCCAAAAGAAAAAAGTCAACACTCTGATTAATATCTAGTCAAGGTAAGCTCAGAGAGAAAGAGATCATATGGAGAAGGTACAAACCATGGAAATCATGGGATGCGCAAGAGGGTAGAATTGGATTGAGAGATGTGGGAGGTTGATGGTCATCTTGATCATGAGAACTCTGGAGCATAAAATTTGTTGGGAAGAAAGCCATCCCATTGCACGTCATCACGTATATATCTTTAAACTGTGGTCGGAATCAGAATGTCGTCGATGTAGTCCGGAACTCAAAACGAAAGATCACTGCAGATGCGCTCGGAGTGGGAATTGAAAAGGTCTAGTCTAGGAGCTGCAATGAAAGTAAGAGACTTGCAAGGAGATATATGCAGCAAAAAATAAAATAAAACAAAACAAATTTCCCTTATAGGAGCGGTATGCAAAATTTGGTTAGATGGATAGGTTATCAATCGGCTTCTAGCTAGCTAGCTAGCACATCACTTCACGGAATCAAAGAGAAGGACGAGGGGTGGGGAAGAGAGAGATGTTTGATGATTTCATTCTTCTACTTCTCTTTATATGAAGAGGAAATTCTCTATTTTCTTTAAAGAATTGAATTTACTGCTAAAAGAAACGATATTTCATCTGCAATAAAAAAAAATAAAAGAGATATGGAGTAATTCTTCTTGAGAGCACAAATTTATTTTTGTGAAAATAAAAATTGAGAACCGCCTCAACAATGTAGATACGGGAGAGAGAGAGGGGGAGAGTTTTGAGTTTAATATTATGCAGCAGTAATTTAAGTTGTCTAAATTAATTCTGTGAACAAAAAGAAGGGTTGCTGATAGAGAAATGAGCTGGCAAGTGTATGGATCGTCTCGGGGGCTAAATGGTAACTGCATCTGCAAGCATTCAGTGATAGTGAAGGGCCAGGAATCTAGGGATGGGACCAAGGAAGGGGGCAGGGGTTGCTGCCCAAACCACCAACAAGTATCGTGCATTAGGACGAAGGCTTTCCTCTCCATTATCCTTTCATCAGTCTTGAGCCCCTTCCGTGCAATGCCTTCCTGTTTACACGTGCGAGAGATACAGAGATGGAGAAAGGGGTTTGAAAAGCCCAGGCAAACGACCTTGTTGCTATAACCCTACAAGAGCTGGTCTTTTTTGTCTCGGTGCACGCAATATATAAAACACACAAAAATAAATTAAAATTGATTTTTTTTCAAAAAGATCCTTAAAACACAATTATCTAACTTCATCAACTGAATGCGTGGTGGGGGTATGATTTGAGGTATCTTCTTATTACAAATTATTTAATATTTTTATTTATTGCATTATACTAATTTGTTTTTCATTTGATAATTATCGCTTGCCAACATTCTATCCTCATAAATTATACTGTTATCTTAGAAATGGAAATAAAAACCACTCGCTAATATGTAAGCATTTCCAGCTCTCACCTTTATTAGAGCAATACGCACGTAATTTTAATGATTAGCAGCCAATCCATAAACTCAAAAGGAACAAACTTTTGATTCATTTACAAAATTAGAGTTATTGACAATCTCTAGATGAGAATATCAAAGTATTTATAATTGTTTTTTGTAAATTATGAAACACAATCAAAATCAAGATCCTACCAGTAACTATATCTGGACACCGAGGGACGAAAAGAAAAAGATAAATATAATAGGAACCAGAACGCAATTTAAATACACCGAACCCGGGTGGCGAATAAAGTCCTTCGAAGCCCACCAATTTACAAACACACCAAAATCAATCCTTCTAAAGTCACTAAATTACCCCTCGTATTGAATTTTGTGGCGTGTCGAAGTGTAGGAATACGCTCAATCATGGTCATATACACCGTATAGATGTAAATAAACAGGCAGTTTTATCCTATGTCATAGCAAAGTGGGCATGAGAAGAATCAAGCACCCAACACATGGACCCGAAAATAGATAATTTTAGCCCCGGGCACACAATGCCCACAAACTGGTGGATGGTGCAAGGGGTTTTGGCGATTTCGATCAGTCTTTCGAGTGATTGAAAGTTAGAATTGAAGGGTGGGATTTTGACATCGGAAAAGCCAAAGGCATCATCCAGTTAGATTTTTGCGCCTGAACATTTGCCTCCTCAGACGAGCATCCATTGGCACGCGCAGCTGCATCTCTGGCCCCTTGCCACTCGTGTTTGAATGTAATGTTTTTGTCCATATTTGATGCGGATTACTGAAAATTCCAAGTTAAAAAAAACACTAACAATATGAGGAGAGATTATTGAAGAGACGAAGGAACTGTTGCATATTCGGATTTGTTAATTCTCTCGGTGCTGTTATATTACAGTTGTCGAGGCTTCACCTTCGATTCGAGAAGTCCTTCTGTAGCGGGGGATGTATCTTAGAGCTGAAGGGTTCAGTAGGACCCACTAGCCTGGGCAGGGGTGGGGCAGGGTGTCATGGGACCCACATGATACCTTGTTTAAAATCGGGCGAAGGACAGGCTACTCCCACAGCATTACTTGACTTTATTAGTTGAAAGAGGGTGGTCGCCCCCTTGAAACGGGGTGGATCCATGTTCCTAGCCAGAAAGCAGGCAAGGCCGCGATTTCTTTTTTCCTTTCCCTTTTCTCTCTTCGATGAATATTAAGTCCAGTTAAGATATATATATACAGGGGCCAATCTTCAATACAATCACAATTTCGAAAGAGACTTTATTATTTAGATGAGTCGTTGTAATGGCGCCATGATTTTTTTATCACCCGCTTAATTCTTCTCTTCAATTTTATTATCTTAAATTGCATTGATTTTGGATCCGATTTGTTATAGTTAGCTTCATGTTAGGTTTTTGCAATATCAAGAGGGGAAGAAAGGGTGCTCAGTTGATGTTAGGCTTGGTAAATTACAGTTTAATTTTATTAATTTAAAATAATTAAAACTTTTAAATAACATCAATGCTCATAAATTAAATCCAAGTGAATGAAATGGAGTGGAGGGGCTGGTGCATATAACACATGAGATTGTATGTGAAAAAAAGTGTCATGCTTTAACGGTGCATGCAATTATCTTAAAAGCTAAATCTGCTCACGAATTGTAACACTGTTCACCCTCTCACAAATCATTATTCACAGTTACTGCTGTGCTCAATTTTCGGGTCGTTTTGGTTCGGTCTGCATTGTTTTGTCTTTTGTTGAGTTCATTAACGAAATTATCCCTCGAAAACGAAAAAAACATGCGACAGGGTTCAGGGGTTCCACGGTAATTGCACATTTCATTCCGGTTCGTCCGTCCAGTTTATTTTTTTAATATTTATTTGCACAGTCAAATAACCTTTTTATCCCTCGATACGGACAAAATCCAGGTCTGGTAGGGAGGGGCGATCTGGTAATTAACCAATTTTTAAATATTTTTCCTGCCGATTTACTGTTGGCGCGTCGCCGGACGCGCCGTCCGTTGCCGCGCTCACGCGTGATTCTGACGGCGCGTGCGGCTTATTACGGTGTCCAAAACCACCCAACCGCTGTCTAGAATGACTTTAAGACATGTTCTCTTCCACATGGGGCGACGCGTGTATGTGTAATGTTGCCGTCGACGTGTCAATGGTTGTTTGAATTTTTCAGCCCCGTTTCTCTCTCCTCCCTGCGCAAGCTGAAGTCAGCGCAACTGTTTTTTTAAATTTCATTTTAGTCCCTCAACTATTGAATCCGTTTTGTTTGGTCCTTATTGCTATTATATAGGTTTTGATTTGTTTCAATTGCATCATTCAATTGAAATTTATTATATATTGTAGTTTCATTTAGGTCCTCATGCTTTTAATTTTCGGTTTGGTCTGGAATCCTTAAGATATTTGGTATCAAAGTTTTGATTTATTCTAATTTTATCCTTCCTTGCAAATTTATTATAAACCCTTAATATGTTTGGTATCAAAGTTTGATTTCTTTCAATTTTATCCTTCCATGCAAATCAATTATAGATTTAAGTTTCATTTCGGTCCTAATTCTTTTAATTTCCGGTTTTGTTTTAAATTATTTAATTTCATCAATATCAATGTTTGGATTTATTTCAATTTTGTCCTTCAAATTATATTTATTATATTTTTTTTTTCATTTTATCCCTTATACTTTTAATCTTGGATTTTATGTTAGTACCTTTAATTTTTTATACATATTTCTTACATAGTTCCTATTTCTGTCCATGTTTATATGTACATGCTCTTAGTATTTGTTTTCAATTTTTCTTTATTTCCAATGTTATGAAGTTTTTTTATTTAATGTTCAAATTTTAATATGTGCTGGTGATCATTTGAGAATTAATAATTATTATAATTCTCTGTTTTTTTTTTCTCCTTCAGGTCAAATAATTTCTTAAAATCTAATAATATTTATTTCTATTTTGTCATTTATTTTGTTTTTTAATTGCTTTTTTCTTAATATTGTTAGGTTTTGGATTTTCTAATTATTATAGATATGACATTCAAAATAATTATAATAATTATTTGTTTGTTTTATTTTCTATTAAATATGTCAGACTAATTATATGTCTTTATATTTATTTAATATTAGCGCCTATATATATATATAACCTAGGTTTTTTGGGAGAAAATATTACTGTCATTGCTCTAAAATAATTTTAATATAATACTATGAGTAATAAATCTTATAAAATAAAAAATTATGAAATATTATTTTTCTAGCAATAATTATGGTCTCACCAATTATTATTATTATTATTTCCATTGTTGTTAAGGTTTTTTTTTGAAATATTTACATTTGATTTTGTGTTGTGAAATAATATTTGTCTAACAATAATTATGGTCTCACCAATTATGATTATTTCCACTGTTGTTAAGGTTTTTTTTTTTTGAAATATTTACATTTGAATTTGTGTTGATGTTCAGTTTAAAAATTGATATTTATTATTTTTTCTCTTTGTTATTTTTTAGATTCTTTTTATTGATCTTTCAGGTCAATTTTTTATTTCAATCTACCTATATTTATTTTTATTTTGTCATTTATTTAAGGTTTTTTTCTTATAAATATGTGAGACTAATTATATATTTTCATATTTATTTAATATTAGCACACACACACACACAGATATATATAGAAAAAATGACATAGGATTTTTGAAAGAACAAAAAAATAATATAAATTTGATTGTTGGATTTTAGATTGTTTTTGTAAAAAAATATATATTTCAAATCTGATATTACTGAGGAAAAATGCAACTTACATTATTTTTATTTATCTTTGAGGTCAATTTTTTTTAATCTACCTATATTTATTTTTATTTTGTCATTTATTTAGATTTTTTGTTATAAATATGTGAGACTAATTATATATTTTAATATTTATTTAATATTAGCACCTAAAAATATATATATATAAACAGAAAAAAGGACCTAGGATTTTTGAAAGAACAAACAAATAATATAAGTATTCTTAAATACTTTTAATATAATAATATGAGGAATAAATCTTATAAAACAAAAACAAAAATGCTTTTTTATTCTAATTTTGTTCTCTGTTGTTTAAGCTTATTTCTTAAAAATATTTGATTGTTTTTTAGATTGTTTTTGTAAAAAAAAAAAAAAATGTTTAATATTTCAGATTTTATATTGCTAGGGAAAAAATACAACTTACAAACAAAATGAGTAGAAAAATTTACCCAAGTTATCTACAACTAAAAAATATACGGACCACTTCCCCTGCGTTTCGATTACACTGTTCCTGTTAACCGGGGAAAAAAACTCTTTTCTAACTGATTTGATCTATTAAATTTTTATGATTTAAATATTAAAATAATTAATTACAACACATAAAAAAACAATTAGTTTTTTACATAAAAAAGCCCAGCGCAGCGCGCGGGCAAATAACCTCGTGACCACTAAAGTATGTTGACACTTTTCTATAATATCTAGCCGTTGGATCATATTGAAAGTTTATGATTAGTCTCTTTATATATTGTTATATTTTCAGATTTAAATTTTAGAGCAATCAAAGTTTAGAAAGTACTTGAAAGATTGTCGATGATATTTTTGTAATTTCATTCAATTTATAATTTTATTTTGAGATTTTTTTAAGATTTTAGCTTGAATTTCATCATTCAATAATAGACTAATCGAGAATTGAACCTCGTGATTTTTTTTATTGAAGTTATTATAGTCTTATGATTCGGGTCATAAATTTATAAGGTTAATTGGGTTGCCTTGAGTCAATAAATTTATAAGGTTAATTGGGTTGCCTTGAGTCAATGCAATACGTTAGTGTCTCGATATGTTTTTAAGAAATATGCCATCTTGATTTTATTACAATTTAAACTCAATAAGTCATGTCAGTTTAATTCTATTTTCCTTAATTATGTTTGAAATCTGAATTGCATAATTTTAAATTAATTTATTTTTTAATTTAAATTTAAATTAATATTTATTAAATTAGTATTTTGAATTATATATAAATAATACAATCTTGCAAAGTAAAATTGAAATGTTTCGAAACCAAAATACACCATTGTACACCGTTGAAATGGAAAAACATAACGGCAATCCAAACAGAATTAATAAACTTAGATTTTACAGTTTATCCAAGACTAGCACGAGTAAATCAAATAGGTTGCGGTCTAGATATTTTAAAAAATATCATATAATACATCACTATTTTAATATTAAAAAAAAGTCTTCGAGGTTGTGTTACTGCTAGATATAAACAAGCTTGCTAGATATAAACAAGCTTCCCATTCTTCTTCCTCGGCACGCCCCTCGTGGTTTTCAAGTATTCGGCTGAAACTGATTCCGTGTACGGTCTCTGCTCGACGTCATGAATGTATTACAAAGAAAGCTAAAACAGAATGGTTAAATACTGTTTATCAAGATTCATTGTCATTGTGGACTGGATATTTGCTCCGCTGCTTCGCATGTACGTGAGCTCTTTTTCTTTTCTCATCTAGAAACAGTGTATTAACGAATCTGCCTCTCAAAAAGAACAAAAAACGTTGTCTGGGTTGAGGGGCTCCACGGCAATTGCACGTTTTTGGTTCGGTTTGATTTGTCTGGCCGGGTTTTTTTTTTAATATTTCAATGAACAGTGCAATAACTCTTTTGTCCCTCGAAAAGGACAAAAATCATGTATGGGAGGGAGGGCATTCCGGTAATTAGCCAATTTTTTATTCTTTTTTGTGCCGGTTTATTGTAGGCGCGTCGCCGGACGCGCCGTCCGTTTCCGCGCTCACGCTTGTTTTGGACGGCGCATGCGGATTACTCCGACGTCCAAAAATACCCAATCAGCGTCTATAATGATTTTCATGCATGTTCTCTTCCACATGGTGCAGCGCGTGTGAAAATATGGTGTCCGGAGACGTGTCAATGGTCGTTTGAAATTTCCCCCCACATTTCTCTCTCTTGCCTGCGCAAGCTGACGTCAACGTAGCTGTTTTTTGTCAAATTTCATTTCAGTCCCTGAATGTTAAAATTTGTTTTTTTGGCCCTTATTGCTATTATATAGGTTTTGATTTGTTTCAATTTTGTCTTTCAGTGGAAATTGATTATATATTATAGTTTCAATTAGGTCCTCATTCTTTTAATTTTGCGGATTGGCCTGGAATCCTTAATATTTTTGGTATCAAAGTTTTAATTGATTTCAATTTCATCCTTCCATGCAAATTTATTATAAATCCTTGATATTTTCGTTATCAAAGTTTGATTTCTTTCAATTTTATCCTTCTATGCAAGTTAATTATGGATTTCAGTTTCATTTCGGTCCCAATGCTTTTAATTTCTGATTTTGTTTTAAATTATTTAATTTCAATGTTTGGATTTACTTTAATTTTGTCCTTTAAATTAAATATATTATTTAAAGTACGTTAAATTAATTATATATTTGTATATTTATATCAATTTAAAGTATGTGAGACTAATTAAATGTTTTAATATTTATTGAATATTATTGACTAAAAATATATATATAGAGAGAGAGAAAATGACCTAGGATTTTTTTGAAGAAAAAACATTAATATCCGTATTCTTAAATACATTTAATATAATAATATGATGAATAAATCTTATAAAAAAAATTGGCTTTGAATTTTAATTTCTTGCTCTTTTGCTTAAGTTTATTTTTTTTAAATTACAATATTTTTATTTATAATATTTCAGATCTAATATTACTGGGGAAAAAAGACAACTCAAAAAAAAAAGAAGACAAATTTACCTAGGTTATCTACAATTAAAAAATATACGAGTCACTTCCCATTTCGATTACACTATTCCTTTTAGACGACAAATAACTAATTATAGCACACAAAAAAATAAAGTTTATTTCTTAAAAAAATTACAATATTTTTATTTATAATGTATCAGATCTAATATGATTGGGAAAAAAGCAACTCATAAAAAAAATAGACAAATTTACCTAGGTTATCTAAAATTAAAAAATTCCATTTCGAGTACACTATTCCTTTAGATGGAAAAAAAATTATTTATAACATATTTTATCTATTATAATTTTACTAATTAAATACTAAAATAATTGATTACAGCATGTCAAAAATCAATTAGTTTTTTCTATAAAAAAAAATTCAGCACAACGCGCGGGTAAGCATACTCGTCTCACTCTATCTGATTATCTTTTTATTTTCGTACCCTGGGCCGTGGAAATATTGCATCGATGTTGATTTGTCAACAACTAGACCTGCCATGTTCTTCTCACTTTTTTTCTCCTTCTAAAAAACAAGCAAAGACCTGCTAACTATGTTTTATTAATTTAATTTTCCCTCGTGGCCGTGTTTAACTTTTTTCTCAGAGACAGGTGGCCCATTAATCACAGCCACGTTCATCATCGTGACAATCAGGACCGGTAGCAAGCAACAACTAATTAACTAACATAGTGAATAGGATAAAATCATCAAAATATCATACTATTTTTGTAGGAACATGAAAAGCTTCCGTTGTGATGTAGAAATGAGCACGGAAGAAAGAAAACGGATAAAGGACACATTACTTATAAAATCAAGTTTCGCGCAGAACAGACAGCACATGGTTTTAAAAAACAATCCTTCCGATATCTATTTTGTGGCGGAATTTTATGCTTTCGTTATATTATATTCTTTTTGTAAAACGATCCAGCATTTACGGGATGTTTGGAGAAGCCATAACGATAGCTTCTGAAAAACTATGAATTATATTTATTAAAAATAACACACGAAAATAATTGTGATATTGGGTTTAAAAAGCATTTTTGAAAAAAAAATTAATTTTTATTTTAAATTATTGATGTCAATTTCTTTTTTAAAAAAATCATTTTAATATATTTCCAAACAAAAAACAATTTCAAAAACAACCTCTAAATTGATTAGCATACAGTTTCAGTTATTAACAATATAAAATGCAAACTAGCAGTTAAATTAGCAAGTACTTTAGCTATATTGCCGTATGACTTTTTCAATTGAAATGATTTACACTCTAAATTAGGTACAGAGGCCCATAACGCAGGGCAAAAAATTAATGAATTAGAAAGCGTTCTGCACGATTCTTTTGACAAAAATTGGAACTTGGAGGAACTATCTCTGACTGTAGACCAACGGGCATATTCCTATCTTTGACAATTACATATTGGCTTGATGTCAATATGCTGAGCATGGTCTGGTGGTTAGCCAAAATGAAAACCACTGAAGGAACTGCTTGAAAGATTTGGCAGCTTGAGAGCTGCATAAACACCAGCCGCAAGAGCACACACAGAAGCCAGAACAAACGCTGGTATATTGCCTCCACCAAAGAGGGCATCCCAAGGACCAGCACCGATGGATATGATCATCTGACAGATCAACAATACATGTGAAAATCAGCTTTGACTGAATTAACTAAGAGTAAAACTGAGACAGAAAGTGGAATAACAGGAAGATTCTGAATTCACTGAAATAACAGAGAAGAATCAAGAGTGTTGAAGTGTCATGAAAAGTGCATACATGTGACAGTTCATCAATCAACCGTACAATAACCTAATAACACAGCTTAATATCAATTTCACTGAAAGACAAAACTGACACATGGTTACAGCATACCAAAATCCAACACAGCTACTGGAGTCCAGTAGAAAACGTGATGTTTGCTCATTATTACCAGGGAAATAGCTTCATCCCAAAGGTATTGAAACCAGTAAAACAAAAGGATGCGTAATGTGTTCATCTACCTGTGGAATAACTATTGCAAGGTTGAGAACTCCTATAGCCAATCCTGAAACGTGGCAAAGAAAAAAATACATCAGGATCATCTGGTTAACCAATTTCCATACCAGTAACTAAAAAGAATTGCTAGATAAAGTACACATCTCTATACAAACCTTGCCCACCACCAGAATCAGCAGTCAACTCTGCTGTGACAGAAAATGGAACACTATAGGTAATCTGCAGAAAACAAGCAATCACTGCATGCTTTTGAGGGAATAAATTATTAAAAAAACAGTGTTAATCTACCAGAACAGGAACATACAGCAAGAGGAAATCCAAGAAGAGCAAATACAATCAAGGAAGCTATCCTGATTGGTGCATTCCCTCCAATTACATGTTCGATTCCTTCAGAATATTCACCTACTGATATCAAACTAATAACAGCCGTGCCTGCCATGCAGACAAATACAATAAAATTACTCATTGCCCATACAAGTCTTGACCCCAGCTTTTGACACATTGGCTCGATCAAGAATGAACTAATGCCAAGAACCACCTGTGACAGAGCATGAGAAAAATAGTTGTTGAGATAATCAGGACACTTCAATCATTGCAAAGCACAACACTAAAAGTTATGGGATACTTCAATCATGACTTTTGTAATTTTTTGCTTTCTTTTTCTCTGATTGTTTCTTAACATCTGTGATTTCTTAGGTCTCTTCAGTCAACGCATTCGTTTCCTAGGGGTCCCAGTTCATGTGATGGTATTTAACAAAATAGAAACTAACAATGCTCAATTTTGAGTTCTTACAGAATTCAACAGCAAACCAAATGCACCTTCTCTGACTCCTTGATCATACAACATCACTTCATTAGAAGTCCCCTTTGGATCTCCATGATAAACTTCTCTTCCCATCCAATCCGTATCAAAAAGAAAGAAGGGGAACCATGACAACTGCATGTAAAATCATATTTGCAATGAAAATAAGCACAAATAAATTACGGAAAGAGTGCATTAAGTAACTGTTACAGGATTAGGAAATACACGTATTCTTGATAGAGTTTGTCTATAGGAAATCAGAAGGGACATAACAATACAGGGTTATTGAAGTGCTTACCCAAGTTAGAGCCATAACAAGAAGCACCGAATGCATTCCAGGAGGTAGATGCCTTAAACTGGTTAATAAATTGACCAACACAGCTCCTGGGCCATCGTTGAAAGTTTCATTTTGACCCCCTGCAGAGTCGGCATGATTTGAATTCAAACTTAGTTCAGAGTCATTGTTGGTGCTGTTCCCACTCAAATTGTCAAGACCAGGTGCATGAAACTCAGATTTTGAAAGTTCAAGGCTGTTTTGCAGTGGATCATTCAACAATGGAGCAGAATCTGATAAATGGCGTGATTCGATAACATTCAGTGGAATCTCATCCGCAAAATATAGAGTCACAAGAGTACAGAACGTGAGGAAGACCTGCACACATTTCATCCAAATTGATGTTCATATCCTGTCAGTGTAGCTGTGTATGTAATTTGTATCCAGATCATAAAGAGACCATCATCATGGAGACTAACTAGAAACTCGCTTAAACAGTATAAATAAATAATTCCAGCAGGATTTCGAGTCTTTGAGAAAACTAATAAAATTGGGCATCCTTCTATATAATTGGCAGTCTGCAACATCTTCTGCATGTGAAGAACTTGAACCAAACTTGGTGATTTTGTATCCAGCAATAGAATGGGAAATCCCCATCATCTATGATTTCTATATTTTGTGTTATTGTTATCCAAAAAGCTTAGGGGTGAGTGGGACTCCTGTAAGAGCTCTCTATCCACTGCTCACACAAATCATACTACCAAGTACTAACTTTGTTCAAAACTGACTGCATCAAGGGTACAGGTATCCATGAATAGTGCAAAAGGTTCATTCCATCCTGGTCATTGATACTGATCAATGATAAGAGAAATCTGTTTCCATTCTATTGTCCCAGGCCAAGAATTGCATGCACACAAGCACGTGTTCCTTGGTGTCGAAACATCCCCTGGGAAAGAGGGATTTCATGGTATTTCTAGTTGGCTTATTGTGCTTCTGAATCTCCCACTCTTGATATTATTTTGAGGCATTCCTATATTCCATACATAAACTTCTTCAGACAGGACTTGTTGCTATTGATTTGATGATTCATATAGGACATGCTCTATAAGAATTAAATCATTGGGGAGAAAAAGATTAGTAAAACAACACTAGCCACAAAAACTCTTCCAATCTTAGGCAACTAGTCACCTAGAAGTATTTAGCCTTGCAAAATGGTGCTGATTCACATGGGATTCTATGTGCCTCGTGCTATTGTTTTCAAAATGTGAGCTATTCATCTATGAGTACCGCTGAACGAAATGAAATTGAAAAGGATAAACAAGAGGAATCCACCCTGCACAAGGAATGCATCTCAATACACATTAGAGGAACACTCTCAAAGTTGAAACAAAATCTTCATTCATTGCGATAAAATAGCATCTCTTGTACATGAGATATGTGTGTTTATATAAGCGCTCCATAACCCTATAGATTCAAATTCATAGGAAAGAACAATAAAAAAACTCTACTGACACTAATAACAACAAAATCCTACTTATCACTGACCATTCTAAGAAGATTTTCCTAAAGAAAGTAGAATTCTTAAACTAGTGAAGTTCAAAATAAATTGATAGTAATCCTTGTATTGCATCAAACAATCATTGAACTCTGGCCATATCATTTTTATTTTTGTATTCCATTTAGATTTCAATTTATATATTGCTTTACATTTTTATCAATATTTTAATTTTAATTTCCATAGTGTGTATATTTATGTACTGATATAGCTAATCGAAAGTATAATATATGGGAAAGCGCATACCATTTTCACTTCCGTGACAAGGTTCAAAATTTGAAGCCAAGGTATTAGGCATTGTGGGTTGTTCCTAGGATCATTTATTCCATCAGTTGATGGTGTGGAGGGGAGCGAGAGAGAGATGCAACTATGAAATTTCATAAGTAATTTTCCTGCCAAATTGCCAACTGAAAGTCTTAATGCTTTTGCTAATGCAAACCAAGACACAAATGTCAAAACTTGGACATCTATTGCCAAAGTGACTTAAATGGTCCAATTAACAAAGTACATATATTTGACCCTAATAAAATTTAATCCATGAACCTTGAGATTGCCTTGGTAGTCCATTTCTTTTGCAAAGGTCTAGAAAGTTGCAAACAATAGAGTTTACCCAACCCTTCCCATGAAGAATAAATGTGTATTGTTTTCCTTTCTACAAAGACATTGGATCTAGCCAAAAGAAAAATGTTTGGCTTGACTTCATGATGAAATCCACACTTGGCTTGACTTCATGCTTAGCTTGACTTCTGAAGCTACATAGACAAAAAGGACCATTTTTCTAAAAAGATCGGGTTAAGAAATAGTTTACGCCACAGTCCAATATTGGAATAGTTTCAGAAATTTTACTTGACTCGTGATCTTGCAAAGGAAAACATTTAGAGGACCAAGTGTATATTAAATCAAATCTTCCAAATCAACAAAAACAAATGCTGTAGAAGAAAATGAGGTGTAAGCATGAAGAGAATAAAAAACAATAGGCAATACATAATGTAACATCGCCAGCATATTACATGTACCAAAGCAATAGCAGGACAAAGTTTTGAACTAGATGCAAAGATAAATTAACTCACTACTGCTACAAGAAATGCTGCTTTAAGATTTCCGCAAGCTTCGCAACAAGCTCTATTCATCAAGAAAGGAAACCATCTGCTTAGAATAGAAGCATTAGACACACCAATCAACTTAATATCCAGTTGTATAAGCTAGTAATGATAGAATAAAAAATTAATACAAAAGGAGTTGAATAAGACAAAGTGGCATTTATGTCATACAATATCAAATGTCAGTTAAACTAATAATGAAAAATAGGACAGGAGGAAATTTAGAGCACATGTATACTCATTAGCATAACAGGTCATGTTTACACTCAGAAAATAGTTTTGTAATTTCCATCTCTAGTTTTCTTAATAATTCTAATAAAATTTTCCATGGAAATTAAGATGTTTATTAAGTACAAATTTTCCCCCAAAAAAAAGGCTTTGTTTGGTTTGTATTAGAAATAATAGGATAAATGAACATAAAAAAGAAGGTAAACCTAACAAAGCTCTAGTATTTTACAATAGAATTTGGAAAAACAACTTTTTGGTGTTTTTAGTTTTCTAAACAGCTGGAGAAATAGAAAGCATGGGTTCCCAGGAAAACAAATTTCATTTTCAATTAGCAAATCTGTTTTCTATAGTTTTCTAATTCCTATAAAAAAATCTAGAAAATTGGAAAATTTTCCACTAGTAAACACAAGAATTTTCACCTGTTCCAACTCCCACTAGCACCGGCCGAAAATCCTAAGATGTTTCCAACAGCCATCCACGAGCAAAATACAGCATTTGATATATTGTGTTGATCAGGACCTAAAACAAAGTAACAGTTCATCTAGTTAGGTTTCACATTAACAACCCTCATTCATGTAGTGCTGACAATCTGTTGTCAATTAATAAACATACAGACATTGGAATGTATTACGTTCTGTTAGAGTCGAGCAAAATAATAAAGTTCATTAGAAACAAAGACAAATGGCACCTGATAAATCAGCCAGAAGCGCACGGGCTGGTCCCTAAAAAAACAAAAAGAAACTCATTATTTACTAGGATGTGCAGATGGAGTCATGGTGATTAATCATTACAATTTCTCAACATGCTTTCCATACAGCAGTGATAAGGAAGCTCAAAATAGTCATGAAAAATAAGCCATACCTGCACTGTATTGTTAGCAAGATCCAGCATCCAGAAGCCAATAACAAAGACAAAAGCCGCCCTCATTCGAGTGCCCTTGAATTTACTTCAGGTCCACAGATAAGTAGATAAGTCTTAAAACAATATTCATGAAATAAAATACAACTAAAGTGAAGGCAGCAGAAACCTGCAATGCTCCTCTGTATCCCCTAAAACATATCCAATGTCCGCGGAAAATCCGATTATTATCACCTAGATTTACAAGATTTATTTTAGATCATGAAGCTGTAGTAGCAATTAGCGATAATAGAAACTAAAATAAAATTTAGATTCAATGACACTTACAGCAAGAGAGATCATTAGTGATCCTGCAAGAATAAATGGGCGTCTTCTTCCAAATTTTGAAGAGCATTTATCACTCCAAATACCAACACAAGGTTGAACCTGAGAAGCAAAACCCCAATAACCGATGCAAGCCTAAATTAAATATCCATTACATTGAAGAAACACGTAACTACTTGTAGCTAGCATAATTTATAACTACACAACATCATCAGTGAACACAGTATAAGGATGGTATTTCTCTTGAAATGCCATGAAAACTACTGGAATCAAGTCAGCTCTAATAATTGATCAGCTGATAGATTGATTAATGAACAAGTAAAATCTCCCCAAGATGCTCCGTCGTCTGGCCATCTCAAATGCATCCTACGGCATATTCCAAGTGCAAACACCTTTCATACACGACGCGGCAAATTACAAAGTACAGTAAGAGAAGTCGATCAATAAACTAAACTAGATTCCGGTTTCATCAGATGATACAGATATCTCAGTAAAAAAAAGAAGATGATGGGGCATCATGACCTACCACGAGGCCTGTAATGGGACCGCAGAGCCAAATGAAGGATGAAAAGGCATGTCCTATCCCAAGTGTCTGCAACAAAAATCCCCCCAGATACTAGTTAGTACAGATAGAGAAATGCAGCAGTTGCAAGACGAGATGATGGAGTTGCCTGAATATAGGGAGTGAGGAGAGAGAGCTGCAAGGCCCAGCCGAATTGAACTCCAGCGGCCACCGTACAGCTGAGAACAAGATTGGTGAAGCTAATTTGATGTTTGGTGGTTTGAGATCTGAAATCTCCATTGGAATTAGGATTAAGAGGAGACTGGATTCGAGGAGGAGGAGAGGGAGAAGACTCCACTTCCAAACTCACCATTTCTACCTCTATCTCCTTCTCAAGTTTCCGGTACGGTACCCGAATCGGTGCCGACTCCATCTTCTTCTACCAGCAATTACGCATTTAATTTTAGAATAGCACGGATTATTTATTAGATCTGAGATTAGAGGAGGGAGCGGGCCAAATTTAGGCGGGTGAAAACTGGGGGTGTCGGTCTAAGTTCCAACGATTGGGGTACAGCGACGGGTTTATGTGGTGGCAAGGATTAGGTGGAGGGCGAGCGCGTTATTAAACATGGAGTGGCATCGAAGTATTGTGCACTGCAAACTTTTCTTCGCTTATTTTGAATTTGACTTTGTCGTAGTACTGTTGTGACCTCCTTTTTTTTTCATTGAAAGGTTTGTGACGGAAAATTATTATTTGAGTACCTTTGTCCTATTTATTAGACATTTGTGAAGGTAATTTAATTTAATCTAACTTGATGGACATTGATTTTATTTTATTTGATATGGAAAAATAATAGAAATAATAAATAAGATATAAATAGTGTTAAACTCGATCTAAAACCTGTCCATGTTTACCTTGAAATGTATATATAACTATTTATTTTTTATTGATTAATAAATAGTAGTAAATAATTAATTCATATTGTATACTCAAAACTCAATTAATAGTTTATAAATATCTAAAAATTTTACTCGGTAAATAATGAGTCGGGTATGAATATAACAAAATTTTATATGCAAGTATCCATTCTCATTTTTCATATCAAGTAGTTAGTTATTAATAATATTAAAAAATATTTAGATACTATTGACACATTTTAATGTAAAAACATTCAAAATTGTGTGCATGTTGATCTCATACTTTAATCAACAAGATAAATTTAACAATAAATCAAGTCTCTTGAATTTAACAATACAAATAAGAAAACTCGGCTGATAAAAATAAAGACATTTTAACCACCTCCCTTGGTAAGAATGCTTGTATTGACTGATGATTTTTTGAACTTCGTTAATTTCAAGTCTCATAACGATTATTTTTCTAACTAGTATTAATTTTTATCAGCAAAAGAACTCGTACGTGAACCAGTGTACTTCCAAGTCTTGTAACGATCTCAACTCACGAGTTCAATCTGCTTGGTGGTAATAAAACTTTAAACTCAGATTGCATCAATCAAAGAGCTCATAGAATGCTTGTAACTAAGTAATTACAGATGAATAGGACACGGATTGCTGTGGTGAGCAACGTATATCTTTGCTACTACAACAAGATGTGGCTAGGTTTAAGCGAGCTGTAAAACCTTCGACGACCCTCTTTCGGTACAAGTGATGGTATCTGTTTTTCGAATCCAAAAGCGCTTCGATTTTACAAGAACAGAACACAGGAGAAAATAAAAAAAGAATTTACAAGTAATGACCTGCTTATCTTAATCGTGGAGATTGGTGGTGGGATGGCAGTGGGGAGGCAGTGGCCGTTGGAATCACAGGAGAGCGATGGTGTCTCATGGGGAACTGTCGGACAGGTGTCTGAACTGTTTGATGCTCTGGTTGGATGCTTTTTGCTGCATCTTTTGGGGATTCAATGTGCTCCAGTATTGCCAATACTTCTGACATTCGAGGCCTGGCTTTAGCTTCAGCACTTAGGCACTGTAAAGCCAGGTTAGCAGCCATGAAGGCTCCTTTCTGAGGATATTGTCCCCCCAATTTGGTGTCCATGATTCGGAATAATTTCCTTTTGTCACCCAGATACGGTTTCACCCAGTCTACCAGATTCTGCTCAGCACCCAGCTTAGTTTTATCAACAGCATGTCGCCCAGACAGTAATTCCAGCAATACAACCCCAAAGCTGTATACGTCACTTTTGGCTGTCAACCGACCTGTCCACCAATGGAAGCTTTGTTACACACAAACATGGCATAGGAGTTCCCTGTGCAAGAAATATTTAAAAACACGCATGTACAAGATCAGTTCCAAGTGAGCACTAAAGATGTTGAGCATAGGTACACTCGTATTGGAAAATGAAATCCAGCCTTTTTCAACAACTATGTTTAAATGAAGCAGTGCTTTACTGCAAGGAGCTCTCATAACTGATGCTAATGATATGGCTGTAAGCCAGTTGTAGTCCCACCAAAGGGGGTCATTCATCATTTTTTGCATATAATTGTCTGTTTCAAAGGCTCTACCCCACTCGAACATGCAAATATACAAAGAAAAAGAGCTTAGTCCCTTGAAAGCTTGGAACTTTCAGGTAAATGCCAGGCAGTTTCTCCGGAGATAGTGACATGGCATTTTTTCTTAATGTCAATCGACCAATCATTTTCTCTAACCATCAAACTTTCCCCACATGGAGAAAAAAAATAAACTCGGTCATTACAGGGAGGCCTGGCCTAGAAGGGGGGGAGTTCTTGAGAAGCATCAGCATCGGCATGGTCATAAGAGATAAGAATGGCTAAAATGGTCTAGCATAAATAGCAAAACAATCAGACGCCTTACTGTTTTATCACAAATAATAACCTAGTTCAGAAGCACAATGGAGAGAGATTAGCATAAACCATCACAGGTTTCAAAAGTGGAAGGAAACAGCAATAGCCTTTAATTAGTACAAGCATTTTACAGACCTGTAGCAACGTATTCAGGCGCTGCATACCCATGAGTACCCATAACTTGAGTGGACACATGAGTCCTATCACCAGTAGGGCCTGCCTTGGCCAAACCGAAATCAGAAAGTTTTGCATTAAATTCCTGCAAACCAATGCATAGTTGGCACTGAAAATTTATTAAATCCAATGGGATGACATTAATGGTACAGGCTAGTGACAGGGAAAAATTATTTTCTTTTTTAGGAGAGAAATAAAAATACTAAGTCATGCCCTTATTAAGCATACCACATCTAGTAGAATATTTGATGCCTTGAAGTCACGGTATATGACTTGTGATTTTGCATCATGAAGAAAAGAGAGCCCTCTGGCAGCACCTATGGCCACTTTGATTCTTACCGCCCATGAAAGTGGCTGCACTCCTCCTATAAAACAAAATACAGAATTGAAGGTTACCAAGTTTTCATAGTTGCACGCACAAGGACTTCCATAATTTCCAGATATAGTTGCATGTTAGCTTGTTTATGACAATAGGTCAGGGAAAGTCATGGTAAAATCTCATAAGAGATAAAACAAATTGCGAAACTGACTGAGCATTATAGCAAGCACCTTGGAAAAGAATACAGATGCAACTCAGCTTGCATCAAAATCTTGGGAAATAGGAAAAGATGTGAAATTAAAATTCAATGAAACAACTTTCTTCCCTTAAGGGGGCTCAAGAAGTCTTCCAAAAAAAAAACCTACACATGACAGTTTGGCACCTGTTATCTTAAAATCACTATAGCTAAAACCACAAGTCTGAATCAAGGTTTTTGGGATTGTGCCTGTTTAAAGAAATAGACTACGAGAACCCAAATCACATAGAAGTTTCACATCCCGTACCTCAGATATTCATATGGGCAGCCAACTCACCCTTTATCCCAGGGAAAAATTGGGAGTGTATGATATCCATTCAAGTGAGGATGGTCCAGAGAAACTTTGGCGAATCACAATCCTGGCTCATCCTTGTTGTTAACACGGAAACTTATTCATAAATGCGAGTGGCTGGTAAATTATGTCTAAGGGTTATTGATTGTATAGCCTATGATTCACTGACAACTGAAGAACTATAGCACGGATGAAACAACCTAATCTGTCCTAATTTTTTGTCATTTTATTCCCCGTGGAAGCAAACAAATCAATTCACCGCACAAGTTAAACAGATTCATTGATTTCTATTCCATGAAATAAAACAAAAGAATGGGAAAGGTTAATTTCTATTTCTCAGCAACCACAGAGCATAGGGGTCAAGTTTTCAAGAAGTACAAGCATATAGTAGGACATGTTATAGCACACAAGGCTTCCAAATTAATTCTTTGCATTGGATTACTTACTTCTGAACAAATGATTCTCTAAGCTCCCTTTAGGCATGAACTCATAGACTAGAAGCTGGTTTTCACCTTCCAAGCAGTATCCAATCAATTTAACCAGATTTGGATGATGAAGTTGCCCGAGATAATTAACTTCTGTCTGATACCAGCCAGCTATTAGTATGTAAGGAAAGGACACTTCAATTTGAAAGAGTCATAAATTTAACAAGAAAAAAACCTACCAACCACTCCTTGTGGCCTTGGAAACCTTCAGGTTTAAACTTCTTGACAGCAACAACCAATCTCGATCCAGGCTTTGCAGCAGTCAAAGTGTGTTCATCAATCCATCCCTTGAAAACATAGCCAAAGCCACCCTCTCCCAGGAGACTGTTGGGACGGAAGCTTCTGGTAGCGTTTTTTAGCTCACTGAAAGAAAAGGCTTTTAAATTTGGCGATGACAATATTTCACCTTCACTCCTTGGTGTAGGAAGACATTCAGTGCTCCCTCCACTGTATGATGGGATGGTCAGACTGGAAGGAATTGAAGAATGGCTGGTTCTGCTGGAAATTCTTGAGTCTCCTGATAGTAGCAAGAGATAGATGAATCAAGATTTTACTGGTATGGTGTACATGCCTATACAGTATGTTTATCAATCTTAAGCATCGCACCCACCAAAACTACACAGGCTGTCAAGGCTAATAAGTTCTTTAAGCTGCTAATTGAAATCCTTGGACAGTACAGTATGCTTTCCAATGATGATATTATAAATCTTAAACTTTACAAAACAGTTTGAAAAAAGAGTCTTGAATGTATATTAACAGCACATATCCATTTTGACTATCATTCAGAAGGTGAATTGTTTGTAATTAAAATACGCTTCAAAATAACTCCGAGTAAAAAGAAGGGAATGCTACTGGGGGGACTAAAAATCGTTAAAACATAATTTAAATGCAAAGCCATATCTCATTCTACGTGGATCGTACCTTCGCTGTTGTGATGGCACGAAATAAACACGCACAATTATCAAGTTGGACACAATCACTTAAATTCATTTACCTCCGTTCTTCACAGAGATTGTACTCCAGTCAGCCAACCAAAATCTTATGCAAATGTTCCAAATCACAGGTATAGGACACAAAGTTGCTTATTAAAAGAAAGATCACACACATTAATATCATGACGAGAACCATCCGCATCGAATTATGCTAACGTAGACGAACCCAAAGATGCAAAAACAGAAAATAACACTGGGGTTCACTTCAAATACTAATCAGGCACAACAGAATTGATAGAGAAAAGTTATTTATCACACAGAAAGCTTAAAAGGGTTCTTTTCTTTTTGTTTCACGAACGGGAGTTGCCGGTAACAACTGAATGAATCTGAGCTGGGAAAAAAGGCCAAATCCAAGAGACTTAGAAGATGCAAAGACAGTAAAGCTAAAAAAACAAAATGCAAAGGTGGTGTTACCAGGATTATGTGAGCTCAGGGTGGAATCTACTTTAGCAGCTGAAGAATCTAAGCAGTTGCCCATTTGGTAAACCAGAACACAGCAAACAACCGCTATTTCCCCCTTGCCTTCTTCTTCTCCTGGTGTTTTAGTAAGCAAAATAAAGAAGTGAGCACAATATCATATATCACATGATAATAAGATAAAGACGGAGACTTGCGAGTGGTTTGTTTTTGAATTGGTAAAGTACAGATACAAATACTGAAAAAGAATATTACTGTAACAATATCTTGATAGATTAAAAGCAGACGGGGATGCAAGAAATTAAATTATTTTTAGCTCTTGAAAGAGATAATAGGAAAGAAGAAAGGAGTTACCTTAAAGAAATCTAAAACAAAAGGAACGGGGGGAGGGAGGAGACGTGTTGTTTTTGAGGACCGGGGAGGAAGAAGAGAAGAGGAGAAAGAGTCCGCCCCTGGGTGACCGCTTGGTAATGCTTGGTGTGTGCTGTGGACAAACAGTACAGGAGCATGGGTCGTCCTCCTGTGACATGTATGCCACCATGACCTTCCTTCCGCTTTCCTTTCTCTGTAATTCACATCAAGGCACTCCCTTGCTTTTACAATACTCCTCGTGTCTATGATGTCATTTGATTTTCTCCAAATTCTCTAATATATATATATATATATATATATATATATAAGCATGAAAATGCAGAGATGATTTCAATGCCAGGTAGAAACATGATTTGCAATTGTTTTAAAATAATAAAGTTGTTTTTTTTACAAAAAAATATTATATTAATTAACCTATTAAATTTACAATTTTAGCTATGAAAATATAATAATCCTATAAAAAAAATAAACTATAACAAACTAATCATATATAAACCAAATCAAGATATATTATAAAGATTAATTCTAAAAAAAATCAAATATTCTAAAAAAATAAAAAAATATTAAGATAATAACATATTAAATCACTCAACACATGAAAAAGTTCTATTTATTTATTTTCATTTTCTAAATTGTTTTAAGGATTTATTTACTACTTTTTAAAAGCTTGTGCATATATTTGATTAAATAATTTGACAGTTGTGAGTGTCGATAAATGTAAAAAAAAATAACGACAAGTGAGGAATAAACTATAAAAATCAAGAGATAAAAATAGAATAAGATATTTGATATCATAATAAGAGACACATACCCGGTTATGTTTAATAGTTTTTTGACAATTTTTTATTATGCAATCAGTAAATTATTTGTGCCAGTAAAATGATGTCTACCCAATAAAAATGTTTTTTTTTAAATATTATGAAGAGAGTTGAAGGATGAAATAAATAAATAAAATCAATCTAGAAAAATTGCACAAGTGAAAAGATAGTAATAAAAAATGAGATTAAATAGGATAGAAAAAACTGAAAGGAGTGAAACTGTAAAAAAAAAAGGACTTGAATTAAAATTTTATCTTAAATAAAAGAAGTGGCAATAAAAATGAACGAGGACAAAATTTGAAATATAAAAAATGGACGAGGATGTTGTTCCCGTGCTCACATGTCAACAATCTTTTTTCAATATTATTTATATCTATTAAATTATAAAATCCCCCCACATCAACTTGAGAGTAACAATAATATCCCAACGCAAAATATAAAAATACCCCCGGACACGAGCAAAGAAAAAAAATCAGCTTCTACATGTATTTATACCATGCTTAAAAAACTGAAAATAGAAAGAAAAAAAAAACCATGAACCAGTTTTTTTTAAAATTGAGATAAAAGTGTTGTAGTCATATGCTGTTTATATAAAGAAGTAAAAATAACTATTTATCCCCTACCAATATTACTAATGAATCCCATGTAAAGAAAATATCACCCCAAATAACTAGCTACCGGTTGTTTTGCCCGTGCGATGTACTGAGCTTTTTTATCTATATAGAAAACTGATTGATTTGATAAGTTTTGTATTTTATTATTTTAATATTTAATTAGTAAAATTATAATTGATAAAATCTATTAAAAACAGGTTTTTTTCTACTAAAAAGTGATTGAATATTGCTATTGCTAAAATATTTTTGATAAAATTTGTTAGAAAATTTGGTAAGAAGATGAAATGATTTATCACAAATTTGTTGTCATGGATACTCTGGTTAAAAAAGCACAAAAAAAACCTAGTAAAAAAAAACAAGCTGAGTTGGACACCTCGGTTATAAAAAAATTTAAAAAACATGAAAAAAAAGTCCCCGTTTATTAAAAGAAAAAAAAAAGTCAGTTACAAAAAAAAAATGCAAGGGGAAAGCAATTTTTTAAGGAAATCATTTGACTTGAAAATTTAAAAAATATATCGCATTATGCTGCGGGCTGATTAAACAATTTTTATAATTGTTTGGATTAAAGAAATCAATAGGATTTGTCAATCCAAAATTAAAATATACTATCTATATATGCAAAATTAAATATAATAAAAGAGATCACCACACCCTATTATAAAAATATCAACATCGAAAATTGTAATAGATAAAATATGCCATAAATAATTTTTTTCCGTCTAAAAGGAATAGTGTAATCAAAATGGGAAGTGGCTCACATCTTTTTTAATTATAGATCACCCAGACAATTTTTTTTATGATTTTTTCCCTGGTAATATTAGATCTGACACATTAAAAAAATATTGTAATTTTTTTCAGAAATAGACTTAATTTTTTTGCGTGCTATAATTAGTTATTTTAATGTTTATTGGTAAAATTTCAATAGATAAAATATGCTAAAAATTAGTTTTTTCCGTGCTATAATTAGTATGCTTGCTCACGCGTTGTGCTAGATTTATTTTTATGTAGAAAACTAATTGATTTTTTACATGCTGTAATTAATTATTTCAATATTTGATTAGTAATATTATAATATATAACATATGTTATAAATAATTTTTTTCCCGCCTAAAAGGAATAGTGTAATCGAAATGGGAAGGGGTTCGTATATTTTTTAATTGTAGATCACCTAGGTAAATTTGTCAATTGTTTTTTTCATGAGTTGTCTTTTTTCCCCAGGAATATTAGATCTGACACATTATAAATAAAAATTATTGTAATATTTTCAAGAAATCAATTTAATTTTTTTGCATGCTATAATTAGTTATTTGTTGTTTAAAAGGAATAGTGCAATCGAAATGAGAAGTGACTTGCATCTTTTTTAATTGTAGATGACCTAGGTAAATTATTATTTTTTTTAGCTGTTTTTTTCCCTAGTAATATTAGATTTTAAATATTAAAAATAAAAACACTGTAATTTTTTTTAAGAGTTAAACTTAAACAAAAGAGCAAAAAATTAACATCCAAAGCCAAAAAATTTTTTATAAGATTTATCCATCATATTATTATATTAAATGTATTTAAGAATACTGATATTAATTTATTTATTTTCAAGAAATCCTAGGTTATTTTTTTCTCTCTCAATATATTTTTAGGCGATAATATTTAATAAATATTAAAACATATAATTAGTCTCACATACTTTAATTTGAAATAAATATACAAACATATAATTAATTTGACATACTTTAAATAATATATTTAATTTAAAGGACAAAATTGAAGTAAATCCAAACATTGAAATTAAATAATTTAAAACTAAACTGGAAATAAAAAAAAATTGGGACCGAAATGAAATTGGAATCAATAATTAACTTGCATAGAAGGATAAAATTGAAAGAAATCAAACTTTGATACTGAAAATATTAAGGATTTATAATAAATTTGCATGTAATGATGAAATTGAAAGCAATCAGAACTTTGATACCAAATATATTCCGGATTTCAGAACAATTCTAAAAATTAAAAACCTGAGGACCTAATTGAAACTACAATAGATACTCAATTTCAATTGAAGGACGCAATTGAAACAAATCAAAACCTATATAATAGCAATAAGGGCTAGAAAAACAAATCTAACGTTCAGGGACTGAAATGAAATTTGACAAAAAGCATATGCGCTGACGTCAGCTTGCGCATGAGGAGAGAGAAATGGGGGGGATTCATACGACCGTTGACACGTTTTCGGACACCATGTCGTCACACGCGCCACACCAGGTGGAAGAGAACATGCCAAAAAATCATTCTAGACGGCGGTCGATATTTTTGGACATCGTATCAAGCCACGTGCGCTGTCCGAAACACGCGTGAGCGCGGTAACGGACGGCGCGTTCGGCGACGTGCCAAAAGTAAAACAAAAAATAAAAATAAATAATTGGCTAATTACCAGAACGCCCCTCACTCCGAGGCCTAAGTTTTGTCCTTTTCTAGGGACAAAATAGTTAATGCACTGTTCAATAATTAAAAAAAAAAACAAAACCTGGCCAGCCGAATCGGGCCGAAAAACGGTCAATGACCGTTCAACCCCTAAAAGTGGCGACGTTTTTTGTCTTTTGCGAAGGGTTTTTTCGTTAATACACTGTTCATTGGCGGAAAAAAAAAGGCAAACGTTCGCGCGCGAAGCACCGGAGCAGATATCCAGTCCACAGTGACAATGAGTTACAGTGAACAGGAACAATCCGTTCTCTTTTAGCTCTTTTACTAATTTGGCTATTTTTAGAAATAATAAAAATATAATTTTACTGCACTATGCTTTCCCATCCTCTCAGATTTGGTGGGGGAGGTTGAAAATCAGCAAAAGAAGAAGAGTAATCCTACACGTAATTTGATCTTATCATGGATCCGGGCTGGACAACTCCTAATTTTGGGTCTGTTTGGCATTGTTTTTGCTTTTATGATTGAGATTTTAAAAAAATATTTTCATGAAAAACACTTTTAGCTGCAGTTCAAAATAAATAGTGAAAAGTTTGGTTAAAACCGTGGTTCAGTTTGAGGTTGATGAAGAGCAGTTTCATATGTTTGGTTACCATGTTTTTAATATTGATGTCAACTTGTGAAATTATTTTAAAGGGTGTATATATATATATTGATTTTATCAAATAATTTTTATCCCACCTTTTCTCTCTCGTTTTTTTTTATGTTAATTAATAGATACATTTTTTTTTTTTTTAAATTATTTATTCAAGATTCTATTTTTTTAAGGTGTATGGTAAAAAAAAAAAAAACAGTAATCAACATTTGTTTTGCAAATTACCCAGATTAAATGCAGTCAAGCAAAAAAAAAAAAAACTAAGCAAAAGCAGGACTATTATTGCATTTAAGCAAAAAAAAAAACACCCCACGGTTAAATTAGTAATAAATAACCCTCCTGAACGCAAAATTCCCGGGATATTGTTTGTTCTTCAAATACCTATTTTTCCATCCTTAATTACCTCACATTAATCTTACAAACTCTAATAATAAATTATTATTATTATTATTATAAGCAGTAAAAACACTCTCGATCTCTCTCCTTAACCATTTCTCGTGAACAACCCTCTCCTTCTCCGATCTCCCTAAACGACACCGACGCTCCTCTAAACAACGCCAATGCTCGAATCCACCGCCAGTTAACAGGAGGAACCACCTGTCGCGAGCTTGTACTGCACGAGCTGCGGCGAGGCTGCTACAACAGCAGCAGGCGGTGATTGAGCGAAAACAGAAACCGAAGAAGCAGGAATTGAAACAAGAGCCCAGACAAAGACAAAAATCCTCTACTTTTGCAGAGGTGGTGAGGACGACAGAGGGACCGAAGATGCAGATGTGAAGAGAAGGGGAGCAGATAGTGAGAACGAGAAGTGAGGGGCGTGAGGCACAGAAGTGAAGGGAGCAGAGATGTTGAGGGACGAGAGTTTGATTTGGAATAATACATTCCAATAGTAATTTTGTGTGGTTTCTGTGATTGCTGTGGTGAGAATATTTGTTTTTTTTCCTGTATTTGTCGATGAAAAGCCATCAAAAGCAGCTATTAGCTGTTTTTTTTATACGTGGTTAGAACCACAATACCAAACGGGCATTTGTTTGCCCAGCCCGACCTCATTTTTTGCCCGAAATATCAACACCAGTCAGCAAACTCTCCATAGATCCTGACTAATATCTCTTTTCTCATAAAGTCAGCATCCCTTCAACGCTAATAATATTTTCTGACAGATTTCGTATTTGAAAGATTCTCTTGACTTTCAAAGAGCAGTGGCAGAGATGCCCTTCGGATGGGTTCAGCCACCCTTAGTTGAGCGAGAACCAATCATTCCCGTTTTGAAGTGACCATTCTCGAGCAGTGAGATTTCTGCATGACTTCAACAAGCATTATTATGAGTTCAAAGAAAACTGCCGCTTACGTACTTAACATTTATATTAATAATATATATTTTTATTTTAATCCAATCTTTAGCTATTGATAATAATGATTATTTTATAAATTTATTTTTTTAAATAATATTTTTATGACAGCACATTAAATCGGTAAAAAAAAAATTCTAAAACAAAAAAAAATCATTTTGTTTTAATAATACACTTACAACTTCTCGGAAAAATCTTTCCGCTGATTAAAAAAAATGAAATATAAGTTTATGTTCCAGCCATCTTTTGTCCAGCACGTCAAATAGAATGCCAAACACCTCTTGCTATCAATCCATAAACTGGGCCAGGTAATGTTGCAAGAAAAATAATTCATAAACAAACTCTTCATACTAAATCCGTACAAGGTTGATGTGTCATTACGTAAACATAAATGATTAAGACCATGTTTGATAATTGTTTAAGAAATACTTTTGAAAATAAATAAATAAATAAATAAATAAATAAATAAATTATATTTTACATTTTAAATTAAATAATTTTGGTATTTTTATAATATTTTCATGTGCTAATATCGAAAATAATTTTTAAAATAATAATAAAAATATTATTTTAATACAATTCTAAATAAAAAACACTATCAAACATGCAATAAGTATAAATTCTATAAATTTTAAATTATTAGCTTTCAAAAAAATCATTATCACGTTTGTTTGTATGAATGCTTGGGAATGTACCTTCGGTGGATTTTCAAAATACCTTTCACTTAGAAAATAAATTAAAATAATTTTTTTTATTATTTTTTTAAATTATTTTTTATACCATCACATCAAAATAATATAAAAGTGTTTAAAACAACTCTTTTTTTTTTGAAATTTTCTTCTTATGTGCTTCCCAACACACTCTATGGGTGTTTGTCACTGCATTTCATAAATATTTTTAAAAAAAATTTAATTTTTTTATTTATAATAAAAAAATATATTTGTTATACAAGCACAGTCTGATCCATGTTATGATTTTGTAATCGACTTGTTTTAAATTCAATGAATTTTCCTATTTTGCAAGATATTTTTCAAAACTTTCGTAATTGGATTTCTAATTTAAACATTATAACAAATCTATCTGTTATGACACATTTCTTTTTTTAGCACCCAAAATTTCATCACTTGTGGGCCGTTCAACTTCATGATTTTTTTTTTATTGCATTGCAGAGTCGTCCACCTCACGCTGCACACCATGCAAGCCTTGAAAGCTATCTCCAAAACTCAACCTTCAGCCCTTTAAGAAGTCAGATTGGCTAAAGTTCTTTTATTTTATTTTATTTTAGTTTGCGCAGATTGACTTGATTATACATGAATGGGTCAAAAGGAAAGATTGGTAGAAACTTCTAATATAATATTCCATTCAAGGAGGAAAATGTTTGCAGAATAAGGGAAAGGATGGTGGGACAGCCAATTAAATATTAACGTGTCACAAGCCACCCTTCGAAGCCGGGAACCTCACAACATTCGATTTCTAACTTAGCAAATGTTGAAGGATGGTACGTAAGAAATTAATGATAATAAAAGACAATTTTTTAAAACTTGAATGACCCAATCGTTACATCATAATAACCCCACATAAAAGAAATTGAGTAAATAATATAAGTCAGTTTCCAAGCAAACTAAATGATAAAAGATGATACTAAAATAAAAATTAATTTAAAAAAGAATATTAAAAAAAACATTCAAGTAAATTTGGTTTAACTAGATATTTTTTTTTAAATAATTATAAAACTGAAGGCTTAGTAATCTAATGTTGAAATTAAAATAAATACCTAAATAAAACTTTATTTAAATTGGTATAATTCTAAAAACCTATGACCTGAGTCATGAAATAAAAAATATCCCATAAAAAACAAACACAAAAAAATCATGAAGCAACATTACTAATCATCCAAAATTAAAAAAATAAAACAAATAAAAATCTAAACAATGATGATCAAATTTAGTATAAAAACTAAACGAAAGAAAACAATGAAGAACTAAAATACATTAAGAAAATGATAAAAAAAAGGTAACAATAAAAAAAGGATCAAATCATATACAAAAATTGAATGAAATAAAATGTTTGAGTGATAAAATCAATAAAAATAATATAAATGGAGAAAAGACAAAAAAATAGAAATAAAAAGAATAATAATAAAATTAAATAAAATAGAATGTCCAGGGGCATGATTGGAAAACAATTACTTCCAAAAAACATTAAAATCAAAATGAATAGTAGTTAAGAAAATCCAAATCAATACATAAAAAAAATTAACAAGATATTTGTTTATTGCAAGTCTAAAATGAAACTCAAGGTAATGAGATAACAATAACTATTAGTTTTTTCAATATTAATATGACAATTTTCAAGTAATTTACTTGTTTGACATTGCATTTTGGAAGTATTTTTTTAAAATAAAATAAAAAAATATTTTAGTTTGAGATTAATTTTTTTTATGTTTTTAGATTATGTTCATGTGCTGATATCAAAAATATTATTCTGATATATTTATAAACAAAAAACACTTTCAATAACAACTTTAAACACACTTAGTCCGAAACAGACACAAAATATTGCAAAACAAAGAGGGATTGTAATTTAGTCAAACTTAATTGTGATAAGAATAAATTATTCTGCTTTGCTAACAAGTTCCTATTATGTATGAAGAATTTTTCATGTTAGACTATTTCTTTGTACACGTTACCACTTTCTGTTAGTATAGATAGTGGGTTGTTTTATTGGCTTTCGATTACTATTGTAAGGCTATATAATACTCAAACTTTCTTTTCTAATAAGATATCATTCTCCAAGTTTGCTTGGTACATTGCAGTACTACTTTGTTAGTTGGTGTGTTCTTAACAAACTGGTATTAGAGCCCCCACTAGGACTGAGAAACAAAGCAATAACTTTTGAGTGATTTTCATATAGAGATAGATAGAGAGGGACAATGACTTCTGAAGGGTATTTTGTGCAACCATCCATTCCATGTTTTGATGGCCACCAATGATAATTGGAGCGTGCTCACAGAAAATTTCCTTTAAAGCAAGGAATACAAGAGTTTAATTGAAACTGGTTACGAAGAACCAACACTCGGGGAGCAACCACTATCAAAAGGATGACAGAGGGAGCTAGATGCAGTGAAACTCAAGGATCTCAAATAAAAAAACTATCTTTTCCAAGCAATCGAGAAAAGTATCATTGAGATAATTTTGGAAAAGGATACCTCTAAGAAGATCTAGGAGTCCATGAAAACAAAATATGAAGGGAATGCTCGAGTCAAATGCTCAACTCTCCAAGCTCTACGAAGAGATTTTGAGATACTTGAGATGAAAATTGATGAGACAATCACTAACTATTTCGCTAGAGTGATGATAACAGCCAATAAAATGAGTATATAGGGAGATCATGACTGATGTCACAATTTGTGAAAAAAATCTATGATCTCTCACGGACAAATTTAATTATATAGTTTGTTTGATTGAGGTATCCAGGAATTTGGATGCGATTACCATTGATGAGCTACAAAGCTCCCTCACTATACCCGAGCAAAAATTCCACAGAAGCAGCAGTGTGGAGCAAGCTCTGAAAATGACAATTGATGACAAAACTGTCACAAATATCAAATTTGTTATGTATTTCATTGTCTTTACAAGGAGGAATTCAGTCCTCTAAATACATGTAATACTTCCTAATTTACAGTTTATGAATCTTGATTTGTAGTATGTAATAAATACAAGATTTGCTGTTACAATTGCCACCCATATATTGCTGATTTACTTTCCATATATTGACAAAAACTTGGAGCAACAGGCATTAAAGAGGTTATTATAGAGGACGAGGATGTGGAAAAGGAGGTCCAGCATTCAACAAGGCTACAGTGGAATGCTACAAGTGACATAATCTTGGTCACTTCCAATATGAATGTCCAAAATGGAATAAGTAGATTATGTGGAAGTAAATGAAGAGTGTGATATGTTGTTGATGGCATATGTTGAGTCACTTGAAACACAACAGATTGAAGCTTGATTTCTTGACTCCGGATGTTACAATCATATGTATGGAAGTAGAGGTATGTTCACAAACCTGAATGAGAGTTTTGTTCATTCAGTTAAGTTGGGAAACAATAGTAGAATGAATGTGGTTGGAAAGGGAAGCATTAAGTTATTTCTGAATGGGGTCACTCATGTTCATGAGGTGTACTACGTTCTAGAGCTAAAAAATAATCTTCTGAACATAGAACAACTTCAAGAAAAGGGATTGACTATTTTAATTCAAGGAGTTTGCAAAATCTATCATCCACTTAAGGGTCTGATCATTCAGACCAAGATGAGTATAAACAAAATGTTTATACTGTTATCTCATACTCCAGTTTCTCCATATGCTTCACCAGAAAGGTGTTATTATACAAGCACACATGACTTTTTTTTCTCTTTGGCATCGAAGATACAGTCACCTAAGCTATAAAGGCTTGACAACTTTGCAACACAAAGGGATGGGTCGTGGACTTCTTAAGCTTCCAGTTTCAAATTTTACATGCACAACCTGCATTCATGGCAAACAACATCGTGGTGATATGCCGACAAAGAGTACATTGAGAGCAAGTCAGCCTTTGAAACTTATTCATGCAGATATATGTGGGCCAATATTCCCTACTTCAAACAGTGGAAAGCGGTATACCTTGTGTTTTATTGATGATTTTAGTCGTAAATCATAGGTATACTTGTTGACAACAAATAGTGTGGCACTTATCTGTTTCCAGTTTTTCAAAACACTAGTGGAAAAGGAGAAAGGGTGCAATATCAAATGTTTACACACAGACAAGGGGAATTCACTTCAATTGGATTCAATGATTTTTGCAACAAAAATGGTATCAAAAGGAAGCTAACCTTTGCCTACACGCCACAACAAAATAGGGTGACCGAACGGAAAAATTGAACTTTGATGAATATGGTTCGATATATGTTGTCTGATAAGAAGCTCCCCAAACCATTCTGGCCAGAAACTGTGAACTGGACCTTCTATGTTCTGAATAGATGCCTTACATTGGCAATGAAGAATATTACACCACAGGAGGCACGGAGTGAAGTAACACCCTCAGTTGAGCACTTCCGTGTCTTTGGATGCTTAGCTCATGTTCATGTTCCAGCTGTTAAACGAGGTAAACTAGATGATAGAAGTTTTCCTTTTGTTTTATTAGATGTTAGTGAAGAATCCAAGGGATACCGATTGTTTGATCCTATAGCTAAAAAAATTGTTGAGTAGGGATATGATTTTAAGGAAGATAAACAGTGGGATTGGGACGTGTGTTATGAGGGACAAATTTTGTTAGATTTGGAGTGAGGAGAAAAGAGCAGTAAATGAGGAAATAAGGTGAGTGAAAATAATGACAGTGGAGGAGACAGGGTGAGTGAAATCGATAGTGGGATTCATAGGGAAAAAAATGCAAACAGTGAGACAAGGGGTTGTGAAGAGGGTGAGAGTCATGACACACATGACTATGAACATGAGGGAGAAAACAATACACGAGGTTGTGAGAGTGAGTTTTTCAAATGTGTTTAATGAGGATAAAGAGAGAGTTCGTGAACGAAGAGCAAGATGTCATCCCTCTTACCTGATTGACTATGTCCTCTCTGCTGATGAGTTCATAGAAGACGAAGCACACATAATTCAAAATTTGTCAACAAGTGATCCTCTCTATATTGAAGAAGCAGTGAAAGATGAGAAGTAGAGGCAAGCTATGGACAGTGAGATCAATTCCATTGAGAAGAATAAAACATGGTCTTTGAGTGAGTTGCCTACTAGAGCAAAGAGAATTAGTGTCAAATGGGTATACAAGACCAAATAAAATGAACATTGAGAAATTGACAAGCACAAAGCACGTCTTATAGCTAAAGGCTACTCACAAAAACACGGAATAGACTACATAAGGTTTTTTAACTAGTAGCAAGGATGGACACTGAGGATGATCATTGCCTTGACAGCACAAAAAGGTTGGAAAATTTTCCAATTAGATGTCAAGTCATCATTTCTTTATGGAGAACTAAGTGAAGAAGTTTACATTGAGCAACCAAGGGGTTACGAGACGGTAGGTAGGGAGCAATTGGTCTACAAGCTACATAAAGCATTGTATGGATTAAAATAAGCTCCGCTAGCCTGATTTAGTCGAAATGAGTCACATTTTATCAAGGATCGTTTTCAGAAGTGTGATAGTGAACAAACCTTATTCACAAAGAAGAATGGAGTAGAGAAAATCATCATTGTAAATATTTATGTTGATGATTTAATTTTTACTGATAATGATAAAGATATAATGTGTGATTTCAAAAGGTCCATGCTGAGAGAATTTGATATGATTGATTTGGGAAGCATAAGGTTTTTTCTTGGCATAAAAGTACTTCAACGAACATATGATATATTTATATACCAAAAAAATTATGCTCTGGAGATTCTAAAGAGATTTGAGATGTTGGAGAGTAATGAGGTGAGTAGTCCGATTATCCCAGGTTTTAATATCAATAAAGATGAGAATGAAACCACTATGGATGAGACATACTTTAAGCAATTAGTGGGAAGATTGATGTATCTCACTGTCACAAGACCATACATGATGTTCGTCACCGGTCTCATAAGTAGATTTATGGCAAGACCAATTGAGCTTCACACAGGCTACAAAGCGAGTTCTTCAATATTTAAAGAGGACAATGAACTATTGTATTCACTACAAGAAAGGTGGAGATGATGGACTATTTGCTTTCACAGATAGTGATTATGCAGGAGATGTGGAGGATAGGAAAAGCACAAGTGGTTAGGTGTTTTTGCTGAGTTCGGGTGCTGTAACATGGAGTTCAAAAAAACAGCCTATCGTTACACTGTCCACCACAGAAGTAGAATTTGTAACTATTGCAGTATGTGTGTGTCAAGCTATATGGATGAAAAGAATATTAAAGGAGTTTGAGTACAATAATGAGACTTGTACTCTAATCAGATGTGATAACAGTTCAACCATTAAGTTATCAAATAATCTTGTGATGCATGGTCGAAGTAAGCATATTGATGTACGGTATCATTTTCTAAGAAATCTCACAAAGGAAGGTTTGAATGCTTTAATTCATTGTGGGAGCAAAGATCAAGTGGCGACATAATGACCAAACCATTAAAGGTCAATGTTTTCCAGAGTCTTCTAAGTATAATGGGCGCGTGTGAGGTTGTCAGTATAAACTAACTATTTGATGACAGTGAGTTTCAAGGAGGAATTGATAAGAATAAATTATTTTGTTTTGCTAATAAGTTTCTATTATGTAAGAAGAGCTTTTCTTGTTAGACTATTTCTTTGTACACGTTACCACTTTCTATTACTATAGATAGTAAGTTGTTTTATTAGCTTTCAGTTACTATTGTAAGGCTATATAATAGCTAGCCTTTCCATTCTAAAAAGATATCATTCTCCCTACTTGGTACATTATAGTATTGCTTTGTTAGTTGGTGTGTTCTTAATAAAATGAACATGTGGGTTTCGTTTACAACTGGTATTCAAAAGTAACGTAGTAGAAAACGAAAACTAAAGATTAAATCATATATATTTTTTTTTAAATGCTTATTTGTAAATAAATAATAGACAGCCAAAATCAGACTATCACATGCAAGGCACACGACTACTTTTGATGACCTTTCTGTCAATCATATCCAAACAAAAGCTCCATTATGATAACCTAGCAAATGGTATTGAGGTAGTAAAAAGCAACAACCCTGTCCAGCCAGCCAGCTGAACATTAAAATTTTATGCTCATAATAGACATTAAATTGGGAGTGAAAGGAATTTCCTCTAGGCTATAGCTTTTGTCACAAGAATCAAGATCTTAAACCAACATTACTATGGTATTCATCAATAATACGAGAGGTCAGATCCAAAGCTCTAATCAATCCTATGATAAATCCTAAATTGTATAGCATAACCCAAAAAATGATTAAAAGATTTAAACAAACGCCAATTACCACCTTGGAAAAAATGGCTCTGATACCTAATTCTCTGGGGTATTACTCATGGATGAGGCGGTTCTTGATATCTGAGAATGTCTTCACATCTGCTCCCCATAACCTGCTTACGCATATAATGCAAGGATTATGACCCAAACATCTTTTTTGGCGTCTTGTTTTATATATTTATCTACGCACCATAATGTAATTTTTCTTTTAAATCGACCAGGGGAAAAACACGAGAAGCATGCAGAAATGCATGAGAAAGATCGTTAAGTGTGGCAATAATGGCATTTACCCATCTATATTTATCCATTAACAAATGAATAGGCACTAAACGGATATATTGGTAAGGGCTAATCCACCCACATTCGTAAGAGTTTTATTGGGTTGGCTATGGCACTCACTCAACCCAACTTAAAATAACAGCCTGAATTACAGATGGAGAGTAGAATGGGAGAGCAGAGCTTTTATACTGTTTTCATTTTAATTCTTGAAGTTTTCTCAAAATTCTATTTTGGTTCATGTGTTTTACAAATAGACTCAATTGGAAATGTTTTAGCAGTCATACTTTTAATTACTAAATTTAGTTCCTGTACTACTTTTTTTACATTTAAGTCCACACATCTCAAGAAGTTTACCTTTATTAAATATAGCTAAACTTGGTCAAACCAGTCGGATTTGGTCAGCATAGTCAAACATGATTCTAATGTAAATTGTAAGAACTACATACCCAATAAGAAAAAATTAAAATGGGTTAAAGGGTATAGGTACTCGAAAAATAACCTGGTCAAAATGGATAAATGGGTGAAATATCTCGCAACCCGTTCATACCCTACCAATACCCACCCATGTCTAATAAGATCATATAGTGCACTTACCAGCAATCAATCCCAATGGCATTGGCCCCTTGCTTGTCTGCTTTTAGATCGTCTCCAACATGTACTGCTTTGCCAGCCTCTACACTTGCTTCAACTACAAAAATGCCAAATACTTAAAAAATGAGGATTATTACCCTAAGTTTTGTTGTGTAAGGCGGAGCAGAATGATGGTTAAGGACTCTACCATAGAGATTTTAAGGTGCATCCCACAACCACAAATAAACCAAATGTTCACTGTTCCACAAATCATTGTTGTAGTTTACTTCTCTCTTCCTTTTTTTTTTTAATGTTTTGCTAACAAAAACCAACGGTCTTAGTTGACATACCTAAAGCAGCTTCAAATATCTTTGGATCTGGTTTTTCATATCCAACCTCTGAAGATATGATTAGAGAATGAAACCTGTGGGGGAAAAAAGTGTTTTAATTATAAGGAAGGTCAATTGCTGACGACCCCAGACATCTCATTTCAGTTATCATACTCCAGCCCATTCCTATATGATACCACAATTATTCACTCACAATGCGTATTCATCGGAATAAAGTCTCAAGCATCATTGGCAACAAAAAACAAGAGCTTCTAAAAGTTTCTTTTCCTCTAGATTAGACTAATTCACAGCAAGTGCCAAAGCCTCGTGGACAGAGGGACCAACATTGACTGCACAAGGGAAAGGATAAAAATTCAGATTACAAAGTACTCTAGAAAAAGGCAGGGAGTGCTATCAATGTTCTGTTTACAAATGTAGGTCTGGTTGAGATGGAATTCTTCCGGGCTTTGTAAAGAGTATCAAGTTTGCCATCATTGATGGAATGAGGTCTACCCAACTGTAAAAACACAGCAAAAAGAAAGAGGAAAAACAAATGCTTACAGTTCAATAACATTTAGGTCCTTCAATAGCTTCCTTAACCGGGTGTCAAAATTGGACACAACGACCACCTTAACTGCAATATTACTCACTGAGTTAGGAGTGGCAGTTCACTATCAAATTCTGGTGGTTAATATTGTTTGTGGTTCTAGACAAAGGATAATGTTTAATTAATATAACCTCCAGCATCTTTGAGAAGGTACAGTGCTTCATAAGCTCCATCTGGAAGATACCACGCTTCGCCATTTGCATAGTACTGAATAAAGAACCCACTAGGAGTTCAGATGAAAGCCTCTAAAATATTGACCAGATTAAATCATGATCTCCCCTATACTATTTTCTGTTAAAAAAATCATTTGCACACTTTTGCTTTGGCTTTTATTAGTGCCTAACAGAGGAGACAAATTTCAATGCACTAAAATCAAGAAAACTGAAGTTCCAGCACTAAACTTTTTGTTGACCAATGGTTCAAGGATGTTCACTATGTTTTACTCAGAATTATTTGCATTTCCATTGGTGATAGAAAGACAAGACCCACACATGTGCGCTTTCTTATAATCTGTTCTAACATTATGATAACTTTAGGCTGCTGTCAAGAAATGTTACCTTATAGACTTCTTCAAAATAATCATTGTTGGCAGAACCAGTGGCTTCAGAAACAACAAGTTTCCAAAATGACCGCCCATCCCCCTGTTAACACACAAGCAGAGATGATGTTATAAGGGGCTTCAGTCAAAGCTTCCAGTATCAAATAAATTGAGACTACTTTTAAGACGTAACAGATGACCAACAAAGAAAAGGGAGTTCAAGATATCTAATCAATGTGTTAGAGAAATGTGACATGGTCTATCAAAATGAAAGCACTTATCAAGAAATGATAACAGTCATAGCAGTAAATTGTAGGTTTCAGGTAGTAAAATGCATGTTTTTCACTTCACAGGGACATCCATGTCGGGAACATATTTCACCGGTTCTAAATTAGAATATTCTCTATTTATTGCTGAATATGAAAAGATTGGAAAAGTATATCTATTTGAAATTTAGTTGCCAGCAAAATCAGAGATAAGGGAGCCTTTGGACAGCTATTTTTACTTTTTAAATAGCTTTAATAGCATGTCAGGACTTATGAAACCAATGCATGCCACATAAAAATGCAGCAGAATCTGCATTCATCAAAATACATCTCGCTTTAATGCTCACTTTAATGAGTAAAACAGTCCATCAGAACTAACGGAGCAGAAAAAAAGAATGATTGTGCATAAAGGAAGCATAATGTGTGAATAGTCACTGATTATTCTCAGCATTTATCTAGATTACTGTATCCTTTTCTGATTCATATTCAATATAATATATGTAGCTTTTATTTGTTCAGAAAACATGTTTTATAGGAAACATAAAGCACTCACAAACAGCTAATTCAGGAACTAAATTAAGACACAGGACTTGCGAACTACATGATAGCACAAAAAAAGAGTCGTGGATGCTATAAGGCAAGGCCCAAAAGGAACACATTTAAAACACCAGGCAAAACCTCAAGAAGAGAGCAACAGTGCTATCATTGAGAATACATACAGAAGCAATGAACGACACACCCACTACAGAAAAGAAAAATGACCTGGTAACGGAGTTTTTCAGGCCATGGAGCAGCGAAAGCTCTTTTAAATCCTTGCTTTATATCAGCAGAGCTTGCAGTCAGACCTGTAACCATGATAAGAGTTAGGTTAGGAAATTACTGGCAAGGAGAGCAGAGAAAAGAGTGGAGATCAAATTTTTATGACCAGGCGCAACATCTCGTGTATGGCATTTATTTCACTCATACCAATTGTTCCTCTTTCCTTACCCTACAAACCCATTTCAAATTCACCACTTCAATATCAAACTATTGAGTGTTAAATCCCCTGCTGCGAATCACTTCATTCTAATCCAGAAATAGCATATTATCCTCAACGTAAAATAATAGGAGTAATAGCGTAAAAATAAAGGGAAAAAACCATATTTTCTTCCAATGGAAACGTAAGTTTCTTCAACAGGCCTTTTCAATTGCAAAAGGGTTCCACCAGCATCCAACAACAACGCATCATACGTTTTTTTAACAGACTTTGTTGCTCCTATAATGTAAAGAAACAAAGCGAATGAATCTGATCGGGTTATTGAGATAGGATACCCATGTGTAGACTATATACATGTGCTAATAAATATATAAAACACTGGTAGAAAGGAAGAGTGACCAGACCAGCAGAGTGGATGGGCATGGAAGAAGAGCTTGATAGCTTCAATTTGAGGGGTTTCAGAGCTTTAAACAAAGCGTTCCCATGAGAGTATTTCGCGAAGCAAGCTTCCATTTTGGACGATAACTACAGGGGGCTGCGGGCCTTGCCTTCTCGATATTCATTCACTCATATACAGTGTATTTTCCACCCTCTCCGGTCCCTTTTTTTTTTTTTTTTTTATGAATTTCCTTTCTTTCCAAAATGGTTTCTATCTTCTAGAACTGCTTGCAGTTATGACAAGTACAATGACAAAAGTTATTTTGGAGAACTTAATTATAAAAATGACTCTTTAAATAATATTCAAATGGTTTTTGAGTTGATGTGCAGTCCAATGATAAAGAGCTATTTATTTTATTTTATTTTAAATAAAGTTCAATTATTTTGTATATAATTTAATTATACAATTAATAGAAGTAAGTTATGTAATTAAATAATTGCTTTTGAGAAACCTGCCAACAATAAAATTATTATTTATATTTATATTTAAATAAAAAAAATAAAAAAATGAATTTAATTATAATTAAAAGATCTGGAATATTTGAAATTTGAAATTTTGAGTGTTAGAAAAAATCAAAAATAAATTTAACACATTAACAAATAACCAATAAGTTCTTACATAATTAATTAACATACATTCCATTACAGATAATTTTATCAAATTAATTACAAATTAGTACTTCTTTTTGCCATAATTTCCAACTTTTTATCTTCAAAATACGCTGCAGAAATTGGATCCATTGTAGAAGTATCCATCTTCATAATCTCCGTTTCTTGTTTCTCTTGCTTTTGTTTAATCAATAAAGCTTGTTGCTCTAACAGAATTTTTCTGTCTAGTTTTTTTTCTACCTCAATTTCAACAAAGCTATCCTTCAATTGTTGTAAGATATTTGTTACACTTGTTTCCCCAACTTTCTCTTTTCCTTGTCTGCGTTTAAGTCTTTCCTTTGCAGCTTTCTGACCAATTGGTCTATTTTGGTAAACAAATGCGTCATTGTCTTCTCCTAAACTAACAGAATCAGCGGTTGATGGATTTGAAGAAGCTGGACTTGCATTTTCATGATTTTTTTGTTTCTTGTTTGACTTCTGATGAAGACTTGCACGTTCAAATTGTCATTTGGGTTCTTTTTTTAAGATAACCCAACAATGTTTCAGTTGAAATCGTTTGCCAACGACTGAAGCATACATTTGTCGAGCATCATTAATCTGGAAAATAAAATTCAATACATGAAACTATGTTATATAATAAATATGTTAAACAAATTATTTAATATGTAAATGTTAAAAAAAAATTAACCTTGGTTCTTCAGTAATTCCACTTTGTTGACGCTTTTCAATTTGGGGAACAAAACCAACAAATTTTTCAACTTCTCTATTTATTTCTTGTCATCTATTTGAGATGCTTATTTGAGAATGATTATTCAAGTTTCCTCCATTCTCGACAAAGTACACATGTACTCGAGTCCAAAATTATCTTGTTTGTTGATCAACTCCTGTGATTGGATCTTTGCTAGTATTTAACCACGCAGATACAAGTAAACAATCTTCTTTTGGCGAGAAGTTTTTACTTCTTTGTGATTTTTTAGTTGCATGAATATTAGGATCACTTTGTTGAGAAATAATCTGTTAAGACTCACTTATAAGAAAGTCAGTAAATGAATTTGGCAAATTTGAGTCCATATGCATAAAAAACACATTGTGTTAATTAAGCTAATTGATCAAAAAATCCGTAATTTTTCAATTTCGCATAATTATTTTTTTACTAAATATTATTGTTAATTACCCTTTTTTTTTTCCTAAATATTATTATTAATTACCTCCACAACAATTCTAAAAACTAAATTTACATAGTTCTTAAATCTAACTGTAAATTTAAAACATGTAATTAAGCTAATTGATCAAAAAATTAGTAATTTATCAATTTCATATAATTATTATTTTTACTAAATATTATTAATATTCACCCATTTTTTTCTAAATATTATTATTAATTACCTCCACAACAGCTCAATACATAAAATTTACACAGTTTTTATATCTAACAATAAATTTAAAATGTGTAATTAAACTAATTGATCAAAAAAATCATAATTTATCAATTTCGCATAATTATTATTTTTACTAAATATTATTAATATTCACCCATTTTTCAATATTACTAGTTATTATTTTTACTAAATATTATTATTAATTACTTATTTTTTTCCTAAACATTAATACCCTCACCCCGAAACCCTACTTCAATTTGCGTCGCACCCCCATTTCATCTCATTAGCTCTCGCCTCCGTCCCTCTCACTCTGCGATCTCACCTCCGTCCCTCTCACTCTGCTAGCTCGCCTCCATCCCTCTCACTCTGTGATCTCGCCTCTTCTCCCATGGCGATTCCCTCTCTGCTCCCTCTCCCCTTCTCCCTCTCTAATGGCGCTCCTCACTCTGCTCTCCCCCCTCTCCCTCTGCTCTTTGCTCCCTTCCCCCATCTCCTTCAGCTCCATCCCCTCTCCCTCAGGCTTCATATCATTTTAGATTTTTTGAAAAAAAATCCATCGCTGAAGAAGAAATCAAAGCTTCCTACTTGTACAAAAAAAATAAGTTTAGAAAACAAACCGAAGATGCAGTGGGCAGAGGGTTTGACAAGAACCGCAGATGAAGATGAAGTCTGCTGATTCGATTTTGATGAAGGTATATTCTGTTGGTAAATCTTGTTCGGATTGGCTGGAAAATATATTGTGTTTTTTCAATTCTTGAATTCATTGTGTTACTGTGTTGATGTGTGTTTTATTGTGGACAATGACAACGGTAATAATTTACAACGGTCAGATTTCAATTTTGTCTCTGCATTTCAGACCTGTAAGAATGCTTCTGGAATATGCAAAAGCCATTTTGACTCTTCATTTAGCTCTCCCCGTTGGAGACACAAATTTAAACAAAATAGCCAATTTTTTAAAAATTTGGCTTTGCCTCCCCCTGATTGCTCCCCGTTGGACTTGCCCTTACTTTGCTAAAATATTTTTATTTTTTACATTAATATATCAAAATCATTAAAAATATCAATTTATTATTTTTTTCAAGAAAAAAACAGTTTAAATTTTTTTTATAAAATATTTCAAATCACAAAAACAATATCCTCCACAGGACTTTGTGTTGGTGGACACCTGTTTCATTGCCGCCAACCTCCTTGTTACTTGCAAGAGGTTTGGTGTGCATATCCTCATGTCGTTGGGGAAAAGAACAACTTTTTTTTCTTTCTGGTGAAGTGACTTCTCCTGATATCTCATCGGTGCACCAAAATCCTGCATATACAATTAGTTTCTTTGTTTTAATTTTTTTTTCTAGATTCCAGTTCAACATGACTTCGATGGTGTTTGATTTTACCGTGTAGCCAAGCTTTTTTTTTTTAAATATTTTTACTTTATTTTATTATTTTTAGATAATTTAATATATTGATATCAAAAATATATTTTTAAAATTTTAATATATTTCAAAATGATCTAACTGCTGCAATGAGCTTTTGTTTCAAGGAACCGGATTTCTTGCTGGTAATGGACAATAATCCTGATCAAATTGGAAACATATTATGAAATGAAGATTGCTTTAAGTTTTTTAGACCCAGGGAAGTTCCAATAAAAGATGAAAGTCAACTTAATTTCAAACCTTTATTTTCAAGTTCATGCCACTTGAAACTGTTTTAGAAACTACTAAATTATGCCACCATTAATATTGTTTGATACTGTATTTTAAAAATAATTTATTTATTTTATTTTTATTTTTTAATTTAAATTAAAAAATAGTGTTTTTAGATTATTTTCATGCGCGGATATAAAAATAATATAAAATACAAAAATATTATTTTAATATATTTTTAAATAAAAAACAATTATAAGCCCACTATTAAACAGTTATGAAGAAGAGTGGAAAGTTGTTTGGCATCATGACTTGAAGAGATTTTCGTAACCTTCATTCCTATCCTCTTTAGCAACAAAAAAAACCCAAAAATTCTGATTCATTGATCTAATCAATGGCTATCAGTTTCTGCCGGTCCCTTTCCCACCCTTCTGTGGTAGAGGTTGCTAACAATTATTTGCAGGTGAAGTGCAAGGTCACATTCGGATTTCACTGACATCTCTGCATCCCATTACCAAATCATATAGCTGGCCATCAAAGCCCCATTAGACCATTTAGCAGGGAGAGATTAGCACCACCTCTTCGTCAAAGATTACTTGGCCGAATACATCAAACATCCAAGTCATTACAATCAGCTACAGTAACAAATCTGCCATTCCTCACAAGGCAGCTGACATCTCTTAGATTCTTGAAAGAGCTGGAGGGAATCACATAGACACCTCTTTTTCTCTTTGGTGGATGTCCCTGCACAGTCGATATAAAATCCATCAAAAAACTTGCTCAGATTCTGTAAATTATCATGGACCTATCAAGTAGTTTGATGTCAAAGCTTCATTCCCATTGAAGTGCATAAACTCAGTCCTCCTCCTCCATCTTACCAGTCATAACTGCCAAAACAAATCTCAATTCATCAAGGAACGTGTGGAAGTGATGGGAGTGTGCGATGCCTGGATAGCTTTTCTAGTGCCCGGTGTTCACAATCCTGCATCGAATCAACAAAAGATGATCAACTCAAGCTAATTGTTTATAATTCTTTTCCATTGGTAACCTCAAACAAAAGGAACATGAAAAATAGACTGCCAACAAGAGAGAGAGAATTCTGCGATGACAAATGTTTAGAAAGCCAAAACATGTCAGATACAACGATTTCACTAGTAGACTTCTTAGACAACAACAAGAGCATCATGCATTCTCATGAAACTTGCTTCTGGACACATCCTCAGCGAATAACGAATAACAACTTCTGAGAGATACTGTGTCCCTATAAATTGCCAACGTAAGATGGGCACTATGATGAAAAAAAACATGCCAGGATAAATTGACAAGCTAAGATAAGGGAGTAGCTGCTCAGAGTTCCAATTAATGCACAGTTACCACTTGCATGCTGCATGCTCTGACTTGTAATATAATCAGTTACACACACTCGTAGATTTGTTTGGCAATATATCATCACCTTGACCATATTTAGGTAGAATGGTTTATTGGCATTCAATCTCCTGAGTTTCGAGTAAGTATATGCAAAACTCAGTTGATCACGAGAAGTAAATTGATCAACTTCATTGAACCAGAGACATGAAAATAGATTTGACATTGGTGTATGGGCCCGAACAATAAATGAACCTTCAAGCACATCTGCAAAGTGTTGGAAGATAAGTTGCTGAGCTGGAATTGCACAAGGATGAAGATGCTTGCTGCTTAAGTAGTTGATGATGTAATAGTTAGTTAGTATTCTGTTATGATGTAACTAACTAACAAGTAAGCATGCATAAGGTGTGTGTGTGTTCTCATAGTTGTAAAGCATGCATAATGTGTGTGCTGTGTGTGCTCTGTCTCAATCATATATAAGAGGCAAGAAGTCAAACACTTTGTAAGCAATTCATTTTCAATACAATAAGAAGACTACGAAGTTAGTGAAAACAGACTTACCTTCTTTTCTCTCTGCCAAATTTCTTCTTCTTCTCATCTGCCACAAATTACCCAACAATCAATTCAACAAAATCAACATGGTATCAGAGCATGCTTGATCAACAAGAAAGGGAGTAAAACAATCTGTGATCAATTCAACAAAATCAATCAAATCAGAATTCAACAGCAAGAACAATGACTGGATCATCAGACCTGCGAACACCACAATTTAATGGTGAGAACTACGATTTTTGGTCAGTTAAAATGAGAACAATCTTCAGAGCTTATGATCTCTGGGATGTGGTTGTATGCGGTGATACATCACCACAAGAATCCAGTGAAAGTAGCAGTGGAGAAACTTCTGGTTCGAAAGACAAGAAAGCTGAGTCAGGAGAGACTGCTGCTGAGATTAAGGAGAAAAGGATCAAGGATGCCAAGGCTCTAAGCATTATCCAAGGAGCCTTGACTGATGACATTTTTCCTAGAATAAGAAATGAAGAGACAGCAAGAGGAGCTTGGGATCTGTTGAGGAGAGAATTCAGAGGAGATGATAAAGTTAGAGAGGTGAAATTGCAGGCTGTAAGAGCTGAATTCGAGTATATGAGAAAGCCTAGATCACTACTTGAATAAGTTCTTTGGAGTGATAAATGACATGAAGTCTCTAGGAGAAGAGATAACTGAAGCAAGGATAGTGCAAAAGACTTTGATGAGTCTTAGCAGAAAATATAAATCCATAGTTTCAATTATTGAAGAAACTAAAGATTTGAAAACACTTAGAAGTGAAGAAGTTATTGCTTCACTTAAAGTGTATGATAGAAGGGAAGATATGCATGATGAGAGGGAAAGAGTAATGAATACTGAAAGAGCATTCAGTTCCCTAAGAATCAAAGGCAGCAGTCATTCACATAACAAAAGCACACAGATGAGACCATTGCCAAAATGGCAGAATCAGCACAGAAAGTTTGGAAACTGGAATCAAGGAGGAAATTTGAGTAATGTGCAGAACTCAAATTGGAATCAGAAGGCTGGTATGAATTACAACAACTACAACAAGAGTGAAGGTAGTAGTCAGCCAAGCATAAAGCCACAATGCAGCACATGTCAGAAATTCCATTATGGAATATGCAGATTTAAAGGAAAACCGAAGTGTGCAAAGTGCAGTCGTTTTGGACATAATCAAAAGGACTGTGATCTCAACAGACAACTTGCTAATTGTGCAAAGGAAGAAGATGCATGTACAGGCACCATGTTTTATGCTTGTCATGCTGCCACTGTGAAGGATGAAAACGTGTGGTTTGTTGACAGTGCATGCAGCAACCACATGACCTCACAAGAGTCAATTTTGATCAACATTGACAGGACCATTACTTGCAAAGTGAAGATAGGGTCAGGGGATCTTGTACAGGCTACTGGAAAGGGCACATTGGTGGTGGAAACAAAGCATGGAATCAGATATATTGAGGAAGTGCTACTGGTGCCAGGCCTAGATGAGAACTTGCTAAGTGTTGGTCAAATGATTAAGCATGGGTACTACATACTGTTTGGAGGTAATAAGGCTATAATATTTGATGATCAGTCACTTACAAATGTTATAGCAAGAGTTATTATGAGAGGAAATAGATGTTTTCCCCTATCCTTGGAAAACATAGCACCTGCAGCTTTGAAAGCATCTGTGATGGAGGATTTCTGGACATGGCACAAGAGGCTGGGGCACTTGAATCCTGTCAGTATGAAGAAGATGCAGAAATCAGAAATGGTCACGGGATTGCCTAGACTAACAGAAGTGAAGGAAATCTGTGAGGGCTGTGTCAAGGGCAAGCTACATAGAGAACCTTTTGACAAAGAAGGAGCATGGAGAGCCAAGCATCCACTAGAGCTGGTGCATACAGACCTATGTGGACCTATGCAAACAGAATCAGTTGGTGGAAATAGGTATTTCATCACTTTTATTGATGATTTCTCTAGGATGTGTTGGATATACCTACTTCGAAATAAATCTGATGCATTATATGTGTTCAAGAAGTTTAAATTGCTTGTTGAAACACAAAGTGGACATAAACTGAAAACTTTAAGAAGTGACAGAGGTGGAGAGTTTACCTCTCAAGAATTTCAGTTGTTTTGTGCTAGTCAAGGCATGGAGAGGCAGCTCACAGTTAGTTATTCTCCTCAGCAGAATGGGGTTGCTGAGAGGAGAAATAGAACTATAGGTGAGATGGCAAGATCTATGATGTTTGAAAAAGAAATACCTCTCAAATTCTGGGGAGAGGCAGTGAATACTGCTGTATACCTCCAGAATAGGTGTCCTACTTCAGCTGTGGAAGAAAAAACACCTTTTGAAGTCTTCACAGGGAGAAAACCTGGCATAAAACATTTGAGAATATTCGGGTGTATATGTTATTCTCATGTCCCAGCAGCCTTGAGGCAAAAGTTTGACAGTAAGGCTGAAAAAAGGGTGTTTATGGGGTATGGAAGTTGTGAAAAAGGGTATAGGGTGTATATCCTAGAGTCCAAGAAGGTTGTGCTGTCAAGGAGTGTGGTTTTTGCTGAGAATCAAGTCTGGAATTGGAAGGAAAATCAATTGGGTTCAGTATTACCATCACAGGTGTTTGAAGACAGTGAAGAAAGCAGTATGGAGAGGCTGCAACAGACTGAAGAAGAAGCTCAGTATACACACTTAAACTCTGAAACTAACTCAGAATCTGAACATGCAGATAGTGACAGCAGTAATACCTCTACACCAAGTTCAACACCAGTAAAGATGAGAAGCCTAGAAGACATTTATAGTAGATGTCACATGAGTATAATTGATCCAGAAAATTACTCAGAGGCAGCAAAGAGTAAAGACTGGCAGAATGCAATGAAGACTGAATTGGAGATGATAGAGAAGAACCATACCTGGGAGCTGATTGAAAGACCTGCTGATAAACCTGTGATAGGAGTGAAGTGGGTTTTCAAGACAAAGCTGAATATTGATGGGTCCATACACAAGCATAAGGCTAGACTTGTAGCCAAGGGTTATGCTCAAAAACCAGGGGTGGATTACAATGAAACCTTTGCTCCAGTAGCAAGGTTAGACACCATCAGAACACTCATTGCTTTGGCAGCTCAAAAGGGTTGGAAATTATTCCAACTTGATGTTAAATCAGCATTCTTAAATGGAATGCTTGATGAGGAGGTATATGTGGAGCAACCCGAGGGGTTTGAAGTGAAGGGGTCTAGTCATAAGGTGTATAAGCTATACAAGGCTCTATATGGACTTAAACAAGCCCCTAGAGCTTGGTATAGTGAAATTGATGCCTATCCTACAAGTTGCAAGTTTAAAAGAAGTGCAAGTGAAGCAACTTTGTACACTAGAAGTGACAATGAAGGAGGTCAGATCATTATATCGATATATGTTGATGATATAGTGTATACTGGCAGCAGTGAAAGATTGATGACTGAGTTTAAAAGGGAGATGATGCAAAGGTATGAAATGTCAGACCTAGGGCTGCTACATCATTTTCTAGGGATTGGTGTGTTGCAGACCAATCAAGGAGTGTTTATACATCAAAGTAAGTATGTTAAATCCTTACTTACAAAGTTTGGGCTTGAGGATTGCAATCCAGTTGCAATTCCTCTTACTGTGGGTGAAAAGCTGAAGAAGGTGGATGGCAGTGAACCTGCAGATGAAGGGCTGTATAGAAGGATAGTGGGAAGCTTGTTGTACTTGACGGCAACAAGGCCAGATTTGATGTATTCAACAAGCTTACTGTCAAGGTTCATGACAGGTCCTACGAAGAAGCATATGGGAATTGCTAGAAGGGTATTGAGATATGTTCAAGGTACCCTAGACTATGGGATTGAGTATGTGAGGGACAAGTCTGCTACTCTAATTGGTTATTGTGATGCTGATTGGGGGGGCAGTGAGGATGATAGCAGGAGCACCTCAGGTTATGCTTTTAGCTTTGGAGGTGGTGTTTTCTCTTGGGCTTCTGTAAAACAAAGCACGGTGGCTTTGTCAACAGCAGAAGCTGAGTATGTCTCAGCTTCTGAAGCCACAGCACAAGCCATTTGGCTGAGATTTGTGCTTGAGGATTTTGGGGAGATGCAGGCTGAGAATCCATTGTATTGTGACAATATGTCAGCAATATCGATGGCTAAGAATCCTGTTTTCCATCAGAAAACAAGACACATAAACAGGAGATATCATTTCATTAGAGAATCCTTGAAAGAAGGATTGATTAACATGCAGTTTTGCAGGGGAGAAGATCAACTCGCAGACATATTCACTAAAGCTTTGCCTAAGGATAGATTCAATCAATTAAGAATGGATCTTGGGGTTAAACCAGTCAGCAACTTAGGAGAGGCTGTTGGAAGATAAGTTGCTGAGCTGGAATTGCACAAGGATGAAGATGCTTGCTGCTTAAGTAGTTGATGATGTAATAGTTAGTTAGTATTCTGTTATGATGTAACTAACTAACAAGTAAGCATGCATAAGGTGTGTGTGTTCTCATAGTTGTAAAGCATGCATAATGTGTGTGCTGTGTGTGCTCTGTCTCAATCATATATAAGAGGCAAGAAGTCAAACACTTTGTAAGCAATTCATTTTCAATACAATAAGAAGACTACGAAGTTAGTGAAAACAGACTTACCTTCTTTTCTCTCTGCCAAATTTCTTCTTCTTCTCATCTGCCACAAATTACCCAACAATCAATTCAACAAAATCAACACAAAGCATATGAACCAAACAGCTGGATTGAATTGCAGAACAAAAAAAAACAGGTGTGGATTGAAAAGGGTGTAAAATAATGGGAAACCCAATCTCATAGACCAAAACAGACACGAACATACATACAACTTGGTAGAGGAGTATTCGGATTTGAAGGGTCAAACTTGCTGAGGCCATCGAACCTGTAAAATTTGAACTGTTCATCAATGGCCGTTTCATTGTACTTGTTTAGGCGCTTATTTTGGAGTACCTCATCCCAAACACAGTGACAATCATAATGATTTGAAATGGCATATTCTGATCTTGTTCGCCACAAAAAGTATTCAATTATCAGCAATTGATCAGCATTAAGCCGCATCTTACTGTCAAGCCAAATTGAGTAGCTGGAAAGGGAGCATGTGAATGAGTAAATAAAAAACTACATTACGGATCTTGAGATTGCAGCAACAAGGTAAAGCCTACAGCTGCAAACCAGATAATTAAATCATGGTGTGATAATTACCTAGAAGGGAAGATGCGATGTGATAAAAAATTTGGCACCTTGCCAGTTCTCCGCATGTCCTTGTATGGCAAGTTCCTGACAGCAACTACTCTCCATAGACCAACAAATCCTCTATTATCTAGGACATGTCCATCTGAGGCCAACTTGGACAGTGTTTGCTCATCTACAAACATGACAAAACAAACATTTTTCTTCGAAAAATCACTGATCTGAAACAAACAAAAGCAAAAATCATGATCAAGATCAACATCCAAAGGTTGCTTCATACACATTGCAGTAATTCACATCATGTCACTTTTATCATACATTTTACTGCCACTTTTATGTGATATTATAGCTATTATTGATATTTTTCTTTCAATAAATTTACAATGAAGGAAGCAAATATGTTGTCTGTCCCGGGATTCAATTAAAATAAAAGACAAAAGAAGACATCTACTGATAAGAAAACACACTAGAATTATACACCAACAGGCAACTAAATTTCTTTGCTGGAAGACTTTCCATTTTCTACCATCACAGTGTCAGCAAATAACGCAAGGTTTCGAATGTTACATATCAAATAGACAAGCTCACATCAACTTGTAAATAATTACCTAAAAGTTCATAAAGAAAAAAAGGAGAACAAAACAATGCTGAGAAAAGTCTCTGTATTATTTCTTTTTTAACGTGAGAAGAGAGTACATATGATTACAAGTATATATAGGCTCTTACAACATATGAAGGATTTCAAAATAAGTTACAGACAAGGCAATATATTCTATGTTACCGTTACACTGCTAAGATTATTGGATTCGTGTCCTAATTTTTGCAATGATTGATTTTTGACAGAACTCCTTGATTTCCTCTGCTGATTCTTCTATTTTGGGAATGTCAACCATATCTTCATCTTCTTTATTTCTCCATGTTGCATCTTTGTGATTGCTATATTTAATATCCTCCCTCAAACTATGCCGAGGCTGAAGGCATAGTTTGGTACGGAAGTGGTGCAAGGCAGCTTTACATAAGGGTTTAGTACAGAGATCCGCAATCTGAAGTGTGGAGGAGACATGTTGAGTAATAAGTAGTCCCTTGGAACCCTTTCACGAACAAAGTGGTAGTCCAATTCAATATGCTTACTGCGAGCATGAAAAACAGGATTGATAGTCATATGCAAGGCACTTAAGTTATCACAAAATAATATTGGCGGTTGTGATTGAGGAACATGAAGGTCACGTAGGAGAAAGGTGAGCCAAGTTAATTCTGCAGCAGTGTTGGCCATGGCACAGTACTCAGCCTCGGTACTTGATCGAGAGATGGTAGGTTGTTTCTTAGCACTCCATGAAATAATATTCCGTCCTAAGAAGGTGCAGAAACCAGTTGTGGATCGACGGGTAGTCAGACATCCTGCCCAATCTGCATCAGAGAAACCACAAAGATCAGGTGTAGAATCACCAGTGAAGTGTAAACCAAAGTGAATGGATCCTTTGACATAACGCAAGATACTACGAACCATTTTCATGCTGGCAAGAGATGGAGAATGCAAGAATTGAGAAACATAATTACCACAAAATGAAAGATCAGGTCTCGTAAGAGTAAGATATTGTAAGGCACCGACAATGCTACGATAAAAGGAAGGGTCGGGATAAGGCGTGTTATCATGAATTCCTTTGGTTTTAGATTCCATCGGAGTGCTCATGGGCTTGCAATCAAGCATCTGTGCTTTGTCTAAAATAGAGTAAGCATAATGAGAATGAGACAGATGTAAGGAGTTGTTATGATGCTTAATTTCGATTCCTAGGAAATGATGTATAGGACCAAGGTCTTTCATTGCAAATTTAGAGTGTAACAATTGAATAAATTCATTAAGTAGCTGGAAATTGGAACTTGTCAAAAGCATGTCATCAACAGAAAGTAGGAGAATTAGTGTACCAAGTGATGAATGTAAGATAAATAATGATGAATCAGCCAAACTACAGGAGAACCCATGTGTAAGCAAAAATGAGCTAAAACGATCAAACCATGCTCGTGGTGCTTGTTTAAGCCCATACAGGGCTTTTTGAAGTTTGCAAACATGTAAGGGAAGGATTTTATCGTGCATACCAGGAGGTTGTTCCATAAAAATATCTTCACTTATGAAGCCATGAAGAAATGATTTTTTAACATCAAGTTGCCATATTTCCCATTTGTGAACAAGGGCCAGACTGAGCATTAAACGAATGTACCTGGTTTGATGACTGGAGAGAATGTTTCTGTGTAGTCGATGCCGTCAACTTGGCGATAACCTTTTGCGACTAACCTGACTTTTAGTTTGTCGAGTGTTCCATTTGCATTTAGTTTAGCTTTAAACACCCACTTTGATCCCACTACGTTCATAGAAGGTTCTCTAGGTACTAAGACCCATGTTTGATTTTTCCGTAACGCATCAAGCTCCTCAAGCATGGCATTTTTCCAGCCATCATGTTGTAGAGATATTTTGATATTACGTGGTTCATCAAGAATATCTCCACGTTGAAGAATTAATGCATACCGTGGATTAGGTTTGTGTATGCCATGCGCTCTTGTGACCATAGGATGTCTTGGTTGTTGTGCCTGGTCAAAAAGTAAAGAAGAGTCAGATTGTAGAATTGAAGATGAGAGGAACTGGTTGTATCATGTATACTGTCAATTTCTTGAAGTGGGCGTGGTTCATGTGGTACGATGTCTATGGATAATGGGTGTGAAGATGCAGGTGAGTGGTCATGACTGAAGGGTGAATTATTTTGAGCACTGTCGTCTACTGGAACATGTGAGATTAAATGTTCCAGTGTTGTCGGGTGGTCATGACCAGAAGGAGAAGTAGGTAACACATCGGTGGCTACTGGAATGTCTGGGACTGCACTGTCGTAAGGGGTTGCACGAGAGAGGCTGTAGTCGAGATACTGTGTTCATTTCCATGGGAGAGACTAAAAAGGTACTGAGGGATGTACAGGAACTAGTGGAAGAGGAAGATGGGTGCTCCATCTTCTTACAAGGTAGGTGATGTTCATCAAATACCACATGTCTCGACAAGAACATCTTGTTTGATTTTAGATCAAAGCAGCGATATCCTTTGTGTTGGTTACTATATCCTACAAAAACACAAGGAACAGTTTTGGCATCAAATTTGTTTTTCTTTGTATGCCAAGTATATGGATACCACCGAGAGCCAAACACCCGTAAAATTGAGTAATTTGGGTGAGTTCCATATAGGCGAGAGTATGGAGTATCAAGTGCAAGTGAAGAAGAGGGTAATCGATTTATTAGAAAGACTGTTGTAGTAAAAGCTTCAACCCACAGGAACTTGGGTACGCCACTATGAAATATCATAGTCATCCCAAGTTCTCTAATAGTGCGATGACATCGTTCGACTATTCCTTGTTGCTGTAAGTGAGATTGAAGTCTTTTATTAACAAATTCTCCCCCACCATCAGTATGAAAGATTTTTATTTTCCTGTTAAACCATCACTGCACATATTGTTCAAATGCCAAGTAAACATCAAAGAATTTAGATTTAGCTCGCAGAGGGTTAACCACATATAATGAGAATAATCATCAACAAAGCATGCATAGAATCAAAATTTTCCAAGGGATAAAACAGGGGTTGATCCCCAAATGTCACAATGAATCCTTTCAATAATATTAGTGCTGACAGAATGAGATGATTTAAATGGTAACTTGCTTAGTTTACCGAGTTGACAACTCTCACAAAGAGTATCAGCTCGTTTATTGGAAGAAACACTAATTAACTTGTTTGTGTGTAAGATATTGATGGTAGAAATTTGTGGATGTCCAAGGCGTTGGTGCCATAACTCTTCGGTTCCTGAGGTGTGTCTATTAGAGAAGTTGGCTTCCTTCTTTTTGGACAATATGTAAAGATCTCCTTTATGCTGACCCATTAGGAGTATACGCCCTGTTGCTCTCTCCTTAACACAAAATAGATCATCAGTAAATTCACATTTCACAAGGTATTGTTTTGTTAGTTGGCTGATGGATCGTAGGTTCCTTGCTAATTGTGGAATCAGCATGACATCACGTAACATGAATTTGTTCTTACCATCGGTAACTAAGGTATCCCCTATTGCATCAATTGTTAAGGGAGAGCCATCACCAATGAATACAAAATCACAACCAACATATGTTTTGAGATTAGAAAGCAGACCTGAATTTGCTGTCATGTGATTCGAAGCGCCAGTGTCTGTGGTCCATTCAGTATCAGCAATTGTGGTGTCCATTGTGAGTGCAGCAAGTGCTTGAGGAAGTTCATCATTATTGGATTGTTCTGGCAGACTCCAGCAAATCTTGGCTATATGGCCTTGCTTGCCACAAAGCTAGCATAATTCATTTTTGTAAGCTTCTCTTTCTGTAAGTGTCATTCTGCGTTTGCCAGGTGGTGGTGGTCTAGGAACACGATTGTTTTGAGGTGATGATTGTGAGCCTGAGTTGTTACCGGCAAAATTAGAATACTGGAAATTATTGTTTGTAGCTTGAAATCCTCGTCCTTTTGATGAGAATTGATGGTTGTAAGGGCTGCGATTTTGCTGCTGTTGTCTGGAATTACGTTGCCCATAGAATGCATAAGCAGGAGAGTGTGATTCTTCAATCCAAGAATTTCGTTGTTCAAATCCCTATAAGAGAAAGACAGTTTCAGAGTATGATGGCATTGGAGGCTTGAGCATTGTTGTTATGAAAGATTTATATTTTGGTCCAAGATTGGCAAGTAAGGAATACACTTTTGTTTTTTCAGGTATGGGGTTGCCTATTGCTGCTAGGCTGTCACAAATACTTTTGAATTTCTTCAAATGAGCTGCTAAGGATTGGCCTGGTTCTTTTTTGAGGTATGTGAGTTGTTGACGGAGAGTAAATTCTCTTTCTTGGGAGTCTTGAGCATATACTTCTTTCAAAGCATTCCAAACTGACTGGGATGACTCAAGACCAATGACCAGTCCCAAGGCTTCTTCTGTAAGTGTTCCAATTATCCATCCCCGTAGGAGACGATCTTGCTTTCTCCATTTGAGAAAGTCTTCTGAAATTTGTTGATTTGTTGCTTCACTTGTGGAGGATGCATCAGTTGTGGATGTCCTTCTGTAGGTGTACATGACAGGTTTTGTTGTTTCCCCAGTGAGGAGCCCGACCATGTCTTGGCTTTCAGCTAAAGCCAACATTTGTTCACGCCACAGAAGGTAATTTTCTGGTGTGAGTTTGAGTGTAACAAAGTTTGCAACATTGAGGGAGATTGTGGAAGTCATTTGAGAAAAGAAAAAAAAATGATTTGATCTCTCTTGTCTCACAAGTGCTCTGATACCATAAAAAAAAAAAGGAGAATAGAACAATGCTGAGAAAAGTCTCTGTATTATTTCTTTTTTTTAACGTGAGAAGAGAGTACATATGATTACAAGTATATATAGGCTTTTACAACATAGGAAGGATTTCAAAATAAGTTACAGACAAGGCAATATATTCTATGTTACCGTTACACTGCTAAGATTACTGGATTCGTGTCCTAATTTTTGCAATGATTGATTTTTGACAGAACTCCTTGATTTCCTCTACATGATTCTTCTATTTTGGGAATGTCAACCATATCTTCATCTTCTTTATTTCTCCATGTTGCATCTTTGTGATTGCTATATTTAATAGTTCACACATTGGAGGGGGGAAGCATGAGCAAATAAGCAAACCTGGAGTTGGATGATTCTTCAGTTTTGAATTGCAAGAGAATACCTCACTTCTATTACCTTTCTAATTCTCTTTAAGCCAGTATAATGGCTTCCGGTACAATTTTATTTTATCTTACGAAAACTGTCATTGACTCTATACCATAACTTCTGTTTCCAGTTGACTTTTGATAAAATGAGAATTATGATTAATTTGATCAGGAATAACAAATGATGTATATGTGTAAAAGCAAAATTCAGCCATCGTAGGAATAAATTTATTTGAACTACAGCTGTTAAGCATTGTATGTAATGAACAAAGAAGTTTAAGAAGTAATTTACTCTTTTGCTTGTAGGCCTCCTTAGAAAGTCAGAACTCCCGAGAATGCAAGAAGATACTGCAACCCGACAGGTGCTCATGTATGCCATGTCCTTCTCATCAAAATCGAATCCAGTGCTTGGAAATCCAGGATGTCCTTTAACAAAACCACAATGAAGAGTTTGATCATGAGCATAGAAAGACTTCTCCCTTTCCTCAAGTTTCTGATGTCCTCCAAATCTAGATTCAAATGAATTGACCCCCAAAGGTTTCTCTTCCATAGCCACATACTGGAGTGAAAATTGGGTAAAGTTTCCCGAGTCTTTAGGTTCAATAAGATAATCAACAGTTTCCGTAAACCCAATTTCACAAGGAAAATCTGAAAAATCAAATTGATGGGGGTAGAGGAGCACAACAATAGGGTCAAAGAGAAGAAGTCACTCGCAAAAGATGCCTTAACTCAAAAAAACTAAATTATTCAGTCACGAGTAACACAAACTCTAATATTATTTGTGGCATTTGCATTTACACAATATCAAAGGTAAAGTCAAGAGTTTTCAACCATGCGTTCTAGATTAGATCAGTTCTCCCTAGGGTGGCTAAATTCTTCAAGCCTCTACCTCTAAGTCTGAAAAAATTTCTTCTAAACCCTTTATGTTCGCTATCCTCCCAAGTAAAAAAAAAATCCGAGAAGATAACTTAGATCAGTATAGCAATTCAATTATAAGTATCTTGTGGTCTGCGGAGCAAATGCATGATTTACAACTAATTATGTATCCCGGATCGCAAAAAAGAAAATCAATATGGCCAAAAGCACGAACTGGGATTTCTCTTAAGGAAATTATTGTACAGGAGTATAAGAGATCTCTTAGGATTTTACAAAACAAAGGTCATAGATGCATTGACGAGTTCAATTCCATCTTTAAATCTAAGAACATACTTATAAAAGTTAAATGTTCTTACCATAAAAGGAAAGGAAAACAAAATCATCAAACTAATAAGCTATTAAAAAGAGCATTTCCCTTACGCTGCATACGCTTCTTGCTTCCTGGTGCTTTTACTATAACACCACCAAATTCAGGGTGTTGTAATTGCTGTTGCTCTACTTCCTTATTAATTTTCTTCACATTACTGGTGATAAGTAGTTGGTGTGACGATGACATGCCACTTTCCATGCCGCCACCTGCAAACCCCGCCAGCCCAGGAAGGATTTAAATGAAAAACTATGGAGTCGTCGTCGTCGTCAAGAGAAGGGAAGGGAAAGGAGTTTACCATGACCAGCAAGTGTAATGAATTTGAGGCTAAACAGTGCTAAAGACAATAAGCAGAGTAGAGCAAGCAGGGAGAGCCACAACCTGAAACTGAGTCCTGCTCTCAAAACCCGACCCGACCTCTTTCCCCGGCGAAGACCCACCGCAGGCAACAATTTATGAACACCCATTTGGCTTGGCTTGGTTTCTGGATGAATGAATGGACTAGATAATACTAATTATAAAAGCATCATGATCTATGCGTTGCCCGTAAAAATTAAAGATCAAATCAAAAATGCATGTAAGCAACGGTAGCAAATAATGGAGGATGGTTTATTAACATTACCTCTTCCAAGATCTCTCACGACTCACCAGGCCATTAAACAAGTAGCCATTGTTGTTTCTTTCTCCTTCTTTTTTCTATGCTGTTGTTTCTTCTCCTCTTCCATTCTGTGTGCATCAAATTGCTATGCAAGATCAGATAGAGGCGTTTTTATTTTACTAAAAAGAAGAGAAATGTTTTCAATAACTCCAACTCAGTCCCCCATGTACAAGTATGTTTAGCAGGCCAGTCCTCTATGTTTAAACTCTAGCAAGATTTCCCTCGGATTTTCACCCGTTTCACACGTGTATCCATGTCTGGCCTGACGTCTTTGTACTTGTTTTTAAGTGTAGTTGATATTGTTTTTAAAAATATTTTTTATTAATTTTTTTTTTAATTTTTTTTATATTAGCATATTAAAATAATTTAAAAATACAAAAAATAATTTTTAAAAAAAATCACTTTTTTCAAAAACAATTTTAATTTAAAAATAAATTAATCCTTTTACAATAAATTTTAGCAAGTCAACCCTTATAGTTTCGGTTTTGGACTAAAAAAATATATTTATGTACATATATGTTGCTGGGCTAACCAAAATTCATCACTCGACCAATTTGACAGTCTTAGGCGCCTCGTATCACTCATACTTGAAAGATGATGAAACTGCTTCCTTTGTATCTTGGCTGGAAGGGATATGTGTTTTTGCAGAATTATTAAGGTATTGAGATATGAATATTTCTAGAGCACATGTTATCATCATGTTAATTTTTTTTTTAATTTTGTGGTCTCACCAAGGTTGTTAATATCGTTTCGGTTGCCGTTTTGTTTATTCTATTGGTACGAAATGTTTTGGTTTCAGAGCGTTTCGGCTTGCCGTTTCAGTGTTGTACTGTTCATATATAATTAATTAATTAATTATATATGTGAAAAAACTTAAAAAGAAAAAATATTAAATATTTTTTATTTTCTATAAAATCAAAGTTGATACAATTTTATTTTTTTATAATATATATTTTTTAGTTTTTATTGTTTTTATTTTTGCATTTTAATACACCTCATAAACAATAAACAATAGTGTGTGTGTGTGTGTGTGTGTGTATGTGTGTATAGCTCAAGTGGCAGGAGATATATATTACAAATAACCTAAAGTAGCTCGGTCAGCCACTATTCACGTACACTCATGTCCACTGTGGACTGGTCATTTGCTCCCCTGCTTCGCGCGCGCATGTGCTCTTTTTTTTTCTTTTTACGCAGATCTAGTTTTTGTAATTTGTATGGTGGAAATGACAAAGGAGTAATTGTGGCCGCGCAGTTGTCCGCGCGCTGTCAGCATGGGCGCGCGGGAGTTCAAGCCGCTAAGACAGCAAAATTGATTTGGTGTTTTTTTTTAAAAATAAAAACGGGTTCTTTTGTTTAATAACTGGTTGTTGTTTTTTTTAACAAAAAAAAAAGAATTTTTTAGAACCCGTTTTATTTTTTTAAAGAACTTTTTTTAAAAAAAAATAAAAAAAAAACGGCTTCTTTTTTTTAATAACTGGTCGTTGTTTTTTTTTAACAAAAAAAAAGAATTTTTTCCTTAATAACTGAGTTGTCCGGGCCAACTTACGCGCACCACGATAAATCTCCGGATCCACTTTTTTTTTTACATTTTTTTCCCTATTTTGTTTGCCACTTATACATTTTTTTTCTTAACCGAGGTGTCTGGGTCAATTTACACGCACCATGATTTTTTCTTTCCAAGTATATATTTTTTTGGTTCTTGGCCAACTGAGCACGCCGCGAATAATCCCTGAGCTCATTTTTTCCTCTTTTTTTCCCACTTATACATTTTTTTTTATATAATCAGGGTGTCCGGATCAGTTTACACGCACCACGACTATTATTATTTTATAGAATACCTAAAGGAGATCGCAATTCTAAAAAGTTATGAATTATATATATATATGCACACACGAGCTGATTGAATTACGCTCCATTGCAAGGAGAATAATTTTTTTTTAAATATAAAAAATATCAATAATTAGCTTGGACATTATTTTTGTTAAATAATGGTAAAAAGATTATTTATAAGAATTTTTTTTGTTCAATAATAATGTCAAGTAGATTTTTTTTCTTACAAAAATAAGATAAAAAAATTAAAGACAACTGCACTGGTAAATTTATGAGCAGATAATTGATAAAATTCAATAAAGATGATTTATTTGTATTCTGTAGCAAACTGATTGATTGTTGGGTATGTTTTAACTATTTAGCTAAATATTTAATTGGCATATAATAAAACTAAAATTGATAAAATCAACTAAAAATGAGTTGTTTGTTTGTTATAGCAAATGCTATAAATCTATAAATCCAGATTTTTTATTGTTATCATTATGATTGAAGGCAAAGCTACAAAGAAAATTATTTGATTGAAAGAAAAAATGAAAATAATTAAAGGATAAAAGCATAATAATAATAATAATAATAATTATTATTATTAATATCAATATCATTATTATAATCACTTGGGTTATAATAAAATTATCAAATTGTCCTGGAGAATAAAAATCTGTCAAGTTGATAATGTTCATGCAATTTAATTTAAAATCTAATCTAAACAAATAAACAAGTTAAGATTTTGTAAGTTTGAATAGTTACACTATGTTCACTTTAATTTTGAGTAATTACATTAGGTTTAATAACAATGTGATGAAAAAAATCATGATCTAGACCTTATTTTATCACATTCCATTTTTTTTGTTGTTTAAGCTGTGATGACAGTACTAAAAATAACCCACTTACTCACTATATCTAAAAAACATTTGGGTGACAACTCTTGTTTTTTACTATTTATAGAGTAGCTAGTGAATTGTTTACTTCCTTTTTAAAAAAAAATCATTTTTTGACAATTTTATGGTGCTTATCTTGAATTTAATTTAATATATTCTGTACAAGACTACCATAGTTTCAGACAAATATCATAATATCTTGTTTGTTTTTATTTTAATAGTGTTTATTCTTGTCATGGTATAATTAAAACTCGTCTAAGTTGCGTTGAGACTTGTGAAGTCAATTGAATCATGTAACATCAACTTGATTATCATTTCTTTTACATTTTGTTTTTTGAAAATTTTTATTTTCTTCTCTTACTCATAATTCATAATTTATTTTAGTATTTTTAGATTATATAACGTATATTATATAACGTATATTAAATCATAACAAGCGTTCTCTCTGCTATATGTGGCGTCAAATTATCGTCGATGCAGTAAATGAGCTGGGCTAAATAAGCCACGAGGTTTTGATCCATCTACACAAACAAAACACTTTGACCTGTCAATATATAATTTAAATATGTCAATAGATTTTTTGTGAAATTTCTTCTTAATTTAACTGTTGAATTAAGAGATATGATTGATATTATCAAATTATTTATTATTTTAAAAAATATTATTTAGCCGAAACGAAACGGACAAAACGAAATTAATACATTTTAGCCGGTAATTGATCAAAAAATCCAAAACATGCTGGAATTTAAACTAAAATAAAAACAATATTATTTTATTTTATTTTTTAACTGGTATAAAATATTTCTTTATTTTCCATCAAAACAAAACGAAATCGACAAATATGGCTCGTTCCCGAACGAAGATGAATATCCTTAAAATCCACAACCTTAAATCCCGATTTTTCATTTAATTTTCCAACCTGCCCTACATCACTCCTTCCCTGATTTTCTCATCCACTCGTCTCTCTACTCCAATGCCCTCACCACTCACTCGCACCAGACGTACCTTCAAAATCAAGATAAACCCACGCATCTCCGCCAGTCCATTAATGAAATCCTGAACGAAGTTGCGAGTCAAATATAACAGCTTCGAAAAGAAATTGAGCGTCTTCATTTCAGATACGAAACACGTGTAACGCGGGACGCGTGAAACACGTTTATGAAAAATATTTTAGTTGTGATTTAAAATAAGTTTTGAGATGTTTGGTTAAAATTGTGGCTGAGTTTGAAATTAATGAAAAGTAATTTCATGTATTTGGTTATCAGACTTTTTATATTGCTTTCAACTTGTAAAATTACTTTAAAGTGTGTGTGTATATATATACATATATTATTTTTTAAATATTTAATAATTATAATAATAAAATGTAAGTAATAATTCAAGTAAATTAGAAACTTGTTTTTATTCTCCCATCAAACTACTTGTAATTTCATCACGAACTATAAATCCATACTCGAAGTCCTCTGCGATCCCGGAACAACTTATAATAAAATATCATCTGAAACAAAATTAGAATTGCGAGATAAAAATTATATTATGATCTCCTTCTAATATATTTATTTATATTTTAATTAATTTTTAAATTATTTTAATATTAAAAATATATTTTATAGATATAAAAAAAAATAACTCCCCAAACCAATGTTGTAAAATCCGTTCCGGGTACCGTTCCGGTTTTTTGTTTGGAACGGAACGTTCCGGTTTCGGTGCATTCCGGCGTTCCGTTCCGGTTTTGTACTGTTCATATTTATTTAATTATATATATGAAAAAAATAAAATATTAATTTAACAAGTATAATTTAAATTCAAGATAAATGAAATTTAAATTATACAATACAAACATAATCTCAAAATTAGAAACATCTTTAAAATTCCAAAATATTATGAAAGTAAAATGTTCTAAAATAAAAGAAAAATACAAACACCGTGTGAGCATACATAACCATCATTAATTGACAGACTAAGCATGATTAAGTAAAGATAATCAAGATTACTTTAACTGGTTGATTTCAAGACTCGTTGCTAGTGTTCTCCAAATTGCTTTCTCCTCCATTCTTGACACGACGCCGTTCCTGGACAATGTTGGAGAAATTGACTGATAAATCGGAGTAAATCGATATTACCTTGGAGATATTTCCATTAATCTCGCGAATTAAAGAAACGTTTTTAACAAGATTATCTGGAATCTTCGACCGGTGATTGGAGTTCACTTGTTGAATCAAGTCACGGTTGCGATCCAGTACGCTCTGCACCTGCTTGAAACTCTTGCTAAGTGTATCCCACGCCTCCACGTCACACTCCTCTTCCTCTTCTCCGTTCTTTTCTCCTCCTCCGCCATCTTTAACTCCTTTTTTGTATGGTTTTGGTGGAGTGCCGGTGGTGTTGTCCAAGGTTGGCACTTGCTCCTCCTCCACCAGTGATGATGATTCAAGCTTTGTCATGCACATATGTGAGTTTAGCCTCCCTCTCCCTCTCGATTTCGTCACTCAGGTTCTTTTCATGTTTAGCAGATACGGTGAAAATCAAACTCTCGGTAAACGACGTCGTTTTTTAACCGGAACGGAACGCCCGGTACGGAACCGGGGCGTTCCGGCCGGAATTCGGCCGGATTTTCCGGTACTGGCCGGGATTTTTACCGGGACAAAAACGTCGCCGTTTTGTCCCGGATTTGCTTCTGGAACGGGCCGTTCCGGCCGGAACGGAACTTACAACACTGCCCCAAACCCCCCCTCTCAGCCACACATCCCCCCTCCCTCTCTCAGCCATAAGCCACAAGAATTCAAAAGGCAAGAAAAGCAACTGATTATTGTTTTTCTTGCGCCAGCAATTCACATCTTTTTAATCTGTGGGGCCCAACTAAACTTCTACTTTCAATATTTTACCAAACACTATAATAGGAAGTTTTTTTTAGAACCAGGGTTGCATCACAAAAACAAACACATTTTCCTCGAGTTCAATACAGTTGCTTGACTACACTTGGTGGGTTAAAAATATTATTACATAGTGTATGTATTTTTAAACTCATTATTAACTAAATCTAATTCTTTATTATTTCTCAACTCATTTTATTGGAAAATATAAATAGTAAAAAAAAACAGATGAGATTGGTGAGATCTAAGAACATGATGGATTATGTTTCCACAACTCAAACTCTTGAATTCAAATTAACGGTTAAATTTATAGCTGTGCATGGATCATAGGTGGGATCTAATTGCAGGGTTGAATATCACATGACATCATATTCATAAAAAAAGTATATGAAAAGATTCTATTATCCCTAATAATACAATTGTTTTCGTTGACAATGGTAAAACTATTATTTTAATTTACAGTACCAAAGAGCATAGCGCTATAATATTTTACACCGCCATGCTGTTTGAGTTTTTTTTCTTAATAATTAATTTTTTTATACAAACTATAGATACTAAGTTATTGTTTTTTTTTTTACTTTTTAAAAATATATATTTTAAAAAAGACTGAAAATATTTTTATTTATTTTAGATTAAAATTTTAAATCATTTAATATACTATATTAAAAATAATTTCTAAAACATACAAAAATATTATTATTAATATACATTTTCTATCAAAAATGACTTTAAATCACACTCTACCGTGTAAATGTTCGTTCTTTCCAAGTCTACGGAAGTCACTCTCGAAGTTGCTCTCTCCTCCTTAAAGCTTTGACCGTTCATGAAGACGCAGCCCCTTCTCCCGCCTATAATATCTGACACGGACACTGATTTGCTACTTCTCTCACGTTAACATTAATCCATCGATTTCCCCTCCCGATTCTTCATTTTTCTTACCGATTTCTCCCACCTCTCATCTATTCCTCAAGCAATTATGTTGAGATACCTGTATCTGATCGCTTCCCAGTTGAAATGGGCACTGGATTTCTTGCTGCACTACTCTTTCTTTCAAAATCAACATTTTGACATGCCAGGAAGGAGCGAAGAGCTATGCCTTGACTCGTACGAGTTCAGCCCAGCTGCGGGGTGCATGGAATCAAAAGAATGTGCTGTCTGTCTGTGCAGTATTGAAGAAGGAGAAGAGATCACAGCACTGAGATGCGACCACCTCTTCCACAAGGTTTGCTTGGACAGATGGCTTGGATTTAGACGTGCCACCTGTCCCCTTTGTCGTGATTTCCTTGGTCCTCGTAGAGCTATCACAGAGCTTGGGATGGAAGTGCTAGTCTTCAACTACTGCTCTTTTGATTCCCGTGAACGTGATGCATGGTGGCTACGGTGAATTATCAGGAATAATGCAGGGTCAGTAAGAGCTCTCTCTCTCTATATATATATATATATATGATCATCTTCTCTTCGTTGTTTAACTAGCTATTGGGAGTTGTTTTACCAGTATAAACTAGTATCATCATTGGCCGGAAAAAGGCACAGACTTGCAGGACACTTATCTCCTTCTCTGTGCTTAGCAGGGTAATACTATATAATTAGTCGGTTGCACGGAGACGGATCTATAAATATATTGTAGTGTGGGCAAACTTAATAGAGTAATTTTGTCATGGTAATAAAATTGCATGTCATATTATTATTATTATTATTATTATTATTATTATTATATATAAAATAAAATGAGGTGATGGTTTTATTTCATAAGAAAAAGCAATTGCATGCTGTGTATGCTCTCTATATTCATGTTTATCGTGGATTACAATAATGTTTAAATCATCTTACCAGAGAATTACTGGAGAAAGAGGAAGGATCATGAAACAGTAATAAATATCATAAGATCACTGATTCTGCCGACAAGTCCATCTATTCATGAAAACTCGTTTGTGTATGCTGAATGAGAATGAGTGGTGTTACGGGATAGGGCAAAACAATCCCAGCGTTCCACAAACCTCATACTCGTTATCAGCTGAAACATGCATCGTTTTCTGTTGTGACAATGGAATTGTTTTCTGTTGCGATAACGGGGATTAGAAAAGAAGAGAAAAAGGGAATTATAAAAAATAGTATTTTGATATATATCCAAGCAATTTTTTTTAAAAAAAATTAATGTCAGTCGCACTTCCAACCATGGTTGTAAATTTTGTTTTGGCCGAAACGTTTTGTATCAATTAAAAAACAAGATAAAACAGTGTTGTTTTTACTTCGATTTAAATTCCGGTCTATACCGGATTTTTTAGCCAAATACCGGCTGAAATGTCTCGGAATCGTTTCGGCCGTTCCGTTCCGGATAAATAGTGTTTTTTTTAAATAATTAATAGTTTTATAATATCAATCATCAATCATATCTTTTAATCTGACCATTTGATTAAGATGAAACTTTATGAGTAGTCTCTTGATATTTTTATATATATCATGTTAAAATTTTAGATTAATCAGAGAATGTAATGAGCTTACGAAATTAATGATAACATTCTCGTAATATTATACATGCTCATAATTTTATTCAGAAAAAATATTTTATTGTGTATTTTTTAGATTAAATTGCACAATTCTAAATAATTTTATTTTTGAATTTGAATTAAATTTTTTTTGAATTAATATATTTATCAAAACACTCCAAAATCAAAATATTCTATTACAACTAAAAAAATGAAAAACAAATCAAAATGGAATTGAACATCTTGCTTCCAATAGTGACGTGGTGTATTGGAGTCCTGATAGAAAATGATTATCTTGTCATTTAATAATACAATTAATTATTTAAAATTAAAAGTACATATAAAAGACTTGCGTTTTTGACGAAAACATGAAATATGAACCACAAACAAATATTACAAAAAAAAAAAAAAACTCCTTAATCGAGACGTGGGGTATCTATTCGAAAGATATTAAATGTTCTGCAGAACTTTCTGTCTATACCAATGTTTATTTAAATTTAAGAGTGAAAAAAATTGCGTATAAATTTGATATGGCATAAGGTTTTCTTGTTCATCTACTGAATATACTTGCTATTTATAGCATGTTATTTATAAAACTCATATGTGATCACTTGTTAATTAAGATGGAGTTTATATAAATTTTAGAATGAATTTATATATCTACATCAAATGGTACCCTGCCCCTCTCGTGGAACACGCCGTGAAAGCTCCATGCTTCTAATTAAGGATGAAAGATACATAGGGGAGGGGACCGCAATTCATTTCCACTTATTCACGCGGCTCCACAATTTATTTCGCCAAGAAACAAATATCGAGGGTGTTTGCGAGTACAATTGTAAAATGTTTTTGGAAAAAAAAGAATTTATTTTTATTTTTATTTTTTACTTTAATTTTTTTATATATTTTAGATTATTTTGATGTATTAATGTTAAAAATAATTCTATAAAAAAATAATATTATTTTAATATATTTTTAAATGAAAAATATTTTTAAATGGTGTTTAAATTCTGGCTGTGATGCACATTAATTTCGTGAAAGCGAGCCCCCTGCGAATAATTCAGGCTCACATCTCTCGTCTCCTCTATTATTTAGTTTCCTGAACGTGGAGCAACTGCGCAGCACAAGATTTGATTATCTTTGCTATTTCCACTCTTTATAAAACCATGAATTTAAATTCTTGAACCTTAAAAAATATTAAATAAAATTGTATAGCAATAGCACCTGAAACGTTATTTTACTTTTTTTATTTATTTGAGTGAGATATATTTTGAGTCTGTATCGATTAAAACTAATTTTTTAAGTGGTTTTGAAGATACATTCTTGGCACGATTGATCACATATAATTCAATTAAGAAGTTGATAAATTTTAGAGTGTCGTTCGTCTCTGGAGTTCGCCAACTAGAGCACTAATCAATTAATTGAGAATGCTCTCACCGAAATCACTTTCCAAAACAATCCCCTAACCGTTTCATGCAGGGATGAAATTTATTAAAAAAAATTATAAATCTAATGGACATTTTTTTTATAAAAAAAATCAAATAAAAAACTTTTTTTTCCAGAGCAAGAAGAAATAAAAAGAGTAAAGATCAAATCTGATTAAAAAACTAATTTTAAAAATCATCACAAATAAAACATGTAGCAATAAAAAACATTATGACCTAATATGACAAATAAAAAAAGGTTTCTATTTTTTATAAATAACTTTAAATAAAACAAGTAGTACTCCTGAAAGAGAGATCAAATTTGAAAAAATAAAATAAAATATTATTATGAAAAATTAGAAGTAATCGAAGAAGAGAAGAGAGAGAAAAAAGGGAAAAAAGGAAATTCACCATTTGACAACTAGATGATCCTCAAGCGCAAATTGAATGACATGAAAACACTTAATGGCATATACATTCTCATAACCTATTTCTAGGTCATCTCTTAAAATTTATCCAAAATAAAACAAAAATATCAAAAATAAAATAAAAAGGGTTGACGTCGGTAGAAAAATCAAGGTGAAAATTTAGAAAGTTCTCGAAAATCTGATCGTACCTCTTTTGTGCCAAAAAATGAAGGAAAATACAAATTCAAGGAAAAAATAATTTATTATTGGATAAATCTACGTAAAAATTAAGTCAAAAGACATAATTATATTTTTACGGGTTAGATTGATTTAATTGTTGGTCAATTTAAAGTGTAATTATGTTTATGAATTAATTTAGAGTCTAATTAAAGAATTTAATTAAGCGCAAAGACTTAATTATACTTTAGAGTTTAGATGAGTTAGATTAATTTTATTAAAGGTTTAATTAGTTAGAAATTAAGTTTGGAAGCCTTATTTGGGTTAAATTGAAAAGATCAAAAAATTTAAAGACGAATTTTTCTGGTGAAATTGGAAGGCAAAATTAAAGAAAAAAACATTGTTTTCCAATAAAAAAACTCCTTTTTATAACAACCGGTTTTTAATGTTATTTCAAAATTTTAATTAAAAATAAAATAAAATTGTCTGCCAAGACATTACCGGCAACCATACTTTGCCATGCCAGTTATCATGCATTGGAACCTACAGCCACAACACATCATTCCTGGACACCTCTCACATGCCTTGCAACCTGCAAATTTAGTTACAAAAAAGGAGAAAATTTACCCATCAAAAGGAGGGGAATGAAATAATACGAGGTGACAAACGAGGATAAATTTTTACATAAACTCATTTTGTTAAATTCTAAATCTTCTCGACTTGTTCTATAATTACTGCTTTGTATTGGAATGATCTTGCATTCTAGCAGGTGGCAACGGCTATGCTCTTATTTGTTTTGTCTGGTCCGATAAATGCATTGACCTATCTGGTGAGCGCACTCAACATTTTTTGGCTGCTTTAAATTAGCAAGATCCTGCTCTTGGATTTATCTGGAAGACAAGTTTAAAGGATTTTCGGAATTTCTCATTTGCTTTGTATTGTGATGTTTTGGACGCACTAAAATTTTTTTCTGGTGTCTTGCATTGTAGAACTTGTTTTTGGGAAATAGTAGTTGCTTGCAATTTTAATTACTCGGCATGTGAGTGGAATGAACAAAACATGTAAAAACCTCGATTTTTATCATGGTGCTCTTAACCCTTTACTTAGTGCTGGTTTAAACTATGACGTGATTGTTTCTGGCTAGTTTGAGAAATGGTGAACGATGAGAGGACGTGTTGCTCTTGCTAGGATGATGAATGAGATTATAAAAGTGTACTTGAACTTATATTTGTTAGAATTGAATTGTAATACGCCAAACTCTTTGGGTATGCCTACTTTCTCGCCTAAAATTTAAACCCACTGTTCTTGAGCAGAATAGGTGGCGATTTACCAGCTTGATGCATCTCCCTTGCAGATAACACGTGGTCTAGTACTATGGGTTCTTTATGGAGGTTTGTGATCACAATCCTTATCAGTTCTGTGTTTTTTTCTTCTCTCTGATACTTGCTTGACATACTCGTCATGCTTCTGATTGCAAATACTATATGCAATCAAGTAAAAATACAAAGCTGTTCTAATTTAAATGGTCAGCATACACTAGTAATTATTATTCATTCTGCATTTTATCAGGATGGGAGCAACTCGGGGTCTCTCAACTTGCTTGTGCACAATCGGGCTTTAGCTGATTTGAAGGAGGCAGGAATGCCAGATTTTGCCGTGTGTTCGTTATGTGCATATTTATATCCTGGCTGAGTTCTCTTGAGTTTTTCGGCTCGGGTTTTTGTTTCTAGTAAAGGAAGCCGGATTAGATAGTGCAAATAAATTCGTTTGAACGACTGTATTTGAAAAGATGTGAAATAAAAGTTCAGATAATCTCTACTTGGTGAAATCTGTACTGGTTTCCCCCCTTCTTTTACGATAAGAAAGATTTTATTAATAAAGCAAAGATTAACATACATATTCAAATATTCAAATGGTATCCTTAAATCAAGGTGAGATAGGAATTCAGCTCCTAAACTCAGGGTTAGAATCCTTTAATCAAGGTAAGATAAAATCTCAACTAGGAATCAAACTATTAGCAAAAAGAACTCTCAAAAGACTAAAAACATTTCCTTAATTATATCACTCTTCAGCTCACTTACTTCAATCTCATAACATCAACATGGCATCCATCACAAAAATCAAAGCAATCACAGTCTCTCTAATCTTGAACCTGTCATTCGCATTGCCAGCAACAGCATTGGCACAACAGCAATGTGATTCTGCTTCAACAGGAGGATGCCACGACAAGGCCAAATCCTTGCAGCTAAAGCTCATTGCCATCTTTTCAATCTTGATGGCTAGCGTGATTGGAGTGTGTTTGCCATTATTTTCACGTAGGATCCCTGCACTCATGCCCGACAGAGACTTGTTTGTAGTGGTGAAGGCATTTGCTTCAGGTGTTATCCTTGCGACGGGGTACATGCACGTGTTACCGGACTCTTTTAACGCCTTGATGTCCAATTGTTTGCCGGTAAATCCTTGGAAGAAGTTTCCTTTTACCACTTTCGTTGCCATGTTGTCTGCTATACTCACTCTCATGACCGATTCTTTCGCGATGAGTTACTACAAGAAGCATGGTATTAACAGGAAAGGTGGCGGGGTAGACGGTGAGAAGGAGAAAAATGGGGAGAGAGGGCTGGGGTGTGTTGAAAATGGCGGTCTACATATCGGGCATTGCGATGAATTGAATGACGGATCTAATGACAAGGATTCAATGTTATTGAGGAATCGTGTTGTGGCTCAGGTATTGATATTTACTTCAGATCTCTCATTTGCACTAGTTGACTAAAGCTTTTTTTTTCTCGAAGATATTATGAGGTTGTGCATGTGCAGGTTTTGGAGATCGGCATTGTAGTGCACTCAGTTGTAATTGGTGTATCAATGGGCGCCTCTAGCAATCAGTGCACAATCAGGCCGCTCATTGCTGCTCTCTGCTTCCATCAACTCTTTGAAGGAATGGGTCTTGGAGGATGCATTTTGCAGGTATTTATATTCACAAATTCTTTGACCCCGTACGTATATAGTGATGTTCCAGTACTAGCTAGTAGGAGAACACTTCTCTAAGGATTGCATTTATGTTGTGATCAGGCCGAATATGGAATGAAGACGAAAGCAATCCTGGTGTTATTCTTCTCGACAACAACCCCGTTTGGAATTGTACTAGGAATAGGTTTGTCAAATGTGTACAGTGATAGGAGCCCAACAGCGCTGATTGTTGTGGGATTGCTGAATGCATCTTCTGCTGGATTGCTGAATTACATGGCACTGGTGGACCTCTTAGCTTAGCTGCTGACTTCATGGGGCCTAAACTTCAAGGCAGCATGAGGCTTCAGGCATGCACATACATTGCTGTTCTACTGGGCGCAGGAGGCATGTCGCTTATGGCAAAGTGGGCTTAGCTGATTTCCTGTAGCAAGAGTGGGAGTTGATGATTGGAGAATACATATATATAGTTTTAATTTGCATTGCCTACAAATTAATGTAGCTTTAATTGAATTTGAATTTATTAATTTTTTTTTATTCCTTTCCATGCACATCGACAACATTCTTCACCCTTTATTTATCTGGGTCCTATGAGCTCACGGGTCAACTTACTTAAAACACATGTCAACACAATCAGCTGTTGCTCGTAGTTCAACATGGAGCAACATGGTTACTTGATTCCTCTTGAGAAGGCAGCAATAAGTTGATAATAACCTGTTGCTCGTAGCTCAACATGGTTACTTGATTCCTCTTCCTGGGCTAAGAAGATTATTATGTAGTGTCTGTATTTTTAAGCTCATTAATAACTAGATCTAATTATTTAATATTTCTCAACTCATTTTCTTGAAAAATATAAATAGTTGAAAAATAGATGAGATTGGAGAACTTGGTCTGACATCTAAGAACATGATAGATTGTGTTTACACAGCTCAAACTCTTGAATTCAAATTAGTGGTTAAAATTTGATTTGCTTTTGAATAATAGGTAGTCGCCATTGAAAAAAAACAACTGGATTTTTTTAAAGAGTATCTAATTATTGATTTGAATTTCACATTGCTCATTGTGAGAGGATTCAAATTTCATTATTTTTAATATTTGTTTTGATTTATGCTTCCATCACAAATTGCAATATATAACGATGCTAAAAAAAAAAGCGTGCATTCCCCGTAACGACTACTCTATTGTCACATAAATTAAATAGTTTGTAACAGAGGTTGAACCAAAAAAGGCATATTCCAAATCCTTTGCCCCACTGAACCAGAATTGCCAGCTGAAAAAAATCCATAATGTAACATATGAAATCACTAAGCCACAAAATACAAGGGAGAACCATGATCAAACCATATAGCGTCCACTCCAAAAATTGGGGCACGGTAGACAACAATCAGGACATGGGTAAGGACGGACCGCCAAAAATCAGAACAGTCTATTTCATGCTTTCTTCCTAGTTATCCTGTAAATTAAAAATGGAGGCAGTTAGCAACCAAGAATCTGTTTGCGGGAATATTCTAGACAATAAGCACATTAAAGAATCAATTTTGTTGTAAAAGCAATCAAATACCCTGACTGCATAGAGCTTACACTTCCATTAAAGCTAAGCAGATAACAATCAGATGACTACTTAAGCACGCTCGTCAAACTTAGGAGAATCAAATGCCAGGATCACCCATTATACTAACTAAACCTTGAACCAGACATGATTTGACCACATGTAATTGAAAAAACAGAACCTAAGTTTGTAGTCCGACTGTGCAAAATATCTTTGCTAGAACATGTTAATCCACCTTAGCTCACATACTTTAATTTGGTTTGGTTTTTTGATTGTGGTCTTTGGTATCTTTCAGATTTGAATTCAACAAATCAGATCTATTTGTTTCAGTTAGGTCTAATGAGCTTTCGGCGTAGTTGGGCTAAGCTGAAACCTTTTTAACTTTTTTTTTTATCTGACTTTTCCTCGTAAATTGAACTGAACTAAACTAAATTATGAACAATCCTAGGTAAATCCAGATTCTCACCTGAAGCAGCAAATTCCCAGAGCTGTTGTAATTTCATTGATGACAGATGTGGCGAAGTGCAAATAGAGTACCACTGAGTTCAGAAAAAGAATTGTAATAGGAATTATTACACCAATTTGAAACTAAGAAACGCAAAATCAGAAAACAAAACATTGATTAACATGCACAGAACAGTTTCTGGTGTAAAACAAGTATAAACATATCAACAATGTAGGTGAATTAACAAAACAAGGTAACCAGATCGTACTTGTGAATACACAGTAACCAAGAAGAACCCAGAACTCATCCACTAAGGCAACTCTGCAATAAAAGGTTCTCATAAAATTAACACCACGTTCAAAAATATATCAAATCAGATTCTTGTTGTTTAAAATCAGAATAAAAAACAACACTACCAGTTACCACTTACCCATCATTCAGTCTAGCTGCGAGTGCATTTGCGATGGCAAATGGTAGATATAACAGCGACTGCAAGAAGAAAACACGGAACTTAGTTGTTTAGCACTACGTTGATAATTAAGTTCACATGTAATAATATAAATCTCCCAGGCATGAAGTTGAGAACTAAAAAGGGAAGAAACAGAAACTTCTGTGGGGAAGGAAATTCAACAATAATCAGTTTGATACTGGAGAACACCAAACAATCCTACCACAAGTATTCGTTGCAGAACATAGATATGAATTCTTCATGGCGAACAAGTGTGCATTTTTTCATTAGTAGGAGCAAATTAACTCCAACAAACGAGTTGTTGGTATATCTCACAGGTGTCAGTCTAACAGCTCAGATAAGGCGGAAACATTTGTTGGATTTCAATGAACATAATAAATTTGATATGTAAGGTATTACAATATTTCTGCAAGCTGGTGATATACAGCAAAATATCAAAATACACTTTTTTCTACTAAAGCATAAGAATTAAATTCATGACTACAGATGATATCAGTAGTAGTAAAGAGTGGAACAAACTATACCATGCACATGTTGGTTTTCAATCCCTTCGGTTCATCACACAGGTGAGACAGAATCATCCTTCCCTGTCAAATGAAACTTCCTCTCAGAAATGGTGCAATACAAGTCAATTGTCGGCAGCACTAATATAATTTAGAAATATATGAACTTCTACCACAGCAGCACACACAAGTGAATACAATTAGATCCCAGTTCCCCAGCACCCACTGTAAACACATCATGAAGATATACAAAAACTGCTATTTGCACATGCTTTTCCAATGCGATTTCAGCCAGTGGTAAGAAGCTGTCATGATTACATATGCTAACCATGGATTTGAATGAATCTAATTTCTTTTGGGATCTACAAAATGATTTCCCTTTCCCTCAGTACCACCATGTGACAAACTTTTATCAGCATTCCTAGAAATATTATAGTAAAATTTCACTGTAAGATCCCTGGTAATGTGCTAAATCCACTTCAAAAGTGCACATAACAGATATGAATGGGAAGTGAATCTGCATGGTCAATGGTGAAACTAATGTGCACCATGAGTGCCTGCATTTTGCAACAGTGTCCCACCAACAATTGAGTGTCCTTTCAAAGACAAGGTTCTGAAATTGCATATTCAAAATGAATCATTTTGTGAAAGAAAGTTTAAATTGCAATAAATCCCTGTCAATAAATAACATAGTCAATCTATTTGGAACCAGCATCACTGATTTGATACAAATGCCTGCAACTGAAAAGCTTTCTTTAGCATCTCCTTAGCATGACTAAACTAATGAATTTTGCTTTGAAAAGGCAACAGAATAGAAATTTAGACAAATTGGATGGAACACATAATTCCTCGAAAGACACCCATGTAAACAGTGCATAACTTACCACAAGAAACCCAAATGCAAGTCCAGTTCCCAATACAACCAAATGAGGATAATTCGCCATTAGATCAGATGGAGACAGATAATCCCTGCATGAGAAGAAAGATCCACATGAAGACCAAGATCCTCACACCAAACCCGTCAAGAACATCAAGAACAACATTAATAAAAATTTTGTGGGTTGAGTCATACCACACTAGGACTCCACCAACAAGCACAAGAAAAGGGTAAAGCTGGCAGCAATAAAGAATAATGAGACATCTACAAAGAATTCATAAAATTAAGAAAGGGATATGCAGGTAGTTGTAGATTTACCATTGCTAGAGCCAGTAACATGCTGCCCTTTCTTGCTTGAACAACCTTATAGACATTGGTTACGCTGCAGAAAAAGGTCATGTGGCATAAATATGTCACATCATGTAATGGAGATACCAGATAAACTTCACCAAAGAGCTGCAATCATTGCAAACATGAGACCTCTAAGGACACCCATACGTACAATCTATAATGAAAATGACCCCATTGAAGCAAAATCAAGCACATCTGCAACAGCAACAAAAAAACCCAGCCCTACTACCCCCACCACCCCTTCCAAGGATAAAATTGATGATGATGTCATTTTCTAAGCATGGGCAAAAAATAACCCTCATCTATCTGTCTTTCTTCGTAATTAATAGGTAGCCATACTACCTTTCAACAGGGAATATCAGTTGAGGTGCAATTGGATAAGGAAAAGATCGAAACTAAGAACATTGGATGTAATTTTTCAGCCATTTCAGATATATAGAATTGCTTACTTGAATGCCACTGTGGGTATAACAGCAAAGGCTGTCATTAGAAACAGCACAATTCTGTACGTTGGGATTTCTGAAAGAGAGAAAACAGAGAGGGCAACTGAAAATGTGAGTTACACATGAAAAGAAAATATATGAAATTAAGTGCATAGGACAAGGAGAGAACAAAATAATGAGAAAATGGAAAGCAAGAAAGGAATAATAAGTATCGTTGCCTATTTTAACTGGTGTTTCTGCCACCTGGATTGAGATAATGACAAATCAATTGGCATACACATTGAAATATAAGAAAGACTCACCATTGTAAAGTCCTACCAATTATACGATGTAATCTGGCAGCTCAAATATCAGTTCATAAAACATGAATTATTTTAAAAAATATAATCAGAAAAATCATGATATACAAATTACTACTTGAAAATAGTGAATACCGATACATGTATGAGAGAATTGAAGAGCACAGATAAAAAGAAGCAGTGAACACAGGACAATATATATGCAACTAAGAAAACATTGAACAAGTACTTGATCTGAATTGCATAAGCAATAGAGACAAACGTGTGAAACATGTCATTGTGTATTAGCTGGGCCATTATCATCCTGAACAGTTGACCAGTTAGGATTTAAAGAAGAAACAAAACAGCAGTTCAGCAACATGATGAGTATGTCATATCTTAAATGGAATGCAGTTCAAAAGTCAAACAAACACAACATTTTTAAACCAAGAGTAAAGACATTTTATTCCAAATGCCATCAAATTGTTAGCGGTGGACTGAAAAAACTAAGGTAGATTGCAAAGCATTCTAATCTTAGGTTCATGCACATGATCTGATATTGTGCTCAAAATTTTCTGCTAAAGATAACCAAAAAATCTCATTTCAGTTGGTGACCTATAAGGTGGAATAAACCATTGACAAAGTCATTAATTATCTCTAAAAAGGGGGGAAGTAACACAAAATTGGAATGATGCATTCACCATCAAGTGTATTGAGGAATTGTTGATTCTTACCACTCACGAATGGCACCCAACTCAAGAATGGTAAAGACATGCCAAAGCGTTGAACCCACCACTCAGCACCTTAAAAGAAAAGAACTTGAGTCAATGCAAAACTGAAAATATCAAAGTGGAGGAGAGAGGGATGATAGAGAAGCAAAAAGGACCAACAAAAGATTACCATGATGTGCTATATTGAAAAACAACAAGTGAAATAAGCAGTGGTATTGCAAGTAGGAAGAACTTACCAACTAAGGCTGTAAGAAAATGGGACACATATATTAGCATCAGACCCTCTGTGGGTCCATTAACTGCTGGAAGAATGAGAGTGTTGGTGAAAAAGCTGGACGCAAGGAAGCAAACATTCAGATTGTCAATGACATACAGAAGTCACACAAATAAGAGCTCGAGAAAAATAATGGAACAAAAGACTTCAGTCAAGGAAAGAATGTGGTAGTAGGTCTGAGCAAAAGGAAGAGAAATTTAAATAGCATTATGAAGTCATATTACACCATTCAAACAAACAAATAACAAGTTTATATCACTTACTGTTCCCATGTTGCACCGTAAAATGGCACAGCTGAAATAAGCCAGAACCAGAAGGAATCTCTTCCACACATGGCAGTACTACCAAAAGCCATGCTTTCAAACTGAAAAACAACAAAAACAGATATTGAAACTGAATCTGCTAGACTAAAAAACCAGAGATGGAAAAACACATACTGCACAAGCGAGCGCATCACATCCTGCAATACATTGAAAACACCAAAAGCACATTTCAGCAACAGTTAACAATAGCAAAAGCTGACAAATAAATTCAACAACATAAATCACCATGGTCAAAAAGCTCCCCCAATGGACTGGACGAGTTTGTCCGCCGAGCTTGTTTTCCATCAACAGCATCAAAAGTCTATCAAAAGAAAGGAAAAATAAAAAACCATGTCACAAACACATTAAACCCTGTCCACAACCAGGCACGCCATTAAAAAAACAATACTGACAACACCAACCGTGAGGATAAGAATCAAACCTGATATAAAAATAGAAGCAATCCATGCGCAAAATGAACCCATCTTGGTGGAGGCGTATCCAAGCGAGGTGAATATATCTAGGAAAACAAACATAAACCACAGACAAAGGTTAGAAAAGAAAATTCATCACATAAATAACATCTCCACGAAATCCCCCACTCACATATCCAAGCAAAGCAGAAGTCATTAAGAACATAAATCCCATAAGCGTAATCTGAAAAAAAAGAAGAAGAAATTAGAGAAAAAAAAGGCGAACAAGCAAGAAAACATAACCCGACAATTTAACATCACTGATCAAAGCATAAAGTCGGGTTCACCGTACCATGTTCGGTCTGAAGTGCATCCATAAGTACATAAAAAAACCCATTTCGATACAAAAACAAACAAGTGGATATTAGTAAATATTCTGATTGGAATCAATTTACAAGAGCAGGAAAGAAAGAAAGAACTTACGGCATCCAAAGAGGGAAGAAGTTAACACAACGGCTCCAAAAGGGTTGCAAAACATATTTAGCAACATAAGAGTGATCTACTCCACTGTATTTGTACCTGTGAAGTGCTGCTATTCCATGTGATCCTATATATCCCATTTTTTTCTGACCTGGCTGCTCAAAAACAATCACAAACTCACAATAAGCTAACCTGATTGTGCCAATCTCTACGTGATTAATTAGATTCAAGAGAAAAGAAAAGGCAGAGAGAGGTTTTCGTGCTAGCCTGAGAAGGAAAAAGGGATCTGAAATCGGGATGATTTTTCTTGTTAAAATTAAGAAAAACAATAACAGATCTAAACAGAAATTGTTTGATATGAAACCAAGAAAGCTTAGAATATTGTACCGTTGGGAACGGCGATAGCGAAAGGGATTTGGAGTTCTTTTCTTTTTTGTGGGAGCAGCTAGGTCTGCGTGCAGATTATAGGAGAGAGGAGAAATAATGAAGGCAATGGATTTATCTCCCGCCCTTAAAGCAGTGAGGAAGAGGAAGACAGAATAAATTAAGTTCTCTCACTTGTGAGAGGGAAATTATTTTTGTGCTGTGTTTTTTTCTCTCAGTTCTTCTGTATGAGACATAATAGGTTGATATTAAAGATGGATTTTTAACATAAAAAATATTATTTTAATATATTTTCAAGAAAAAAAATTAAAACAATACTTTCATTGTCCGGTATATTTATGATTTCAATTATAAAATATTATGTGTATATATATATATAAAAAAAAAAAAACAGTAGAGTTCACATTAAATATTTAGGGATAATTTTGTATTATGGATTTAAATGATTTTTTTAGTTTTAAATTGATATTTTTTTAATTATTTTGATATTAAAAATTATTTTTATTTATAAATTTTTTTTTATGACATAAATATATTAAAAAATCTATATATATATACATAAATCAATTATTCTTTTTGTTGCTTTAAATAAATAGATAGATAGAAATATCAACGTCAATGAGAATATACTTGGTTTATCATGTTGCGGTGCAAGGAAGAGGAGAGCCCGAGCCACTCCTCTTGAAATGACATTTTCAGTAACTTCGGACGCCATCAAGATCGCGTCCTGGGAAGCTTCTCTTTTCTGGACACGTATGTAGTTTTCTTTCATATGAATCCTCCCCTTTTTGCCTCTTTGGAATCGCTTAAAAATTACTTTCGGGAAAATCTGATTTTTTTTAATATTTTTATATTATTTTGATATATTAATATTAAAAATATTTTTTTAAAAATAAAAAAATACTTTAAAAAATATCATAACCACTCTTTCAATCGCGCCATCTGTCCAGCAGCTGGGGTGTAAATTTAGGGAGCATGGCTGCCTGTCATTATCACCGCATCTTCTATCATTCTAACAGTGGCTAAGATTGACATGATTTCTTTTCATTATTTTTAGTTTAAGGTTCATTATTTAATGTATTTTATTAATTTTTTCAACGCCCTATATTTATAAATGAGATATATTTTTAAGATTGTTTGAAAGGAGACTTAAATCAAAGAATATACTTGTGATCTAATTAAGTGTGTGTGTGTGTGTGTGATTTTATTTATCTTATTTCTCGTGAAATTAAGATATTGCTGCTGGGTGGGTTTTTCACTTCGTTTATGACTTTGATTTGTTATTTTACTAAATTTTATTTATAAATTAATTTATTTTTATGTTTTGATATAAAAATAATATTTTAAAAAATATATATATGTATTATAATATATTTTCCAATAAAAAAAATATTCACTATAAATATCCTACGTAGTCTTCTAATCTTGAATTATTTTATCACTGGCCGACCTATTGGTTATTGGTCATTTGACCGAATTCAAAAGTTCTGGAAGGTTTTGGTGGATGATGATAAAATACTCCATGGGCCGACATCGGGTCTGTGCTCAAGGGCACGTGACTTTTCTCTGGTGGATGATGATAAAATACTCCATGGGCCGACATCGGGTCTGTGCTCAAGGGCACGTGACTTTTCTCTGTTTTTTTCTAGGTGGTGAAGTGAAAGAGGTGTCCAGCAAGATTGCTCGGGGCAATCAAAAGGAGACAAGTCTTGAAACCTGATACTCTTTGCAAATTTCATATATACTTTGCTGGATGCGGGTTGCTGATCAGGCCAATTTGTTTCTTGCAATGTAACCTTGGTTTTGAAAGAAAAAGAATTGTTTAATTGTTTTTGTAATGTTATGTCAAAAAAAAATTAAGAATATTTCTTTCAAATAATATCATTTTTGCAATTCACTAATTGCATGTAAGTTCCTGGCATGGCATGAGAGCATTCACTATTACCACTAAAAAATTCATAACATATAAATAATTCACGTCAAATTATCAAAATTATAAATAATTAAATAGAACTTTACCTAAATTTATATTTAAAAATCACTCTTTATAGTCGTGCAAATAATCTTCTAAATTAACACGTCATCTTTTAAAAAACTTTTGATTCTCACGCTACTCTTTGATATTCATGCATGTTGATATTCCGACCCTTTAATATTCATTCGGGTTATATTTTGCTATTCTTGTTTTAGTTCATAGTTAAAATAGTAATAATTTTCTAGTCTTTATATATTAAAAGTCTACACTCTATCAGATACACCAAAAAAATCAATTGTCTAAAAGTACTTAATCGATTGTTTTTAATCGGACTTTATTTATCTAACATTCATCAAACATGTAATTATTCTAATAATAATCCAACGATATATTAATAACAACATTCATGAACCATTTAGTAGGTGGTTCGGTGATACAAGTTTGGAATCCGGAGGGTTTCCTCCCTATGGTGTCAGGGTTAAGCCACGTGGTTGTTAGTGTGATGGTCACTAGAGACTTATATAATTATTAACTACAGGACCATTAGAATTAGTCAATATATAATCAAGCTAATTCGGACACTCAAGTTAATAAAATAGAAATAATAATAATCAACTTTCGCGTCCCTAGGAATAACATACTGAGCCATGAAGTAAAAAACAGTGTTACTCCTCAACTAGCTAACTACACATGGCAAGCACTGGAGCACTCTTCGGCAACATATCATCCCATTCTCTCGTCCAAGCAAAAAGACAAGCATTAGCTAGGAATCCAAGCTTCAATGGCGCAGTTGAAACATTGTGCTGTATTTTTTTATAGTCATGTATAATACAAAGTATTTTTCAAGATACCATGTGTTGGTTGGCAGTGCACAAAACAAAACAAAACAAAAATAAATATTTTTTTATTTTTAATGTATAGTTATCAAATTTTTATATTTATAAAATAATTAGATAATGTTTTTTTTACAAATTAAATCTATTGTTGGAATTATTAATAATAATATAATAGTCATAGTTACATAATCTAAATTTAAAAAGAGAAAATACAATAATAATATTACAATAGAGATGTTATATATATATATATATATTATATGATTGGTGATGATTATTTGATTGTGTCATTAAAAATGAAAAAAGACTGATATGCTAAACATAATTTATCTACTAGATGATTAAATCTAACAATTTGTGCTTATATATATATTTTTTCGAGTGCTGGGTAGGCTCGGTGTAGCAATATCTTTAGACACATCTGATAATATGTCCAGAGAAGGTGGTGGCTGTCAATAAACTGAAGGGCAAAGGAGTAATTCGAAGTTTCGAACACAACCCACCAGCCCTAACGTCTTATTCTATTATAAAATCACTCATTGGTTCCCAAGAGCCGTAAAGCTCACAATAATTTCGTTGCAAACAGAAAAAGCCAAAAAGAAACAGAATCTTCTCTTCCTGCCATCACTGCCATCAATTCAAAACTTATAGGGTTTCCACCATCTACAAATTTTCGTGAGCGTCTCTCTTGCCTGTAATCGATCCTTTAAATCTGCATTTGTGTTAACTCGTAGTATTTTCATCTCTAAATACTTCCTTTGGTTGTTCTGGCTGTTTCCAGGTGATTTCTGTAAGATCAATAGCGTTTCGGTTATCGCTGGTGTTGGAACCAGTCGCACGTTTTTATATCGATCTGTAAGCTTTATCTTTATCAATTTAATGATACGCTTCGTTTCTTTGTTGTTTGATTTATTTATTTCTTTTTAGGTCTTCGTATTATGCAAATTCTGGTTAAGAGAGTTTAGTTTGGCGCGGTTTTTATTTCTTTATCATTAAATCTATGTTTTCCCGGCTATTCAAGGTCGGAGTCAGTGGCGATGCTGGTATTGTTTTTGAAGATTTTCATATTTCTTGATTTTATTATAGATCTGTGTTTCTATTGTTAAGATCTGTGTTTTTACGTGCAACACCACTATTATACGCGCGCGCGCATACGTACAAACATACATATATTTATAGATATATATACGCGCGCACAAACAAATATATATTAGGTTGTTATTGATTCTAGATCCTGTCTGGTCAGAATTCGAGCCTAATTGGTCTGGTTAATTTTGTCTGTTGCATTTCTTGACCTGGGTTCCAAAATTTTAAATTTTAATTCCAATATAATTGCTTTTTGGTGTGTTATATACGGCTATTACGTATTTATTTTTATTTTCTGGATGTTGGATTGTTAGATATTTGATTGCTGTTTCACATGCCGTTTTGTTTGGATTAAAACTAGACTGTTGACTCTCGTTTGTTTGTTTTTGTTGATTTACCTTGATCTTAGTTATTGATTTTCAGCATTTTGAAAGACTGAATGATCTAATGGAGTCAAACGGTGGGAAGAAAAAGTCTAGTAGTAGCAAAACCTTATTCTACGAAGCTCCCCTTGGTTACAGCATTGAAGACATTCGACCCAACGGTGGAATCAAGAAGTTCAGATCAGCTGCTTACTCCAACGTAAACTTTCTTGATGACTTAGCTTTTATTGTGGGAATTTCTTAAATCATTGAAAAATAATGTTAATTTCTCGCTCCTCTCTTTTCCATTTGCAGTGCGCTCGCAAGCCATCCTGATATTCATTAAGAAGGCCTTTAGACCGCATAACGTGGTCCATCGTCAATAGTTGTATTAGTTAGTATTTTAGTTTCTTCTTCAATCAATCTCTCCCTCTTTCTTGCATCTCTATCTCTGCAATTCTTGCCCCTAGCTAGCCTCTCTCTGCGACTGTGATTGCCTTCCGACTGCAATCACCTTTGGATTGTGTTATTTGCAACTGTGAACTTGTTATTGCAGCTGCATTTGACTGTGATATATATCGCAACTCCAATAACCTGCTGCTGTCATTACTTCTGTTGGTCAATATGGACTTGGCTGTTTCTGCAATTGGATTTGAAGGCTATGAAAAGAGTCTAGAAATCACTTATTTTGAGCCGGGAATCTTTGATGACCCTGAAGGGATGGGCCTTCGATCTCTGTCAAAGCCTCAGTTGGATGAGATTCTTGGACCGGCTGAGTGCACTATTGTTGACGCGCTATCAAATGACTATGTGGATTCTTATGTCCTCTCGGAGTCTAGCCTCTTTGTATATCCTTACAAGATCATCATTAAGACCTGCGGGACTACAAAATTACTCCTTTCAATCCCAGCTATCCTGAAGTTGGCTGGCACCATTTCTCTAAATGTGAGATCTGTGAGGTATACTCGCGGGAGCTTCATTTTCCCTGGAGCTCAGTCCTATCCTCATCGCAGTTTCTCCGAGGAAGTCGCTATCCTGGATGGATACTTCGGCAAGCTTGGTTTGGGATAATGGGTGGTTTGGACGAACCACAAAAATGGCATGTTTACTCTGCATCTGCAGATTCGGCTCTCATTCGTGACCTTGTTCACACTATTGAGATGTGCATGACTGGCTTGGACAGGGAGAAGGCTTCTGTATTTTACAAAACCCAATCATCTTCAGCAGCAGCAATGACTGATGATTCTGGCATAAGAAAGATTCTACCTGCCTCTAATATATGTGATTTTGAGTTCGAACCCTGTGGTTATTCCATGAATTCAATTGAAGGGGCTGCAATCTCTACCATCCATGTTACCCCGGAAGATGGCTTCAGTTATGCAAGCTTTGAAGCTGCAGGATATGATCTGATCAAAGATGTGAGCCTTGGCCAGTTAGTTGATAGGGTGCTAGCTTGTTTCCAACCAACAGAATTCTCCATTGCCGTGCATGCTGATGTTGCTGGCATGGAGAACGACTTGAGCGGATCTGTTCCCTGGATGTCAAGGGATACTGTCGCGGAGAGAGGAGCGCCATGGAGAGCTTGGTACGGGTGGCTCCGTTATCTACCAGAAGTTTGTTAGGTCTGGGAATGCTGAATCTCCTAGATCAATCCTTAGATACTGTTGGAAAGAGGAAGAAGATTATTAGCTCCATGTTTACGTATTTTCTAATTCGCGGTCGGTAGTCTTAGGCAAGAATATTGCCAGTGCGCTGTCTTGGTTTTTGTCCTGACTAATAATGTTATTCTGTTCAAGCAGTTTTCTGGTATTGGATTTGAAGAATTTTCTACTCATTGCTATTTTTCCTATGAAGTTTTTTAGCTTAGCTGATATTTGTGTTTTTTGGAGCGGCAATTGTATTCTCTTCGCGCAAGTGTACGTGCTTTCATTTATTGAAAGCGTGTGTAAAGGTACAATGGATTCTGAACCCGTGCAGTGTTCTTTTTTTTTTCTTTCTCGAACTGAGAATTGAATTGAATTGAATTATTTATATTTTTTTGTAGGAATTCAAATCATAAAACCCCTGGCTTGCTACAAGATTCCAATTAATATATATATTTATATATGTACTGTTTCAAAAATACATCTCATTCTTTCTCTCAAGACTTCTCTCCCTCGTTCTTTTCTCTCAAGACCCAACGACCGTTGCTAACATTCAATCGATTCAAAATTCGAAGAATATTAATTAAGTTTTGGAAGATCTAAGAATAATAATATCAATTAAAAAAATAATTGGAATAATCTAGTTTCCGTTCTGAGAAATATTGAATTATGAATTAAGATTTTACTAACAGTATAAACGTACAACATTGCTCAATGTACGTACCCCTCCCCAGATATACCAATCTATGCATAAGAATGGCTTCGTACGTGTTGCTTATTACACGTCTAGCATGCATATATATTCACACACACACAACCTAAAAAAATAGATTTATACATCATCCGTCACAATTTGATAATTACTCTTATTTATGTTTGTTTTATATTTTCAGAATATAAAAATAAAGTGGCTGCACAATCTCAGTGTTGCACTGAACATGAGCTTGGAAGATGTCAGCCTGGTGTCGATGATAAAAGTCCGGATGGAAAATGCTGGAAATATTGCATGGAAAGTTGCGACGAAAACAAAGGAGGTTCCCAACAACAACATTATATTTTAAATTGTTTAATTTTTTTTCCATCTCAAATTTCTCCAAAACGAAGGGCCCAGATCAATAGGGCTAACAGAGGCCGAAATCCTGAAAACAGCCTAAAACCCTGAACTCTCTCAGTTACCGCCACCAACAGCTGTTGATTTCTAGCTGAGAGAGAGAGAGAGAGAGAACATAAAAGTAAAGACGAAAATAACAGCTTTGGCTCCCATTTCCAAACCCTTAGCTGGGGAAAAACTCTGCAAACAAACCCTCAAGCTCGTTCGTAAAGGTAGGTTGTGGTATTATCTGCACCGTTTCTTCTTTCCTTGTTTCATAAATCTGATATTGTATTTTAATTTTATCTTTTGTTATTATATCTAGCGTCTGAATCAAAATGCTTGAAGAGAGGAGTGAAGGAAGTGGTCAAGAGCATTCGTCGAGGCCATTAAGGGTCTGGAATTTTTTTCTGCCTGGTGAATTAAAAAATAGCTTAAAAGATAAATTTTGTTTTTTTGGGTCTAAAATAATTGAAGGTTTCGTTTTTTGGTTTGACAGATTATGCATAATAGCAGGGACACATTTCTTCAATTGATGTCATTACTCATGCTCTAATCTTATGTGAAGAGGCTGACATTCCTTATGTCTATGTTTCTTCTAAAGAGGCAAGTTCTCAGCTTTTAATAATGTCCATTTGATGGGTTATTTGCCATTCCATCGGAACAATAGTCTTTAAAAGTTTTTTCCATTTGATGGGCTAATCATAGGTAAAAAAAATGCATGCCAAATCTCCCAACTATTCAGCAAGTTTATTAATTTCTTCTTTTCGTTTTCAATATTGGTATTGTTTGATCTTAGATTTTTACGGTATTTCTACTTTATTGCTCGCCGAGCTTTCCATTTTAGACAAAAAGATAGATCATTTTGTTGTCGTAATATTTGTATTTTATTTTGTGGTTAATTTTTAATTTTTAATTTTCATTTTGAATCATAATTATAGCCAATGTGTTATTTTCTGCTCTTGCTTGGACTGCTCAATTACCATCAAAGAGTTTTCTATATATCTGCCTTTTTTTTTTGTTACCACCCAATACCATATTGTGCGTGAATCAATTTCAACCTTCATCATGTCGGAGCCCGAGCCTCTCAAATTATTCGAGAGATTTACTTCTCCGTGACCCTTCAATATTCTTGTATCATATTGGTAAATTCATGGATGTTGAACTCTTCAAAATGCTCATTAAAGTGGAAGAATCCTCGCTTTGCGCTTAGCATTCCTGGTCAGTAGTTTTCATCTTCTTTTTCTGACATTGGTTTTTCTGGATCTTGCTAGTGCTGGAGCCACCAAAAGGCCTCAATGCTGTGTGCTAGTGCTGACCAAGCCTACCAAGGGGGAACTGGGCAAGGAGGATCAAGAAAAATTGGGGGCAGATTATGATCAAGTTGTTTCGGACGTATCTGAACTTGCATCCTCACTTTTTTGAAAGACAAACGCAGCTTTGGTGCGTTTTCTTAGCTAATGAGTAGGCTCTGCTTCAATCTTATTTATTAGAGAATAATATAAATCATATTATGGGGTATCACTTAGAAGCTTAAGCTTTTAGGTGAGATGGTTCCTTAACAATTTATTTGCCAATGAAATGGGGATTTATTGGATTTATTGCTGCTTTTTTCGCTTCTATAAGTATAATGCCTTTCAGCTGACCGACTACTTTGCCCTTGAAATGCTCGACATTATTAAACACCATATCTAAGAGCATCTCCAATGGTGAAGAGTTGAAGAGTTAAATTGTTTATATAGCTTTTTTGAACAGTGTAAATACAATTTTATTTCTTATGTGCACCCCAATAGATAAAAAAATTATTTTAACAACCTATTTGCATTTTTATCTGTATAATATTAATACTTTCAGTTCTTTTGAGAAAAGTTGTGGAGTCTAAATAATGAATCTTTAAATAATTTCTTTTTTCCTTTCGACTCTTTTGATAGATATGTAGGCCGCTGAAATAACTTATCGACAGAAAAGTGATTTTGACTCTTGATTTGTCTATCCCTTGAAGCTGCAAAATCAGGATAGAGGCTAAATCCTTTTTTTTTTTTTGGCTCTCATATTGGAGATGCCCTGAACACTCTGTGATGAAAACTGAAATGCACTTAGAACTCACTCACAAGTACAACTCTGTAAATAGCATCGCCTGTAGGTTTAGGAATTTTAACAGATACGAGGTAACACTCATGCTTGCTGTTGCAAAACTTGCCAATTGACAAGTCCTGGGTCTACGTGGTTAATTGTAGATAACTGGGATTTGTCTGGATAAACATGGGGTGAAACGTTTCTCTATCCAGGATATTGGCAAAAACTTTGGACTCGTCATTTTTGGACACGATACCAAAATTCTGTGATCGGTCCAATGATATGTATACTCGTGCAGTAATAGCTGGCCATTTGCGTCCTTGAAAACAAAAATTGAAAAACTGTCCTCACACTTTTGAAACAAAAATCCCCCTATGAAGATAGTGGGTTCTAGTATTATGTGAAAGGGGTGAGATTGAGACGCATGAGATGGATCTAGGATCAGAGAAAGAAAAGGAAAAATAATTTTTGGAAAGTTTATTACAAGGTGATGTGCTGAAAAATCCTTCTAAAGTTGGTTCTAAATGTGCCTAGGTCAGGGGCTTAGGGCATCACGGGCCGCTCAATGCTGCTCCTTTTTTGCCCTTATCTTGTATCAATTTTATTCTCACAGATCTTTTCAACTTTTCTTTCAAAGGAGGAGAGCCGAAAGTGTGAAAATGAACCAATAGGTAACGATCATAAACGTCTACTTTTGTTCTTGCAGCGCCTTGCTAATATTATTAGACAAAGTTACTTCCCAGGCCCATTTGCTCTTTAGTTTGATTCATGGATATGTTAGAGAATAATATAAATTATATTATGGGATCTCACTTATAAGCTTAACTTTTTAGGTGAGATGGTTCCTTAACATGGTATCTGAGTCTTGTTGATCCAGCGGTTACGAGTTCAAATCTCACCATCCCATTCTATTTGATAAAAACCAAGCACAAGGTGATGTGGGCCTGTGCAAGTTTCAAACTCAAAGGGTTTTCACATGAGGGTGTGTGTTAGAGAATAATATAAATCATATTATGGGGTTTCACTTACAAGCTTAAGCTTTTAGATGAGATGGTTCTTTAACAGGATACACATGTTCTTGTTGGGAATCCAAATCTGGGCTGCAAATTTGTTGTCTCATAAGAAACCCAAGGTCTAGGATCTCTCCAATAGACTTCAAATAATGTATACCTTAGATTCATTTTCTGCCATGCTTACCAGTTCAATGTTTTCCTTGCCGACAGCCATGGCTTCTCTCCATTTTTTCTTAAATTTATCGGATCAATAATCACAAGCTAAGCCTCACTTTGCTATTGCTGTCTGATGTATGCAGGAAAGGGTATACAATCGTGTTGCTGTAGTGGTTGCTGCAGGATTTTTTGTCTTGGCATTGTTGGCTCCACCTTGCTTTTTGTAATGCTTCTAAAAAAACCTCATCACTAACAAGGACCCTAAGAAAACAGATTTGAACTGTGATCATCACTTTAACAAGCCAAGATCCTGCTTTAGTGACTGATTAAGACGCCCCCTGAAAAAATCTTAAATACTGATTAAACTGAAGTGAGTCCCAGCAATAAAGATTCAGACTTTAGCAAGAAACTTGTTTTTAGACTTTTGCCTGATTGGTGCTTGCGGGTCTCTCTTCATGGGACCAAGATTATTCAACAAAAAAGATCAGGACCTATTTTCTTCAGACAATGTGGCTCCATCTGAGCTCATACACACCTGAACTACTTTCAAGTTTCAACTTTTCTCATGGCCGGCTGTGGTACTCATCACATTCCAAACATGGTCAACGGGAAGAGTTTCAGAGGGATGGAAAGAGAGACCAGCAGGTGACCGTTGCTTTCCTCACCTCTCTTTTTATTGGGTGGAGTCACGAATTGAGGGAGAAAGTAAAGGCTATGGACGCATCACAAGAGGGAAGAAAAAGTATGGCTTGCGTGTGAGGTATCCTAAGATTTTAAGAGAGCCCACTTCTGAAACAGAACTTATTCCGCCTAGTCGTTTTTATAGAGGGAGCCTTACTGATAATTGAAGACACGCACCTCTCGGCTGCTAATTAGGTCAAAATCGTTTGTGCTGCCATGCCAGGGCTATTGTTTCAGAACTCAGACAGATACGTGTGGTATCATTCAACTCGGTTTTCATTTTTTATCTTGGTGATAACATGGACAAGAAAACATGATTGCTCTGAATATTTTTATTCAAAAACAGCAATAATCCACCACTGTCACAGTTTTTTGAAAACCACTTCGTTTGACTTTGATAAATTTTATAATTTTTTGTGTCATTTCTCTCTGCAATAATACGGTTCTGCAGGCTTCTCCTGCGGCTATCCCATAATCCTAATGCCATTCTTAATCTGTTCTTTATTTTTCTTTTCCAACCCCCCCCCATCGAAAAACTTATTTAAATAATCACGTTTAAGGGCATGCTTTAACCATTCCACAAATGACATGAAAAGAGCATTTTATCAGCACTCTCGGTCTTCCTTGGAATGTATTGCCATGAAACTAAAAGCTATCAAGGAGCACATGACAGAGTAGCTGGCCGTGAGAGATCTGTACACTAGGTACAAAGCCGGTGCCGGGGCCGGGGCCGGTGGGTGATGGGCGATATGTGGGTGAGGTAGCTGGAGTACACGGTGGGGTTAGAGAGTGTCATCTATTTTGGAGACTTTCTAGCCAGCGTTTCCTTTTTATTTTTGACGGGACAAGGTCTGATTGTTGAAGATATTACAGCTTTAATTAAATGCACACAGTAATTGTAATTAATACCAAACGGTAATATTACCGTTAGCTACTCTACTCTCTTCATTGTATAAATTAATTCTGTACAGACTATTCAAACCACGATTGTAATAACAAAATTGCCTAGAGCAACATCTCAATTCATTTACATCAAATTCTTCATGGTATCAGAGCTGTGATTCAGCTCCTTAACACCAATTTTTTTTTTCTATCGATTCTCAAATTGACAGACATGGACTGTCAAGAATCTGAGAATAATTCTCAAAAAACTACTCCTCATTCAAACATTGACAGTGATTTCAATTCTTCACAATATGAATTCGGCTACTTACCTTGGTCAAGAGCAGTGACCATTGGTGAAGAAATCAGGAGGAGGGTGATGACCCGAGACAACCCACCCAAAACTGCTGAAGCCCGTGCGGTCGTTCACCCGGATTTGAAACCCAGAAATTTGGGTAATCGGCAAAGTGGAAACCAAAAGAAATTTGGTAAATCTAGGGCTAATGTTGCTGCGTATGAACCGACCCATACTAGTCCTATGACTTTACTAAACGAATTTGCAAGCTTTTTGGAAGAAAAAAGGAATTTGGAAGGAAATGGGAGAAATTTGGGAAAAAACTGGTCTTCGGCTTCTTCTCTGCCGGGGCTTTCTCTGCCACCGTCTTCTTCTCCTCAGCCGGCGTCTTCTCGGCGGGCTTCTTCTCGGCTTTTGGTGCCATTTCTAGAGAGTTTGATTGCGAGGATTCTAGAGGAAGAGAAGAGTTCTTCGGCTTCGGCTGAAGATGCACATGGGAGAAGAGACGGGATAAATGCTCGGTTGAGCGATTTTCACGGGTTAGGAACCCGTGACGTGGCTGGGCATTTGCCACGTGGCAATGCTGCTGGTGTGGCTGCTGATGTGGCAGCTGACGTGGCTGAGTCTTCGACACGTGGAGATGCAGCCTTCTTGAGCAATTTTGGTGGCTTATCCACCCGTGATTTTACTGGTACTTCAAACCGTGAGGATGCGGAAAAATTTGAAGGTACTTATATTGCTCTTTTAACTGCTTTAGAGTTAAGTAAATTTCATAATTTATGGGTTGTGGATTCGGGTGCTAGTGATCACATGACACATAATTTAAACAAAATTCATGATTTTACCTCGTTCCCGACACCATCTTTTGTCTCAATTGCAAATGGATCTACTGCAGCAGTAAAAGGCAAGGGAAAAATTAAAATTGCGTCAAAACATATTAATTCTGATATTTTATATGTGCCTTCGTTTCCATTTCAATTATTATCAGTTCGAAGGTTAACTATTTCTCTTAATTGTGATGTAATATTTACTCCGTTTAAAGTGATTTTCCAGGACCATTACACCAAACAGAAGATTGGTGAAGGATTTTATTTGAATGGTCTTTATTTTTTCTGTGATTCCGAAGTTCCGAAAGGACTTCAAGCTATTTATTCTCCGGTCAATGATCATCAATTGTGGCATTTTCGTCTGGCTCATGCTTCCGACTACGTCATCTCAAAAATACAACCTAATCTGTCCAAAAGAAATTATGATTGTGATACGTGTCATTTTGCCAAATCAAGCAGACTTCCTTTTAAATTATCTGTGTCCAAAGTGTCTCAAGTTTTTGAACTGATTCATTCAGATGTATGGGGCCCCTTTTCAATGTCAATTGATGGTTTCAAATATTTTGTCACTTTTATTGATGATTTTTCAAGAGTTACCTGGATTTATTTGCTAAAAGCAAAAAATGAGGTTTTTAATTGTTTTAAAGACTTTCACAAACTAGTTTCTACTCAATTTTCTGCACACATTAAAATATTCCGATCTGACAACGGATCTGAATTTACATCCCATGATATGGAAAATTATTTAATCTCTAATGGCATAATTCATCAAACTAGTTGTGTTAATACTCCTCAACAAAATGGAGTTGCTGAACGCAAAAATCGAGATTTATTAGAAAAAACTAGAGCTATAATGTTTCAAATGAATGTTCCAAAAAAATTCTGGTCCTATGGAATTCTTACTGCTACCTATATTATTAACCGCTTACCCAGTCAAGTACTGGATTTTCAGTGTCCTCTTGAAGTTTTGCAGGGTAAACCTCCTACTATTTCGCACTTAAAGATCTTTGGGTGCCAATGCTTTGTTCACCTGCATCACAATCAACGTGACAAACTTGACCCTCGAGCCTCCAAATGTATTTTCCTAGGGTACTCTCACACCAAAAAAGGGTACAAATGTTATGAATCCGTGCGTCAGAAGCTTTATGTCAGCAGGGATGTTCGATTTATCGAAACCAGCCCTTATTTCACTACTCCCAATCAGGGGGAGTCCTTGGAGGATCTAGTACCTCTTCCTAGAGCAGAATTCTGCAGCCTCGACATGACTAGTCCAAATACTCCAAATGAGATCATCCCGGTTGACGAGCCGTCATCCGCGATCATGCCAACTGAATCTGTGTCTCCAATTTTATCAGAAGAGGCGCCAGCTCCAAGACGCAATCCTTCTCGTCCGCGCCAGTGCCCTTCCAAATTTCAAGACTATGTGGCTTATACAGTCAGGTACCCTGTCTCAAATTATTTGGATTACTCAAAACTCTCACCCTCGCACTCTGCTTTTTTGTCAGCTATATCCAATGATCATGAACCTCGAAACTTCGCTGAAGCTCAATCTCAACTGGTGTGGAGAAAAGCCATGGAGGAGGAATTGACCGCTCTAGCTGATAATAATACTTGGAGTCTAGTTCCTCTTCCAAAAGGTAAACATGCCGTCGGTAGCCGATGGATATACAAAACTAAGTTCAACTCTGATGGATCTGTTAATCGGCACAAAGCTCGCCTGGTGGCTCAAGGTTATACTCAAGAATTCGGTGTTGATTACAAGGAGACATTTGCTCCTGTTGCAAAAATGACCACTGTAAGAGTTCTTTTATCCGTTTCCGTCAATAATGGATGGTTTTTATCTCAAATGGACGTAAAAAATGCCTTCTTACACGGAGATCTGGAAGAAGAAGTGTTTATGAAGCTTCCTCCGGGCCATTCCTTGAGTGTCACTCCTAATTTGGTATGTAAACTTCATAAATCTATTTATGGGTTAAAGCAAAGTTCCCGTGCTTGGCATGCGAAGCTTAGTGGAGCTCTTGCTACATTAGGTTTTAACAAGAGTTCTGCTGATTCTTCTTTATATATCCGGTTCCACAATGATGATAAATTGATGGTTTTAATTTATGTTGATGATTTAATTATATCCGGAAATAATATTGACTCCATTACTAAATTGAAGAAAACTCTTCAACAATTATTTCCTATTAAAGATCTTGGTGCCTTAAAATATTTTATGATCCAGAGCCATGTGAACTGGTACATGTCGTTTGCTCGGAAAGAATAATGGTGCTCTCTCTCCTCTTTATGCGATTCAAACAAACCAAGAGCTGAATAGAGAATTTATTTCCATCTCATTTGTGGGATTTGCACATCTTCTTTTAGTTTATCTTCTCTTTAAAACCCTACTGGTTTTGACCCCAAGCCATCGGTTGCCATCGCCGATTTCCTTTTCTCGGTAAGTTTAGCCATGTTAGATCAGGAATGGGGCTCGTTAAACACTTGAACATAAGGTGGTGGAGCCTGCGCGAAGCAGGAATTGAGTTGACTGAAAAGACGTCAAATCTTTGTCAAGATTTCAAGGAAAAAAGAAAAGAAAAAGAGGATCCATTAAATGGAGTTTTAATTGGTTGTTGAGAGTGAACAGAAGGACAACACGAAGCAGGAATTGTGCATTTGCTTCTTGAATAATTCATAGTTAAGGATAATCCAAGGTAAATCCACTGAGAATGGTCCTACTACACTCGTTCTCTCCTATAATTTTGTTCTTTTTTGTGTGCACTGTCCCAGTCACAGGAGAGATCACGTACTTTTCTAAGTATGCAATATGGGACCCTCGCACTTCCTACTCTGAATCCTATCTCACAGGACCATCTCAGTTGCTGGAATGTAATTTTCACGAACTTTAAAGCTGGTGCATGAGCTAGTGTTCAACTATTTTTTCTTCGTAACGAGAGATTGTGATTTTGTGAATTGAAAAAGATATAGAATTTATTTAGTGAATGCAAACTGTTCCTGCCCAATATCTTAGCAGAGTATCCCTTTTTTTAACTCTTCTTCACCTCCATAGAAGCTCATACTTCCCACAAGCTCCTCCAAATGGCTATAAATATTGACCAAAAAAGAAAGAAACAGCCACGCTTTAGCTACCATTCTGTGCTGTGGAGATGTAAAGTCAACTAAGAGACAGAAACAAGAGTTGCCCCAGTTGAGATGAGAGACATTAAGTGTGAAGTCTGTGTCAAATTGAAGTTATTGTCCGAAATTGCATTTGAAGTTATTGTCTATATTTTCAACTCCTAACCATTTAATTATTAATCGAAACCTTCATGTCGGATCTTTAACATTCAATAATGATATACTCCTTCCATTTAATGATGATGATCACGAAATATGTTTGAACATCAAGTCAATAGCCATTATTGGGTCTGAGCTGCACGTGCATCCATCTGCTCTGCAGCTAGTCCTATCCATAACCTGCAAGTATTCTGCATGTAACCGGACCCCAGCTTCAATTTTGTGTTTAATAATGTGGTGGAATTATTATTATTTTCTTGCAAAAATTCATTTCATCCATTTTTTTTCAATGGTTTTTATATATATTTTTTGAAATCTAAATGTATTTCAAAAAAACACTTTGAAGTCACGACAAGCATCACCCTCTGTTCTTTATCAGATGGCAGGAAATGCACAAGGGATACTAGTTCTGTGGGACGCTACCACTAGTATATAAATACATTAATTTGCAGGGGAGAAAAAGAGGGGGCAGCTTTTGCTTTTTAAAGTTGGCTGCTTTAGGGATGATTTATAGGGACTGTGGAGACAACGTGATTGTATTAGAATCAATAAAGCAAAACCCAACTGGGGTAGCAGGGTATTTCGAAGAAAAAAAAACAAAAGAAAAGAAAAGCAGATGTGAGGAATAATTCACTCAGCAAAGATCTCGCGAGGGGCAAATCACTACATCGCTAATCTCCAAGTTCAACTCCCTCGAGATTGTAACTTTTTCTCTTATAATAACTAAAGCAAAAGGGAATTTAGATACCTAAATATTTTAAGAGAATGGCCAAGTACTTGAGGGAATGTCGGATTCCCGCAGGCCACAGTAGAAGCTTAGCAAACCAAAGCAAATCCCAATTGTCCGATCTCATTGTCACCGTCTCTTTTTTATCTCGACCCACCGAGTGATTTTCACTTTTATGTTCTTAATTATAAGAAGTTACAATGCTTAACAGTCAGCACTTCACCTGCTGTTTCCACAATTTTTATAATATTGGAGCAGAATAGAGAAATTCTATTATCAATGATATCATCTAGATATGGTTTTCGCAGCTTACTGCCTTTATATATTCTTTTCTAGTACTTCGGTGAACCAGTGGCAGGCATGTTACTCCACTTTTACTTTTAGAGTTTTAGTATTACCAAAACCTCTGGTTTTGTTGACTCTTTGTCTGTCAGACATAAGGTGTGAGTAAGTGCAATTATAGGAAAGCATGAGCAGTTGTAGTTCTAGTGCCTGGTTCGTATGCAATACCAAGACAAAACAAAGCCTACTTCGACACTGTTTTTGTTGAATCTAACAACCAGCCCTTTAATAGCTTCCCAGAAGCTGGTTTTGGTAATTAGCAACCTTTGATTCAATGGTGGCGAGGAAAAAGATTGCTCTTTTCTGCTGTGTGGGTTTGTTAATCTACTTATGGAATACTGCGTATGGAGAGCTAACACCAACAGGTGTTAACTTTGAAGGTAACGGGAGTTTTGCCCAGTAATGGAGAATTAAACATGTCTTTTAATTTTCTTTAAAAGTCAAGAGCTTGAAGTAATCCTTACCTTTTCTTTTCTGTTAATTTTTTCTCCTCTCAGTGGAGGCTTTGATGGGCATTAAAGCTTCATTGCACGATCCTCGTGATGTTCTTAAATGGGATGAACATTCTGTGGATCCATGCAGCTGGATCATGGTCACTTGTTCTACTGATGGTTTTGTCACTACACTGTAAGTATACTAAACGACCAAGAAACTCAGAGAAGCTGAAAACACAAGCAAATAATTTGAAAGCAATCACCCCGGTTAATGAAAGTTAACGAATGAAAAATCAATTTGAGTTAAAAAGTGGTTTCGTTGCAGAGGAGCTCCAAGCCAAAGTTTATCTGGCACTCTTTCACCATCCATTGGAAACCTGACAAATCTCCAGTCTCTGTGAGTATTCATTTAATATTCAGGAAGTATGATTTTATACTTTTTTTTTTAAATGACAATATGGTGTTTTGCAGTCTTCTACAGGATAACAATATTTCAGGACATATACCCGCTGAGCTTGGAAAGCTCCCAAATCTTAAAACAATCGATCTTTCCAGCAACAACTTCAGTGGTCAAATTCCTAGTACTCTGTCTAATCTGAAGAGCCTCCACTACCTGTAAGTACCATAGACACCAGTATTTTATATTTGTTCGTTCACAGCAATTTAAAATTAGGCGGTGATTATTTTTAAAAGTTTCTTAAGAGTCTGGTCCTGACAAAGTGGAATTTGGATCAGGCGATTGAACAATAACAGTCTCAACGGAGCAATTCCTGCCTCTTTGGCTAACATAACTCAACTTACCTTCCTGTAATTCTCTTCAAAACCTTATCCTTGTACTATTATTATCTATAATTTTTCCTTAGTAAAATCCATATGATTTGTGTGGATTTTGTTTGATGTTCCAGGGACTTGTCATACAATAATTTGAATACTCCTGTACCACCTGTTCATGCTAAAACATTCAAGTAAGTCAATCCTAAAGCCTATTTGTCCTTCTATATTTCCTTTTTCCCTGATCAAAACATATTTTTTTTAAAAGAGAGTATAATCTCTTTTCAATAAACTAAATTAGTTAACGTTTTTTTATTTATTGACATAGCATTGTAGGAAATACACTGATATGTGGAGCAGAGCAAGGCTGCGCTGGAACCACCCCAGTTCCGCAATCTCTGGCTGTGCATAATTCACAAAGTAATTGTCTTTCCCGCCCGTCACAAAGTTACCTCCTTAATTCAAAGTTTGAGTTTATTCTGTTCTAAAAGTTGCTGTTGTGCTTCCCTTTTGCTTTCTTTGCAATTATTTTGGTTTTGACTTCAATTTGAAGCTCATAATTTTTTTATCCTTTCTAGGCTATAAAATACTTATGAGATCGAGTTACTTTCATTTTGTGTTTCAAATTTCAAATCTTAATCTCTATATTATTCTCTGTAAATTATCTCATTTTTTAAACCATTTCTCAAATGTCCTTTGTTTCTTAAGATTCTCAGCCTTCTGGAAATAGCAAGAGCCACAAAATTGCCCTGGCCTTTGGTTCAAGCCTAGGCTGCATCTGCCTGTTGGTTCTTGGATCTGGCTTCATTCTTTGGTGGAGACAAAGACACAACCAGCAAATATTCTTTGATATTAATGGTCAGTAAGGCATAAATTGACTTGAAAATACACTGCATTAGCAAAATTAAGCGGTTGCTAGCAACAGAAATGTGTTTGTTAACATTTATCTCTTTCCAAAAATACCAGAACAACACATTGAAGAACTCAACCTTGGAAACTTGAGGAGGTTTCAATTCAAAGAGCTTCAGATTGCTACAAAAAACTTCAGCAGCAAGAACTTGATAGGAAAAGGTGGTTTTGGGAATGTCTACAAGGGGCATCTCCAAGATGGAACTGTCGTAGCAGTGAAAAGGCTCAAAGATGGAAATGCCATAGGCGGTGAGATCCAATTCCAGACTGAAGTTGAGATGATCAGCCTGGCAGTGCATCGAAATCTCCTTCGTCTCTATGGATTATGCATGACAGCAACTGAAAGGCTATTGGTGTATCCTTACATGTCCAATGGGAGCGTTGCTACTCGTCTCAAAGGTAATGCCTCCATCAAGCTAGCCCTACAACTTGTGAGTCACTGAAATATAACAGACCATTCCTTAATCATGATTTAAACATTGTGCCTGTCATTTCTCTTGCAGCAAAACCTGTCGTGGATTGGGGTACAAGGAAAAGAGTTGCCCTGGGAGCAGGAAGAGGTTTATTATATTTGCATGAGCAATGCGATCCCAAGATAATTCACAGGGATGTGAAGGCTGCAAATATATTACTTGATGATTATTGTGAGGCTGTTGTAGGAGACTTTGGGTTGGCAAAGCTGTTGGATCACCAGGATTCGCACGTGACAACAGCTGTGAGGGGCACTGTGGGGCACATTGCCCCTGAGTATCTATCAACAGGCCAGTCCTCTGAGAAAACAGATGTTTTTGGATTTGGAATACTTTTGCTAGAATTGATATCTGGCTTAAGAGCTCTGGAATTTGGGAAGTCAACAAACCAGAAAGGAGCATTGCTTGACTGGGTAAGCTAAACAAACATGCTTTACTTTTTAGATACAGTTCGGACAAATCCAAGTCCCATTTCTCAACCATCACTAAATTTATGGTCTTAATTACAGGTGAAGAAGCTTCATCAGGAAAAGAAGCTCGAGTTGTTAGTTGACAAGGATCTGAAAAACAACTACGATCCCATTGAGCTTGATGAAACAGTTCAAGTAGCTCTCTTATGTACCCAATACCTTCCAGGTCATAGACCTAAAATGTCAGAAGTGGTTCGGATGTTAGAAGGAGATGGGCTTGCTGAAAAGTGGGAAGCTTCTCAGAGAGCTGAAGCAACTAGAACAAGAACCATTGAGTTCTCCTCTTCGGAAAGATATTCTGACCTGACTGATGATTCATCGTTGATTGTCCAAGCAATGGAGCTATCTGGGCCTAGGTGACATGATTTTTAAACATAGAGGGCTTACGAACTTTCAAAAGGATGCGATACAGTGTTGTGAAAACAAGCTTCTTGTATATTGATCACGTATTGGAGCTCTCAATCTGTGTTAAAAAATTCTGACTGTACAGAATCAGGATCCGAAAAAATGACATAGTTGAGTGTTAAATGTTTTTTTTTTGTCTAGCTGGTCGAGTGAAGAATTTTTTGGCGATGTTTTGCTGGGGTTTCACTTTAATGATAACATACGAATAAAGTTTGTTCCTCCTGAACTAAAATATTATCCTTCGAGCTCAGAAGAGAGGTTTATCTTGGTCAGTACATGAGAGTTAAGACTGCGTCATGAAACTCATGGTCCGACGACGGGTGGCTAGAAAGACAGTTTGTCTTGCTGGGTGATCTTTCATCAAGCGGTTGCCGGGCCATCCCCCTCTTCAGCTACAGGAAATTTCATGGCAAGATAATTCAAAGATGCGTACTGCCACTGATGGCCATCAGCAATTGAATTATAAGAACTCGTGTGGTGTAGAGGATCAGAGAATAAACAGAGTTTCTGAAAGGAAAATAACAAGTGTGGATGGTACCAATACCATTACCATGCAAAGCAGATTCCTGAAACATTTATAAGAAATCCAAAAGAAAAGAAGTCAGTTTTTATACTTCATAAAAAGGAAAGATAAGTCCATGAATCTCTATCACTCTTTGCTCTTCTTTGAGCTCAAGAAATCAAAGTTTACTATGCAGCATCCATGACGAGGCAAGATACAAGATCCGACAAGATTTTGTGCACAACATAATCCTGTATACTTGATTGATGTTATTATTTCACAAATATCCACAAGAAAAACAGTTTTTTCATGAAACACACAGCGTTTCATCTTGGGTAAATATAATTTCAGCAGAAGCAGAAGCCCTTCGAAACCTGACCAACTGAACCAGCATATTCAATCTCCCATCCATGACATATACACAAGGTGTGATGGACATTGTCTCAAGCACTGGGGAATTCACAAGCAAAAATTTCAAAAATTCCATTTCATGTGGCACACCGGACATGTCTGCCATCTTAACAACTTTAAGTTGTTTGAATGTGCAATCTTTGGGGCAATCTTTCGACCAAAATTCCAAATCCAGTGCTTCTGCAGAAGCCACTACAGTTGACAAGCCCTGCACAAAAACCATAGATGAAAAAACAAAAGGTTTGCACCAGTCTTGAGTGAATTAGTGTGAAATGAAATGCGCAATTAAATTATAGTATCACCAAAAATCACAAAAGAAGATGCCAACATGTGCAACATAACTTACCGAGACCCGAAGTTCCTTCAAATTAGGAGAGTTTGTGATCAAGCGAAGAACAACACGTATCTCTTTCATATCTTCAAAACTAACTTGATACAATTCAATTATTTTTAGGTGGCTGTATGTAATTGCTTGACTTCTTGGATAGTCACCTATGCTCAAATACTAACAACAAAAGAACAGAAACAAAATAACAAAAAAAGGGATTACAATAAGTTACATAAGGATATAAATTTGCAGTTTATTATCTATATCCCTATCCCTCATGTTTCATTTACCAAAACATATGATCAGAGGCCAACTACATTGCAAATTTATGCACCATATATGAATATGACACAGTGTTACCTTTGTGAAGTAGATGTGCCCAGCAAGCCTCTCAAGACGAGGTACACCCCCAAGAAACTTGATAAAATTACAACTTGAACTTTGCTCAAAGCATTCAGCAATATCGTCATTCATATACATAGCAACAGACATGGCAACTAAAAGTGGGGTATTTTCAAGGCAAATATCCGTAAATTCACCTTCCAAACACAGGTACTTGAGATTTGGAGCATGGATATTAAGAGCCAAGCTATCAAAATAAGACAATGCAAGACTTTCCAGAAGTGGGCAACCAGAAATCAGACTTTCAATTGCCTCAGGAGCAACCAAAACTTGATGAAGACTAAGGCTCCTCAAACACAAGAATCCTTTAAAAGTAGGAGGTGGATCAAATTCACATCTAAAAAGCTCCAGATGGGTCAACTTTTTACAATTGAAAAGACACGATGGCACCCTAAACCACTCGCCTTCTCCTAGTTCAAGCACCAACTCTTTAATATCACTCCTTGAGAGGAAAAGTATCCACTGATCAATATCCGGGCAGCATTGCAAATATGAAGTAGAGAGATGGAACTTGTGAATAGGTCCTTGGTGAAGAAAGAGTGCCCGAGTGATGAATTTGATCATGCAGTTCTCAACCACTGGTCTATCACTGACACATTTGTCATCGAAAGCAAGGTGAGTAAGTGTAGTCCATCGATACCTCCATTTACTTGACAAGATGCTTGTTCTCACAGCATCTCTTATTGGTAATCGAGTGAGGATGCTTTCCAGAATGCTCTGAGGCAGATCACTTATCAGATCCGGATCCTCAACATCTCCCATTTGCACCTATCAGCAAAAGAACAAACAAAACAATTCAAACCCAACTCTTATAATCAAACAGATGTGACAACCAAACATTAAAAAAATAAAAGAAAGTTTAAGAAAGTAATGGTCTTTCCATCAAATTTGATAAAAAAAAATAAAAAGAAATGGCACCGATTCAAGATGGAAACTTTCGTCATTTGGGACTCGACAAAAATGAAGCCCACCACTAAACTGAGACTATAAATGGACTGGCAATTGACTTGATTAAAAAAACACAATTTCCCTTCTGTTTCCTTCGCAACCAAACACAAAAGGGCAAACGGAAACAGAACAAACTCTCAAGAAAAAAGATTAACTTCAATTCCAAATTTGACAACTGGGCAGGCAACGAACCACAATCAATCTTATAATCAGCAATTTATTTCAATTATAAAATTGATCTAATTAGACCAATGGGTGTCAATTATAATGACTGAAAAAAGATTTTGCAAAACAAATTCGTGACAGAAGAGATCCGGAATGATGCACGCAACAAAGGTTTAGAGAGAGCACAAAACTCAGAGTCAGTGGCAGATGGGTAAGAAGATGAGGTTAACGGGCGTGAAAAATAAGAGTAGAGATTTACCTACAAAAACCAGAACTATGAGCGTGCTGAAGTGGTAGTTGAGACTTCGAGTTCGAGGGAAGAACTGCTGTCTTTGCTTGCGTTGTTGTGTTGGTTCCGCTGAGTGGTCGTGCCATTTCTTACGCTTTATTTTCTGGAAATTACTCTTTAATCCCTGTATTTTGAAACGATTACATGAGCTGATCCTGCACTTTAATTAATCTATACTATATTTTTGGGATTCAGTAGAAACTAATAAGAAGGTAATCTATACTATATTTTTGGGATTCAGTAGAAACTAATAAGAAGGTGTTTGACACAGTATTTTAAAAATATTTAAAAAAAAAATGATTTTTATTTTATTTTTATTATTTACTTGAAATTAATTTTTTTTGATATTTTTATATGATGACATCAAATAAAAAAAATATTATTTTAATATATTTTAAACAAAAAATATTTTCAAAATCAACTCAATTATACTCACAAACACAGTATTTTATAATGACAATGGTTAAGGAGCGAGATCCTCTACTTCTAGGGAAATGACAGAGGCAAGCAAATGAAGTCCTGAAATCATATTTCCACAACCAATTAGGACTAAGTCACAATATCGTTCTGAAAACAAGGACTAAATAATAACTAAAAAATTATCTAAAGAAAAAAAATCAATTGTTTTTAAAAACATAACTGAACCGCCGAAACAAACACAGTCTACATGGCAACCTCATCCCTTAAATCCATCAAACCAGGGCTTAGGTTGCACCACCAGGCAGAGCCTAGGTTTTTGGGCACAACCTGAGCCTCGGTTTCTGCCTCGGTGAAGCTTGCTAGCTAGCACGGGCCTTTTTTTGCTGTCAAAATTCCCTTGTGCATTTTGCCAAGGATTGTCCTTAACATAAAAAATGAAAAGAAGCATCGAGAGAGAGAAAGGAAGAATGCAAGTTCTTGGTTAACTGGTTTATATCAAGATTTTCAGCTCACTAACCACTACTGCTTCCTCATTAGCCAACATTCGACTAACTATTTACAACTGTAACTAACTAACTTCCCCACGTGCTTATCTCCTTGCTGTCATGGCAGTTAATTACTACCCCTAACTGCTATGGTGGTTACCGACCGTTGCTTGCCTCTAAAAAACTTATCTGCGTTCTCTTATTTGTAGCATGCTAGCACTGATTTGGCTTGCGGATCTCTAAGGATCCCTGCGTTGTTTTTTACTATTACTACTATTATTTTGTTAGGATACGGACACTTTTTAGTGCCTTCTCATTGACTATCGACAAGGATTTAATCCAATTTGCCATGAAACATGCATTGTTTTTAAACATGTAGTCAATGCCAACGAAATAATTGAAAGATTAGGAAGCTATTTGAGAGGGCGGTTGCACCGCCATTTTCTCTCTTTTTTTTCCTTTTCTTTTTCATTTTAAATGAATTTTTTTGGTGTTTTTAAATCATTTTGAAATGCTGATATCAAAAATAATTTTTAAAAAATAAAATAAAAATATCATTTTGATGTATTTCTAAATGAAAAACACTTTAAAAAACAATCGCAACCGCCCTCCCAAACATGCTATAGAGTGATTCAAAAACCAATAAAAAATAAAAGCAGTAAAAATAAGATATGACTTTAGGGCCTCAATATAAATCGGCTTGGCCAACAATTGGTGATCTCAAAGGATGATCGACTGAATTCATCTAGAGTTTTTCACGAGTAGTAATTTAATATATAATAAATGATAACAATTTTATTATTATTTTATTCTTTTGACCTTATCCAGATCATTCAATTTAAAATGACAGCTAGAAAAACGCCATGGCAGCGGGCAGAGAGGGAGGCTACTGATTACAAGGGGGGAGATAAAGAAAGGTTAGACATTTTTGCTATTATTAATTTCCTATTTTAGAATATGATAAAAGAGTCGATTAACGTTGCCAACACGACCTCGTACAAAATTTGCAAAACCCCTCTTCGACAAACTACCGGGGAAACTGAAGGCGCTCCCAACTCCAACATAATAAACTCAACGATGAATATCTGATTTTCCCGAGCAAGAGAGCAGCATGCAGAAAAGTTGTACGAGAAACAGACAGAAAGAAAGGAAGGAAAACAGGAATCGGAAACAAAAATGTGAATCTACTAATCTCCATTGCGAGCTCGAACAAACCAGCACAGTCCAACGCACCCAACCGCCAATGCTGCAATAAGGGGAGCTTGGCCATCACGGGCAATCAATCTATTCCTTTTTTTTCTCACTTCCTGAGACCTCTCTCCTAAGCTATCACGAACAAGATTGCTCAACGTATCTAACCGAAGCATGACTTGACGTTGCACCCGGGAGATTCCTGATAGCTGTCCACATGGAGCAATAATGAGAAGATTGGAAGGCACTTTTGCTAACTGGATAGGAGTGATGTCTTTCAAACACATGATTAACAGAACAACTCTATAGACTTGGATGCACTAATTTTCACTTTTAAGTTGTAAGAATTTATGCAGTTTTCTGTTTACTGTACTAGTGACATCCCTGTGTTTTGGATTAAATTATCTGTTCCTACTTTCGTGAGGAGCTTAAAAACTTTCAAACCACTGACTACAAGAACTTTTGTCAGGGATCAATAGACCTATAAACACAAGTAAAGAAAATAATTATGGGATAGCTTGAAAGGGTCAGTCACGGTACCTCCTCCATTAAAGGTGACTCCTTAGCCAACTGGGATGAAGATGAGGAATTGGACATTCTGGATCCAGTCAAAGAACCATTGCCTAAGCCAGATACAAAGTAAGAAGTTGGAGCAGAACCATTGCACACTTCAGCTGGGAGAGCCATGTTTTGTTGACTAGGAGAATTCTTCTTGACAGTTAACTTGGAATTCAACTCTTCGATACAGGTTGTGAACTCATCCATTCTGTCATTCAGTGAAGAAATCTGTTCTGAAAGTTGAGTTATGGCTCCCTGCACCATAATATATGTAGCAAGAGAAAAAATGAATGAATTAACTAGAGAAGATTTCAGTTCCGCCACTACATACTATAAAAACAAGATAACAGCTGTAAAGACTTGAATTCAACAGCTACATGCTGGAAAATGAGGTGTAACAGCTGAGAAACTAAAAGAAACACCTGGTTGGCTAGTGCAGCTGGTGACTCCAGATTTCTATCATCAAACCTTGTACTGGTTGCAGCAAGCTTGGACAAGTTCTTGTCCCTTTGAGAGGAATATGAATGTGACATGCCACTGTTTGATGTAAAATATGATCAGTATATCACTGCCATTTCAAATAATACTTAGAATACATTAAGTAAGGACAATAAAGAAGAATTAGCAATGTTACAAAATAGTTCTAGAGGAGAATCATAACAGAGTTGAATTGGTGAAAACACCTTTTGCCATTCTTAAGTCTCCTGGCAACTCTATCAGCAGAGGCTCGTAAAAGTGCTTCTTTGGGGCTTGAAACCAGATCCTCATCTAAGCTGAGCTTTGTCTTCAAGTCATCTGGCAAAGCCTACAGAATGATCAGATCAGGACCACTTTTGCAGGAGAAGTCATCATGGGTGTTGGATATTCACGTACCATGACCTCGTTTACAAGCCTTTCTAGTTGAATCTGTTCTATATAGGTACGTGGAGTGTATGAACCTTCCAAACCTAGCTGCTCTGCAATGAATTTTACAACCAAACGATCTCTTCCTTGCACCTTTTTTTAGAAAAGCAATAATTTTGAGTGTTTTATAGCTCATACAACAGACTATCAACGAGATACAAAAGATTAATGACATGTGTTTCAATCACTGACATAAAACACTTACATCATCACGTTACACAAATCCAGTATTTCTATAAATACATAGAAGTTGATGACAATAACTGTCATGGCATTGTATAACAAGGCCTTGTACAAGAACAAAATGCGCTCAAGTACATTTTTGGAGTAGAACAGAACCATTTGAAACTACTGAAAAAACTTAACTAGAAAAGAAATATACCACGGCAATATTGCCTTAATCTAGTTGATTTAACTTTACAATAGTGATTGTTATCATTAATGACAGATCAAAGTATTTGTCACCATCAGTATCAGCTATGTTGTAGAAATTTAAATAATTTATTATTTAAGTCCTGCAGATCTTGGTGCAATTTAACATTAGTATTTTGTGCTTCTAAAACTGACAAGTATAGTTGATCTTCATAATAGATCAAACTTTAGACCTCACATTCTCTCCCTGCTGAAAGATGCTTTATAAAGACTGCCATGTTAGTTCTAAAAGCAAATGATATAATGTTTTAATTGCTTTAAAACTCAGGGTTGAAAAAAAAATTCCAAAAAAGACTTTTGCATGATATAGCAATAAAATTCAGAAAGCAAGATAAACTATGACTGCAGCTGAGTAATACAATATTTAACTATTTCATTACTGGTGCTTTCAAACACCAGTATGCAGACGGAAAGCAAGATATTATTTTATAGTACCTGAACATATTGACGATTAAGTTGTCCTAACCAATCAATTTTCACACACACTCTATCATCAGAGAATATGTGGCTACTTCTTTGAAGGATAGTAGCTATTGTGTATCCCAAGGCCATCAGCCCACTAAGGAGTTTAACAGTGACTTCAAAAGTGATCCTTGGCGATATGATAAATGGAGCATCTGCAACCCATTCCTGAAAATGAACTATCATTAATTAGCCAGATAAATTTGTATAAATAATAAAACAACGTCCTGAAATCAACATACCACAGATCACCCAAACTGCCATAATAACAACATTTTGTTTCCTACTGAGGTTGAAGCAAATTTTTTGAGAAGTAATGCAAATATTCAGGACTTGCACATTTTTTTACAGGAAGATTATAGCATGCTGGATACCTGATGCATGTGCTGGACCATAGGGCAGAAAGGTATGGTGTACAAGAGACAAGTTGATTTAAAAAAAAAAGACCCAGAAACTCTCTTAAGTCAGAAAGTCTGCCCATCCTTCTCAACAACATATCTAGGCATACCCCAACTAACTAATATTATTTGGCCATGAGTTTGCAAGATTTAAGCTACCATTTACCAATGCATGCTAGTTAATTCTCCAGAACCTTGATTAAAAGGAAACAAGCTTTCAGGACAAACCTCAAACATGAGATTGTATTTCCCATCTTTATTTCGCATCCTCAGATACGATTGGCATGTTTCTGGATCTTCACCTGGTGGTAAAAGATATATGTCATAAATCTGCTCCGTTGTCTCTTTCTGGTCTTTCAAGAGAACAGCTTTGATCTGGTCCACTGTTACCTTTCTTGCTGACTACAATGAAAAAACGTGCTCAGAGATAGAGGTAAATTAAAATACAGTCACTGGAACAACTACTGATTAGAACAATAGAGAGATATGGAGAATCCCCTCCTGTAAACGATTGTGTGAGAGTTGAAAAATGCAAATAAAAGAGTAAATCAGAAAAGATAAAAGTGAAAAGCAACCTTTAATATATAAGTTGGACTTTGGAATCCAGAGAAGGGGTTGAACTTGTTTATAATTTTTATATGCGCTGTTTGGAGATCCGGCTCAATAAAGGCTTTGTACATAGGATATACCTGCAAAATAGTTAAGCTTGTACTTGAAAAATTAACATCATGACAAAATAAGCATGTTCAGAAAAGGAAAAAAAGAGTATATAACACAATCCAACCGTTTCAGATATCTGCTGAATTATTTCCTCTGGTTCTTGGCCAGCACGTTGGATGTCCCTTAACACACGTTTTACGAGGTCAAAATGAACTCCCCCAGTCACAGATACCCGCAGGTCTAACAAAGGTCGCAGATTTGCACTTAAAGCATAGATTCCTTCAATAATCACTATACGAGAAGATGGTACTTCGAGTGTCCTGTTACAATTACATACTTAAATTAGGTTAAAGTTAAAGGTGCATACTGCATATGAGAAGTTAACAAAATTAGGATTGAGTTTGGAATCATCACGTTGAGCTAAGTCAAGGTTTCAGTCTTGTGTGGCTTTCACATGCAAAACCTAAGATACAAATTCAATTTGATTCTTTTGACAATTTTGAAGTCCTGTTTTTCCATGACTACTGAGGGTTTGCCCTTGCTACTCTTGGCTCCTAAAAAGTACACCAATCTTCCAGTCAACATCATACTTTTAGTGTATGAACTTTCAGTTGTGGTTTGGTATTGTATCATTTCACCAGGAGTTCCATCAGCAGATGTTGCTTGAGTTTTCATTCCTTTTTTTTAGTTTTACACAGTGAAAGGGTTTTCAAAATTGAGTTTGTGTTTTTCCCTTTCTAATGGTTTTAAATGGTTCTTGGTATTGTTCAGTTTTAAGTTAAATTTAATATGAATGTGTCAAAGCAAGATGGTAGCTAATTTTGGGGTGAAGTGAGAGATAGTGTTTTAGATGGAGGATGGAGAAGAGTTGTTTGGTAAAGATGATTCCAAGCAAGGATGATAAAAAAAAACCAGTCAAGGAGAATACAGGGTGTACTGTACAAAAAGTCGGTTTATTTAAAGAAGTGCTAAGGCTGTAAGGAGTGTTGCATAGACTTTCACATTTTTATAATGATACAAAGATCTGGAAAGTATGGTAACTAAAAACACTGGAGTAGATCTTAACCTGTATCCTGTTCGTGTGCTAGACTTGAAATCATAGATTGGAACCTCAACTGGTTTCCCTGCCTTCAAATCATGAACATTCTTGAGCAATGTGTCATAGTCTGTCAAGCGTGGGTCTGTTGCAAAATAATAGCATTAGAACCAATAGCATACAAATGCATGATTTTATCAAAACTTCAAAATATTACAACTGGCATGAAAACAATTCAAACTTTTGAAAACTGTGGTTACATTTTCCCATTTCAGCTTTCCACATCACAGGAAGCAAATATAAACTCACTACTCAGCAAAGACAGCTGAAGTTTTAGTTAAATTTGTAGCTGTACAAGTTAGTCAGTCCGCAGGCATTTTAGATTCTTTTAAATGTGTCTCATACTGCAAGGAAACATCCATGCATTCAAGAGGCAGCAAGAAGGTAGAAAATGAGTGGAACTTCAGAAAGAAAACTATGACTTGCAATGCACGCATAAGACTGTAACCATGATCTCATTATCGAACTAGTATGGGATTAAAATTGCTATGGCCAAACTTAAAGCACGGCCAAATTCTACCTATGAAATAAAAAATCTTCCAGTACATGCTTTGAAATGAGAGATGCGGAAGTGAAACTCCAAGTTATTTGACACAGTAGCACTAAAAATATTCCTTTCTTCTTCAAATATAGATTATAGTTCAATGCATGTTCTGTGACACCTAAACAAGCAATGAACCATCTCTCACGTAGCACCTACATCTCTGCACCCCATAAGACAAGGTAGGTGCTCTTCATATCAGTAACACCATTTTGTGAAGTGCTCTTCACAGCCCAGGTTGCTGAAGTTACTCAAATTTCACATTTCATGCAACACATCTACACCTAGCAAGTTAATATTAGCAGCCAAATCTCAAAGACACATTAAGTATGTTCTAGGTTGAAATGGCATTCATGGCTATGAGAATGTAAAGGTATTAGAGCAGCTAAACACGATTTAAGACTACAAATAAGATTCACTGAGCTGCAGAACACATTAGAGATGTCGTTGGCTAATTGTGTAACCGCACAGAGAGCTTAAAAATATGTGCACGGACACTAAAACTTCCATAAAAATTCACCACCTTTTAGTACAGCTGATATATACCATTTCCAAAAACCAAGAGGACATGTTCTGAAATTAAAATCAGTTGTGAATGACGAGAAATTCAGGAGCAAGGTCAGGGAGGAAAGAGAGACAGTTGCAAATGTCAATAAACCTGCAACAGCAGAAACTCAAGAAAAAATGTGTTCCAGAACACGACATCCATTGAAATCTCGTGAGTTCAATGCACCTTGAAAAAACTGGTGACATAAAAAGTCTCTGCTGGCCCACTGAAGCATATAACAGATGCTGGAGCAAACCTGAAGGAATTTAATAGAACCAAAGGTAAAGCGTTGAGTTAAAGGTATAAAGGGCTCTATATGATAGACAGATGATCAAGATGGGTGGTGTACTGTTGGCACGGAGAAGACAATGGGATGATAAAGATAAAGAAATGATAAGGGACAGGACTCAAATTTCAAAACCGAAAGGGAAGGCCAGTTTCGAGAAAATTGGGGGGAAATGAGCTAATTAGCATCACCAACTAACAAGTGTCACTGTAATGTCCACGAAGACAGACTTTATGTCACTCCTCTTTGTGATCTTATAATATTATGATCCAACAGCAAATCCAACAAAGCAAGCTTTCACTCACAGAAGTACATGAGAAATAAGCCTGAGTCAGCTCTTGTGCTCAATATAATCTTCAAGAAAGCATGATTGTTAAGGTTTTCTGCACCAACAGGACCTAGTCCCTACCCTCAAAATTGGTTTCTCAAAAACCTTTTACAGTCACAGAAATTGTCTAGCATCAGTAAAAAGTGCACGTCCATATCAAAGTACAGTAACGTTTTGCGTGCAGACTTTTTTGATAATCTGCAGTATATTCTATTATCAGAGGAAACTAGAATAATTAATTCACACAAACACAATATAGCTCTTTCCAACAAATTAAAAATGAGGTTCAATAAAAAAATTGCAAATGACTAAAGTTTCAAGGAATGACATGTAAAAAGCAACATTACCATCGAAATTGCCGTCGACAATTCGGCTTGAATCATTGTAGTTGTCCATTGATATGACAGCAACGCTGGGCATGAAGCTGAGAATTTTTTCAGTGAAAATGGTCTTCCCAGCTCCTGAAGGGCCTGCTATACCTACCAGTATTATTCCATCATTCTTTTGTGCTAACAGTTGGCAGGCACGGATAACAACAAAAAATCCCTTCTCAAATGACAAAGGATTTTGGATTGAAACTATCTCAAAGCGATCAGAGTCCTTTCTCTTAGTTGATCTGACTTGATCTTTCAAGAGTCCCTGCCGTTTTGGGTGTGATTCAACTCCAGATGTGTCTTTAGCCATTGAAAAGAATACACGGGGTCAAACCTCTGCAAGTAAAGACAGATTGGAGAATATGAATCAGAGGCAAAAATCATGGCATTAAATGGTAATACAAAAATGATTTTCCACGCAAAACTAGATGCACACAACAGTAGGGCAAGTTCCTTAGATAGTCACTGGAAAAGTATTTGATAAATAGCTATAAGTTTAGAGCACCCTTGATACAGCATATATGACTTAGCTACCGAAATAAAAAGTCAATTAAGAACTCCAGCATAGCAGGCTCAATTCTGAACTTCTAGTTCTACAGAAAATTGAAGTAATATTCAAATTTATTAAACATAACAAGTTATGAATGAATGGATAATAGAGGTATATTCAAATCGATTTAAACAAATGTAAAAATTCCATGGCCTCTGCTACAGTAACATGTCAATTCAAATGAATTGCTCACTGGATTACTGAAACAACTCATTATTAAACAGGAAGTTCACGTCCTAAAGCCAAATTAATTTTTATCCAAGAGAGAACTGCCACATTTAGCAATAGCAAAAGAAACGGGTCATTTTAATTCAAAATATTCAATTTGTCAGCACATACTTTCTCCTGAATCACTCCAAAATTTAGAAACAAAATACAGGAATGCAACAACAACACATATCGTTTAAAACAGAAACAAAATCAGAAGCAAAATCAAGATAAGAAAATCATTACAAAAACAAATCCAAACAAGCCAAGCACCAACAAACAGGGCTAGGAACTCAGCCCCAGCAATCTGTGCGGATCCAATATAACACCCCATCCCAAAGCAACCGCCACATGAAAGGAAAAAAAACAATAAGAAAATGGGAGAAACAGCGGAACCCAGATGGAAAGGGGAATTAAAAAAAATTAAGAAGAGAGGACTAACCAAGTCCGAGTGAGTTTTAAGTTTTGTTTTAATGGCAGTGAGGTTTTCAGCAAGTCAAGGAAGTAAGGTCAGTCTTATAGGGTCGGTTTCTTTCTATAAATAGAGAAAAATAAAATATTTTCCTTGAAAAAAGAATGAGATATTTACAGGATTTTAATTTTTAATTGTTTTATAAGATAGGGGAGTTGAGCTATACAGATTCTGCATCTTCACTCGAGAATGACCCCCGAGGAGAGAGAGAGATATAGGAGACAGCGGAATAAGATTTTATATTATAGAATTATGAGCTGGAAAAGGTTTTTCAGAGTTTGTGTGGCTGTAGGTGTTTTTTTATTTATTTATTAATTTCTTATGTTTTGATTTGTAGATATTAAAAAATAAATATATATATATATATATCTTTAAGTATCAAAAATATTTTGAAAAACATGTTTTTAATCTTCAAAATTAATTAAAATTAAAAAAATAACACAAATCTAATCTAATATTTCTGTTTAGATTATCTCTTTTTGTATTTATTTATTTATTTAAAGTGAGTCTATAAAAAAAACTAATAAAACAATATTAGTTATCTTTTTAGAAGTGACCCTTGGTCTAGTGGAATTGGTTTCGGGTCATTTTACCACAGAAGATTTCAAGGTTAAGCTTTCCATTTTCCTGTCTATGTTTGTTGTCAGCGTGTGTAGTTAGCCATCTAAATATTTAAGTTTTTATTATTATGAAATTAGTTTTTACTATCAGTTCATTAAAATTATTAAAAAAAAAATTAAGAAAAAAACAGTGCACCACTTAGATAAAATCAAACTCGGTAATTATTTGGAGGTGTGTTTGAAGCTGTTTTTTAAAGTGTTTTTTGTTCATAAATATATCAAAATAATATATTTTTTATTTAAAAAAAATTATTTTCGAAAAATACTAATTTTTTTTCAAGAACACTTCTGAAATACAAAACAATCATAGTTGTGACACTGGATACCATGTTAATAAGTAAAATGTTTTTCCTTTAATTATTAGAATTATTTATTTATTTTCCCTTCACAGTCCGCTGTCAGTTCTCTCTGGAGCTTTCCTGTATCAAAGATGATGTTATATGCATCAACTAGAGAGATACACGAGGTTAATTAAACTTTATTTTAAAAAAAAAATACCTGAAAATAATTAATAAAAATATCATTGAGCACTCATGATTTTCGTAAAAAAAAAATTATAAGTTGTGAGATAAAAATAATATTTTCATAATCAATTATTATGGTATGGGCAAATTTGTTATTTTGCATCATGCTACGGATATTAAGCTACATTGTTATTTGATGCTGTGTTGTTAAGTAAAAGCAATCTTTGGTAATTAATCATCGTCTTTATAGATATATAAAAAAATTAAATAATATTTGATTAAAACATAGCAATTGTCCTCCCGGGATATTTTATCTTTTAATAATCGTGGCCAGATTCATATGATTTTTATTTATTTTTTTCACAAAAGTTTGTTCATTGCCGGTGTCGTGTATATTTGTCATTATCTCATATGCCAGTTTTAGTTTTAGATTTGTTATTGCGTTTTAAAATTATTTAAAAAAAAATATTATTATTTTTATTTTAAATTATTTTTTTATATATATCTAGATATATATCTTCCCTGTAGACTTCTAAATACACAAAAAATGATGGTGTATTGTTTGACAATAATATAAATTATATATTATAATTTTATTTAATAATTTAAACTTTTAGGTAAGATAATTTTTTGACACGCTATCAAAATCTTGTTAATCCAACTTATGAGTTTGAATCTCACTGTCTTTATTCTATTTAATAAATAATTAAGTGCAAGATAGTGTGAGTTTGTGCAAGTTTCAAACTCAAAAAAAAAAAAAACTCGAGAAAATATGTTAGAGAATAATATAAATTATATTTTGAAATCTCACTTAATAATTTTAACTTTCAAGTATGATGTGTTTATTGACACATGCAACATGGTTTATAAACGTTTCCTTGTATATTATGAGCATGCATGAGAATGTGATTAAGATTGTTTTTCAGAATATTTTTTTAAAAAAAATATTAAAATAATTTTTTTAAATATTTATACATCAAAATAATCTAAAACACATAAATTTTTTTAATTTAAATTTTTTTTTTTTCAAAAATACTTTTAAAACATTAACTATATCTTCGAGGGCATGCTGTAATTTATATTTATCAGTTATAACCGATTGCTAAGGGATAAATAACAGAATCATCTCTCTCTCTCTCTCTCTGTAACTTAACTTCTTCTTTTTTCCAGCAACCGGCATTATCTGACGAGGTGGCGTGGTTGGCTCAATGCTGTCTGCGTATAATTTCATCGGAGTGTAATTCAGCCACACACTTTTCAGTCAAGCTTGATATAGTAAATTGAACAGATGGAGATGATTCGTTAAGCCCTTTAGCTCCATGTATATTTTGTTTTTTATAAAATTAACATACGAACAATAATTTTTTGAAAAGGACTTGATCGGATAGAAAACCTGAAAGTGGTTGATTAAATCACGTTTAACAAACATGTGTTGCGAAAAACAAAATGAAAGCTGTATATGATTAAGGATCAGCCAATATCTCCGAATAACCCTGAAAATTCTTGACAGTATACGGCAACAGAGGTCACAATACTTAATAAAGATTCCTGAATTACCTTGTTTAAATCTGACCTAACAAGGTTCATGTATGGTGTTATTTTGCACATGGTATGCATGAACCAACCGTGATGCATGCGGCCTTGACATCTGGCCCTTGCGTGCTGGGATTTGCATAAATCAGTGAGTTAGCTAGAATACATGCCCGTGTGACACGACGACGCGGATCGTCCCTGTGTGATGATAGGCCGAGAATCACGAATGAATAGTGTCAAGGCCAGGGAAAAAGATAGGACACGGCGTGCATTTTGATTGGATGGTCATGAATGTTTTGTTGTTTTAGCCATTGCTTTTTATGGTTTGGCTTGGTTCTTGCTGGCGGCACGTTAGTGCTTCCTTCTATACTTTTTATTTTTATTTTTTATTAATATCGGTGTTTCCAGATAACTTGTATAATTCAGTTAATTTTATAAGTTCTGAAATCAATAGTTATATAATTTTTTAATAATTATTATATTAGTAATCATATAACTCGAACATAAAATTATAGAAAAATCAAAATTTTCAGTTTCTATTTCTTATTACTGAGCTATGTAGTACATGGTTGCTGTTCTATACTTGATTTGGAGCAAGTGTTGCTGTTTTTTGAGATATTTGCAAAATCTCACCGCCACAAGGAAGAAGCGATCCCCCTTCGTAGTCTCACCTGCAAGGAATATAATTTGCCAAAGTCAACAAAGCAAAAACTCTTTGATTTTATGCAGCAATACATCGTACACGTGGTGAAGTGGCATGGCAGGAGGATGCACCGCGTGTCTTTTTTGTTTGTTCTCGTTTTATGAAACGTGGAAACCCAATGAATTATCTGAGAACCGTACTCTCTTTCTTTCATAATCTGTGAATTATTTTTAAGAAAACATCTAAAACCTGCGAGAAAAAAAGGTGTAAATCCTCATACATCTAATAATCCATCGACTTAACAAGTGTGCATGGGACAGGGAGCACCAATCAATGTCATATTTAGCACGTGCCAGATGATATCAACGAGGAAGCCTTCAATTGCTTCTGTTTTGTCCATTACCGATCCCCTTCCCCGTGAAGACAAGCAAGCACTCCTTTGTTCCTTGTTCACGGGATGATAATTTATTTTATATATAGTTGGGGTGTCCGGGCAGCTTGCGAGCACCATAACTAATCCTTGAATCTACTAAATATCCTGCAAGTCCAATAAATATTATAAAACACTACAAGGATAACAAGCATACATGGCAAAACTCGAATCTGAATGTCTGGCAGGAATAAACGCTGCACTTATTATGGGGCCAAGACCCTACTTGCTGGGACGATTATTTTCATTTCCTTAGTGGCAAGAGGGGGGGGGGGGTCCTGGAAAAATACCTCTGTATCCAAGAATCCAAGAGGACATAGATTAAATTATTTTATTTTTGTTATAAATGCTACCATAGACGCTAATTTTGCCTGAAAATTCAAGTGCTTAAGATAATCTCTTTGTAGTTTGTACATGTTCGGGAGGAGGTGTACAGTGTTTAAGATAATCTTTTTATACGATTCGTTTAATTCATAAAGCGACACGTAATAATTCCAGCTGACATCTGAGTGGACTTGGGAGATTCAAGAGGAATATTTGTCGACCATCTCATGACCTGAGAAATTGGGGTATTTTGTCATTCTGACGTGGATTAATAACAGTTCTGATAGAATAGCCACGGTTAAAAAAATAAAAGGAAAACAGTTCAATTTGAATACGACTACTGATAGAAAAAACGGTTCACACTTCACACAGACATTATTGTTCCAAATTTCATGTATTCTTCAGGTTAACAAACATATAAAAAATCCATTTAAATCTATTTTTTCTTGCAATGTCATCTTATTATTTTTTAGTCATTGAATCTTTTTTTTTTTTTTGTTATTGGATTTCATGAAATTTTAAATTTATTTTATATTAATTAATTTGGAAGAATATAATTTTTTAAAAATTGCTAAATTACTATTGGTTGGAACTAATATTTTCGCAACTTGTATCCGTACTTCTACAACGTCTACTACACGGTGTCATTTTACAGAAAAGATCCAAGAAATTGCCATGTCTCTGTCCTTTTTCTTCCTGGAATTGATTGACAGGTTCAAAGATTATCACTGGCCTCGATCTACCCAGTTGATGGCTACGTAAAGCTAGTATTCGTGACTGAATGGAATCTAATCATGAAGCATCTTGGACAGGTGGACAGGTGGTAAATATAAAAAGACACCCTCCAAAAGATTTTCCAAAAAAAAAAAGCAGCTATTATTATTTATTTTTATTTTTATTTTTTTCTCATCAAAACCGGCAGAAAGTCCCTGCTAGGAAAACAAAATGAAGACTGGAGATCAAGGCCCCGTTTGTTTGCTGGAAAGTGGTTTCCTTTTGGAAAGTGAATTCCGGGGAAAGTGAATTCCTGGAAAGTAAATTCCTGGAAAGTAAATTCCGATGTTTGGCAGTGTTATGGAAAATGAACTGGAAAACACTTTCCAGTGTTTGTTTGTGTTATGGAAAATGAACTGGAAAATAATTTATTAATAAATTAATTTTTTTTACAAGTTTATCTAATATATATTAAATATTTAATATAAAATATTTAATCACTTAAAATAAAAAAATGAAATAAAAAAGTATAATGATGATTTTTTTTATTATATCCTATATTCATACATAGCTTATTTTATAAAATATAACAATATATGTCATATCATATTATATAGAAATAAGCTTGTGAAATATTTTGTAAGTAAAACTTATTCAATTTCAAAAGCTTAAAATAATTTTTTTTTTCATATTAAGAAAGCCAAATTAGTTTATGTTAAGAGTTATATATTTGAGTTTTTTTTTTGGTATGAAGTATTTTTTAAAAGATAAATAGATACAAAAATATTTTGATGGGTATTTTGGATAAATATTTTTTTTTATGGGTAAAGGCAATTATCCCTTTAATATCGATCAAATAAACATCAAGAAATAAATATTTATACCTAACATCAAACATAGTCATGCATAAATATTACGTTTCGATATCATTGACATACATATTAGTTCAAATTACAAACATAAATATGCTAGACCGAATTAAACAAGTAAACATACTTGTCAAATAACAAACATAGTCTGAATCCAAATTTTGAACATATTCAAACCATCTTAGCAAAAAAATTTAGTATATGTTCTTGAGTTCTTTTTCTTTCTCTGTTTTTGGCCTCCATGCATTCTGATCAAATCATTTCCTTGATGTGCACTTACTCAGGCTGTTCAGCTGTTATGGCATTGGCGTACACCTACTGCAATCTGAAGACCCTGAAAACATGCCCAAGATTACCAAGATTAATCCCAAGGACAACCACTTCTCTTTCCAAGTATCTCTCTGTTGCTCTCTCCCTGCACGTACATACGTACATGAATACATGTATAAATACATACATAGTTAACTTGGATTTAGAATTAAGGTGGATTGCATGCCTTCTCCAATTGATATTTTCCTTTCTTCCACCAGATGAATCAATATTCAGTCAATATAGATTAGTTTTTGCACAATGATTTTACTATCGAGATTATGACCTCTTACACTGTGTTTGTTTAGAGGGGTTTCAAGGAGTACGGAAGGAAAAGTCTCGATGAAGGTTGTTTTCAGATTCTTTCAGGTTCAGATCATAATATATAAAAATATTTCGCATCAAGGACAACGATACAGTACAAAAACCTACATTAATTCTGTACAGATTCAGCTTTTTAATACTCTAGAGTAATGCTAAATTAAACCTTTCAAGCAACTAGATTATCACCAAAACACAAACTTAAGTGACGTGCAACATTCCCACGAAATTCCCACAGATACAAAAACAATATACAATCAGAATCACAATTCTTACCTTCTTAAGGAGATCTAGCTAAGGGTAGGCTTTGGAAGATTCCTTAGTTGTAGGCATATTTGCACACAATTAGCATCTCATTCTGCTAAAGAAGAATGTGAAAATCCCGTCTGATAATTTATGCACACCTTGATAGGCAACATTGGAGGTGCGCACTAGATGAAAACTGATAATTCTATTGTATTCTTATGCACACCTTGATAGCAATTCTATCCTTGTTTTCACTTCCTCAATTCTGACCACAATCACAAGCAACCTAATCTAACCCCAATATTTGTTTTAAGAATTGAATTGAGGCAGCGGCAGGGCAATATTATCCTAGTATTAAATAGATTACCCTTCAAGTAATTCCCAAATGAACCAAGGGAGAAGACTGTACATGGTAAAAACTATAAACATCTGCTAAAGCATCACAGAACCATGAGCATCAATATAGTTAAGGAAACCGAAGATGAATTGGCAGATTTTCAAGCATTGTTTAGCTACCTTTCTCCAAACTCAAAAGTATGTTTTGTTTCATTTTTTGGTTCTTAGGAACTTAAGTTTAAAAATCATCGTGGGAATTTAATTTTCTGTTTGATATTTATCAGGCAAATTCTGAAGCAACTTCCAATGGAAAGGGAGGTAGGAGTTATGATTTGAAGTCTGGTGGTGCTAAAAAGTTGGAAGCCGAAGTGGAAAGGCTAAAGCTTGAAAATGAGAAGATTGTTCAGAAAACTAGGTTCTTACCCACGCCCATGAATTTCTCATCTTTGTTCAGAAAACTAGGTTCTTACCCATGCCCATGAATTTCTCATCTTTGTTCAGAAAACCACATTAAGAACTTCACTTCTCAAGGAAAGAGCAGGATGAATATCACGGTAAAAAGAAAAAAAAGCATCGGCCGGCAGCCCAAACGAGTTGGCATACTTGAAGACAGAGAGGGTGTGGGCATACTTGAAATCAACACCTACGCACACGCCATGCTCTCAAAAACTCCAACTTCAAAACAAAACCCCAAAAAATCTAATCTACAAATACTCAACCAGATCGAAACTAAATCAAGAAAAAACCCAAGAAAAAATGAAAACCCACTTCAAAAATCACATAAGAAACAAGAAAAGGAGGAAGGCTTACGAATTCTTTGACGATGCCTTTGTAGACGAGGGTGGCAGGGGTCAATCTTTATCGGCCGTTCTCTTTCTTCTTCTTCACGCTGGCGATGCTGGTGGTCCTTTCTCTTCTTTGATTTTCGGACACAGAGAGGTGTTTCACAGAGGTGTTTTTCACAGAGAGGAATTCGGTGCAGAGAGATGAGGGAAAGAGATGAGGGACTGGAGAGGGAGGCGAGAGGAGGCGAGAGGCTAGGGTGCAGAGATGAGTGAAAGAGATGAGGGAAAGAGACGTGCTGCAGAGAGATGAGGGAAAGAGATGGGTCACGCAGAAAGTGTATTCCGCTCGTTCAGAACGGAATTCACTTTCCGCGTGTTAAGTGAAAATTTAAGTTGACCGGAAAAGTGGGGAAAAGCAATTCCGTTGACTTCACTTTCCAAAATGTTTCCAAACACTGGAAAGTGAGGAAAGTGAATTCCTGGAATTCACTTTCCTTGAAACAAATAAGGCCCAAATTTTGTTGGAAAATTTTCATTTTTTTTAAAATTTCTATCTATTTACAAGAATTCATAACTGATGACGGGAAAAGTTGGCGGCGGCTTTATTGATGGGTCAACTCATCGTGTTGTGTAAGTTCTGTTGCCTGTTTGGCCACGATGGAGCACTTGTGACTTTTTTAGCGTGGGTCACTTAGGTGGCGGCATTCAATTGATCAAGGTAGTTTCGACGAACATCAGCTTTGGCACTATTTTGGAGAGCGGTTTCCTGATTTTTTTAAAAATCAAATTAATATTTTGATGTGTGGTTTTTTTAAATATTTTTTATTTAAAAATATTCTTCACCGTAATTTTAAATACGATATTTGTCGATCATCCATCTAACTAAGTTCACCCCCCCAATCCAGTTAAATTGGAACCAACAACATTGGGATTGAGAGATTTTGTCTCTCACGGGAGCGACGCTGTTAAAAAACGACAAGATGTATGTCTATTAAAAAATAATTTAAGGACCAAACTAGAAGATTTTAAAATTTAGAGTGTCCTGACACTCAAACATACGGTTATCATCTTCGATATAAGAACTAGCATGGAAAAGATTCGGATCATGATCAGGTTACCACACCAGACCAATACGTCAATGATAGCTTCTAACCTTAATTTCAACATGACTATCAATCAATTAACAAACTAACAATTTAAGGATTTGGATTAATATAAATGGCTGGAACATATAAAACACAAACCAAATTTAAAGTCTAAAATATTCAAGTGACGACAACCATAATTAAAAAAATAATGCAAATTCCTCCATTTTCTATGGTTGATTGAATTATACGTCAATAATAATCATGAATGTAGCAATTATCATCAAATATCATCCTTGAGATTCTGGAACACGTATAATTTAAAGAATTCTGTGACATCTCAATGATAAGTAAATGACAGTGTTGCCCATTAAATGTCTTGTCACGAAGAATATTCTCGTGCTAGACACGTAGACAATTATCGATAGGTACAATTTTGGAAGACAATGATGGCCCAACTTGTCGAGAACCTACAGTTGTGTACAAGTTCAATTGACAATTCCACCGCTTAGAAGTACGGTCACCGCACTTTTTAAAATTTCCAATTGATAATCTTTTATTATTTTAATAATATATATATATATATATATTAATATATTCTCAAGTAAAATTATTTTACAAATAATACTGTCAATATTCTTTACCTAAATAAACACGATATAAATATCTTTTACCTTCTTTAGTACGCTCATTAGTGAAAATCGTCTAAATATGTATCATCAATTTTTTTAGAGGTATTTTATATTGAGTTTTAACTCTTTTTTTATAAAAAATATTGTTTTTTTCTTAAATACTTTTAATATATTTGAATTCTTTTTATGTGATAATATCAAAATGTAATTTTTTAAAATTAAAAAAATATATTATTTTAATATATTTTAAACAAGTAAATACTTTAAAAATCTGCTGTGACACCCTCACACAAACACTGTATAGTCTATAGCAATGCAATCAAGGTGCTGTTTGTAACGGCATTTGTTTTTGGTATTTTTTAAAAGCATGTTTATTTTGAGAAAAAATATTAAATTATATAAAATACAATTTCATAGAGTCGGTCAAGGTGCTAGGGCGGAAGAAAAATATCAGCATTGAACAGTTTCTCCTCTAGATCTACATGTCGGTGACAAGACATGGACTTTGAAGGTTTTGTTGACCCAAATAAAACAATTACAATGGATAAATAGTTCATTAAAAAATAAACTATACACACCCTATAAAATGGAACAACAAAAAATATAAATGGCCGAGGAGTAACTTGTAAAATATAAAAAGCAAAGGGGCTAAATAATTACAAAAAAAAGTGTGTGGGGGAATATAAAAGGTACCTCCTGTTTTATAAGCTAACTATTTCCTGGAAAAAGAAATTCCACGAGGGTCTCTGTTTCGCTAAAACCACCAACGGGGTGGTGAAAAGCCAGGAAAAAAGAGATACTTTCTTTTTGGTCTCTGGCACGGGCCTAAAACTTTTAAAGAAGAGCTTTAAAAAAGTTTTTAGTTTTGTCAACCTTTTTAAAAAAAAACATTAAGTTGAGATATGATAATATTGTTTTTTAAAATGTTTTTTTACTTAAAAATATATTGTAATATTTTTTTTTATTTTTAAAATAATATTTTTAATATCATTCCTTCAAAACAATATAAAAAAGCTAATTTAATACAAAATAAATAAATAAAAATCTTATTTTTTTAAACAGCACAAAACGAGATATGCTTAGTTGCAAACCCCATACGTGTACACGTGCAAAAGGAGAGAAAGAATGAGGAAGCATTCAATGGAAGATGGGCTTTTGGAGCGATAGCCCATCATAATCTGGACTTTGGGCTAATGGTGTTTAATGAAACTCCTCTCCTTCTAAAATACAAACCACTTAAAAATAAAAGGGGTCGATTATTTTCGATTCACTTTAATTTTTATTTATAAAATCAATTAAATTAAAATCAGGGTTGTCAATACCGTTCTATTCCGGCAGAACGTTCTGTGCCATTAAAAGAACCGAGATAAAATGACGTCGTTTTCATGTCGGTTTTAATTCTGGTCCGTTCCGGAAATACCGACCAAATTCCGGCCAGAACGTCTTAGTACCGTTTCGGGTGTGCCATTTCGGCCTTAAAATCCTCCTTATTTTGATTAACTTGTGATTGTGTTTCTAATTTTGAGATTATGTTTGTTTGACTTTGTGTTTATATTGTATAATTTAAAGTTAATTTATCTTGAATTTTAATTATGCTTGTTAAATTAATATTTTAATTTTTTTTCATATATATATAATTAATTATAAATGAACAGTACAACCCTGAAACGACACGCAAAAATGCTTCAAAACTGAAACGTTCCGTACCAATAGAAAAACCGAAACGGCAATCGGAATAGTATTGACAACCTTGATTAAAATTGTAAAAAATCCCGAAACTATGTCCTTCATACCTATTTACCATGCCAACCCAAGTTTGCTATATTTTAAGAATATAGTGTATGTTGTTATGGAAAAAATAAAAGGGAAATATTGCAGGATCTGCAATATACGGGGAAGTAACGGTTGAACATAAAAAAAAGAAGGGCGAGAGAGAGAGAGAAATGATAGTTATATGAAATGAATCGAAGAGAATTCGAGCTTTAATACTAACCAATGGTTAGTACTGTTACATATATTTTCCACTTCTTGACAGGACAAACAAATAATATAGAATCAAATCACTACCCGCAAGCTTGGTCGATCGCGGTATGGCACTTCATGTGTTCACAAACCTGCAGTTGGTCCTAACTTCGCCGTTGACAAAGCTGTCAGGATTTGTAATATTTCCCATTTTCACCATAGAATCTGAGAATTGCTGAAAGAAAGCAAGGGAGTCATGAGCATACTTTATCACAAGATTCTTAGTTTCGATTCCAAGCATGCTCGAGTAGAGTTCTTGGTCTGAGTTCAGCAGTCCGTCTCCTTTCAACAGTAACTGATAGAAAGAGTTGTCGAAGAGATTAGGCGTGGCACTGTCCATCGCTGATATGTTATTGTCCCCCGCTCCTCCGGCAGCTGGGCAAGTAGATCTCAAGCTGTTGAGATAGGTCTCAGACATGGGACTTCTTTCCGAAGTTGTTTCGAAGTCCCCGTAAATCCTTGATCGATAATTCGCACAACGTGCCATGCCAATAGTGTGCGCCCCTGCAGATTTCGCACATAATAATGGATTTTAAATATCAGAATTGGAATGGTTTTATGAGTTTTCAAGTAGTAGTTCCATGCAGGGTTACCTGAAAGAGCTACCATATCAGTAGCTGAAAGGCCTTGGTAAAGGAACTTGGTGATGATAGATAGCAGACCCTCATTTGCTGCTGGAAGATTTGATTCTGCGAGCTCGAAACTTGCAGTTTTAGAATCTTTCCTTCCCACAGGAACATCCCAATATGGTCCACCAACCTGCCACCATTGTAACCAATCGAAAAGGAGAAAGAAAGACCAAGATTTTCATAAGCAAGCAGAGAATATAAACTTAGTCTACCACCACGTACTCCTACTAGCTAATAATGATGAATTTTATCAGTACCAGAATGACTGCATCTCTTGCGGCAATGGTGAGGATATCTGCACAAGAGACAATTCCAGGACACTCGGACTCGATCTTGTTCTTAATTCTATCAATGATTTCAAATCCTTTCAGAGAGTTTGTGTTTATTGAAGCTTTCTTTTCCCCTTGCAAGGTGATTGTGTCGTCTAGCAGAACTGAACCATCACATCCCTGCATGCACCAGTTATCGGACCATACCCTATTAATTAGTTTGCCGGGTACCATTTAGGGTTATCGGATATATATATCGGAAAACGATATTAGAGTTGAAGAAAATCAACGATAATGCCAGAAGAAGAGAGATGATCGAGATAAACCTGAACAAAGCAGTCATGGAAGTGTAATCTCAACATCAAAGCTGCGTTACGTGGTTCAGAAAGAACTTCACATTCCATTTCTTTCTTGACAATCTCGAACACAGTGGGGCATGTAGAAGCATAGTAGTTCAACGTTAAAGGAGGGTCACTTGCATGCAAGCATCCGATGAGGATGGAGATAAAAACCAGCATAGAAAGTGGTAGCATGGGAAGCTTGAATTCATGAAGAGGAAACGCCATTGTTGCTTCTTCTGCTTTTCTTGAATGATAGTAGAAAAGAAGTGGGAGAGACGGGTTGGGCTCCGAGGGATATATAAATGGGAAGAAAGTGGATTCTTGAACCTTGATTTTTCCATGGCCGTTTGAGTATTTTGCATAAAGATCTCTATAGTCAAGAGAGGATGCAACTAATGCTGGCCTGGTTGGTGGGTGCTCCCATACCAAAATCACCAAATAGATAGATACTCGAGATACACCGGAAGTTGATCCTTACAAACGTCTGGATTTGCCCATTTAAATTAATTACTTAAAATGATTTCAGCAAGTCACCAAACTTAAAACTGAAAAGCTACTTCTTGCCCCTCATGTTTTACCCATTCAACTTTCAAAACAATCTGCACATTCATCTTTTTTTAATGAAGCTGAGGCAATTTTTTTCATTAAAGCTGACGCTGTTGTTTTTTAAAATAATTTTTATTTTATTTTTTATTTCAGCCCATCAAATCATTTTAAAACACTAAGAAAATAATTTGAAACAGATAGAATAATAATAATATTTCTATTAAACATCATCAAGGAAATGTGCTGCCGACCTGTCATTTTAAAACGTGCGGTAATCTACTTGCACACTTTAGGGTGTTATTTGGTGTGGACTTTCTTCGGTCGGAAGGTCTACTATTAGCATATGGGGTTAAAATAATATTTGATTTTAGCAATTTGATTTCCATGACATTGAAACCAGCATCTGTAGGTGCTCGTTTCCACGCTATCGAGGCCAGTACGCATATCCTTTTCAATAATTCTTCCAGAACGAGAATGCTTCCTCTGCCTTTCTTTTGAGTTATCCAGCTTTTGTACGAGAGCAAATCTAGCGTGAGAAAATCAACTCCATCAACATCGCCAAGTTATTGACCTTGTGTAGAACGATGAACTATGCATTCAAGTTTCCAACCTGTTTGCTGTAATGCCCAGACCCCAGGGCTCAGTATTGCCTAATACAATTTTGGAAGCATGGAACAAAGCTAGGACAGGAACCTTTATACAATGGCTGGGCTGGGCTGGGTTGGGTTGACAGGGTAATGACTTGACCCTTACACAGGGTTACAATGACTGAAGCCAGCTAGAGTGATTTGTTTTAATTGTTTTTTGTTTTCCTTCATTGGCAGCTATTGGTGATCACACTTTCACTAGGCAAAAACTTTTGCGCTGTGCTTTCAACCTAAGAGTTTGGTTCGTAGAAGATCTACTTTGAATAGCTAGACTTTTGGATGGGACAGTGGGGGCATCAAAAGTACCTGGATCAGAGCAAAAAATGGTCGGAGCAACCAATCTGGGGCCTAAGTTAGCATGAGACACCCGGGAAGATCAGTTTGTCCATGTATGAATTATGCACTCGTTATAACTCTTAGGTATTAACGGCAAAATGTCGAGCAGAAAACTTGCATCCAGTTTCAGTGCGAAGTGAAAAATACAAGTCAATGATGGAAACAAAAATAAACAATCTGCCTGCTCATGTATTTCAAAATTCTTGCAAGAGCAGAGTATTACTACTGAGCTAAATGAGCACTGTAAACCTAAAACACATCAGGTATACATATCAGAATCTAAAGGATAATTCTTAATCGAACTGAACCTTGAAGATTTGTCCTTGGCATCTCCAATTGTGCTCAAGTCAAAGCCACACAACACATTCCTCTGCAGCAGAGACTTCACCAAAGCCACCACACAAACACCATATCGAGGCCATGAAACACAAAGCGTTCCTCTGATGTTCCTCATCTGACATCTGGCCAACAGAGCAGCTCCCAAGCCATCCAGCACACTTCCTGAAGGAAAATAGTCTAAACCTTTCAATAATGATGAACCTCCACAAGCATCACCATCTAGCCCTTTCCTCTCCGCTGATGTCTCTAGCTTGAAAACACATGTCTCATCTGGTGCGAGCTTACCCCGGAAGTTCTGGCTCTGAACCGAATCCATTATTAGAACCCTCTTGGGAATAATTTGATCGCCAATAAGCAACTTAGCAACTGCATTGGATCTCTCAGCACTGATAGAGCACTGAACCAAGACAACAAGTGTCAAATTGTCCATGTCATTGAGGGCATAGATATTGCAAGACTTGTCACCAAGTGAGGGCCCAGTTGAGTTCCCTGAGAAAGGGATCTCAGGTAGTACAAGACTGCCAATTAGGGTCTTTGAGGATATATGATGGAAGATATAAAGAGAAGGGGAAGATAATGCAATGATTAGGAGAGAAGGGTGGAGAGGCTGATCAGGTTTAGGATTACAGAACAGCAGGGAAGGAGATGAAAGTGGTTGTGACGGTGTTGCAAAGTTGTCCAGATCTTCCTGAAAGAACCTTGAAGGGGGCGGAAGCTCTGTAAGTACATCTTCCATCTCTTCCTCGCAGCAAATCAAACAGCCTGCTAATGGAAGCATTTACATGATCAGTGTCATTTGATTACAGATGAAAGTGGACGCCTTATGCTAGTTGCTAGTTAGTTCACAAGTCTATCAGTTTTGAATGTAATGAAAATCAAATATAAACAGCAAAGATCACTCTTTTCTTGCTGAAGATTAATTTGTGAGATAATTTTGGGCCTCATGCTTACAGGAATACAACTATGCTAACACCCATCACATTTGAAAATAAAACGCATAAATTAAAACATGCATAGTTCACCTTCCCTCCAAGACCCGTATATTACAGAGCATTTATACTTAAAAGTGTTAAAAAGCAAATATGTGGTTAATCTATAGCAATGCTGCAGTAAGTAGCCTCCCTGATTTGGAGAGTAAATTAAGTGGATCTTCATCGTCATAGCTAAGATTCACTCTTCCTTTTCAGCGAGTAAATATAATAGAACATGACTTTGACAGTACTGACAAAAGAAATCTAATTACCTTGATAAATCGTATATATTGAAGCATATCTCAAAAGAAGGTCCTTAAATCGCACACACTTTTCCGAGTGGAAATAATTGTCCCACTCAGTACTGTTTAATTATTCAAAATACAATTTTTTTGAATTTAACAGTAGCAAAATAAGGAACCCAACCTCAAACTCCCTTAGGTAGAGAACAACACGTTGACAGTACAATACGGAGCTTCTTAAATCTCAACATTCTCAAAGAAACAAGTAATCCCCAAACTCTACTGCAGCACAGTGAACTTAAGATTGCTTTTCGATCACTAGCACGAAATTTGACGAGCACAATGAAATTGAAATTGCTATTCATCCAAAACATAATTATCACTAAAACATTGAACTTAAGATTGTTTTTCGATCACTAGTACAAAAATTGATGAGCAAGATGAAATTGAAATTGCTATTCATCCAAAACCTAATTCTGTTACACAAACACACACACAAAGATCTAAAGCTAATCGCTAAAACCCATTATTAGTCAAAGGAAAAAGAAGCTCATGAGGCAAGATAATTGATATTCTCGCATCTAGTTAATGCAATCCCTAGCTCAATAATCAGGAAAAACAAGAAGAAATTACTGACTTTAAAGAAAAAGGAGAAGAACAGCTCACATAAGAACGGTGTCTTTACGCAGGGTGGGAGCTTCTCAAACTGGTAAACCACCCTCTTTCCCTGGGGCTGTCTATTTATTATAGGGATTTTTTTTTTATTTCATTATGTTAGCTTTTCCGGTTGCTAATTACAAAAATAATAATAATTTAATTTTGATTTAAAAAGTGAATATATATATATATATATATATATATATATAATTAAAATTACTATAGATTAATTTTTTACATGTAAAATAAATAAAAACATAAATCTCTATAAATAAAAACTAGATTGTTTTAGCTTTTATAATATCAAAGCTTGAAATATGTATAGGAATCATAAAATAAATCTTTCTATATATTATTAGACTTCACAATTAGCTGCATCATATCGTAGCATATCCAATAAAACATACCATTCCATTTTTTTAATTTATTTCTTCTTGTGCAAGCTTGGAAGGAAAATTACAAAAGCCCTTCTCTTTTCGGAAACATCAAATAAGCCCTTAATTTGTTTGACTTGTTAGCAATGAGTCCTTAGTTTTCTTATGTTTTCAATTTTGTCCCCGAACATGAAACATAATTCTGTTAGATATCCCCTTCTCATCCGTGGTAATTAAAAGATAGTTTTTCAATCTACACATACTTATTAAATGGATATGTAAATTTAAAAAAACAAAACAAATTTCAAATGTAAAAAAACTCACAAAAATCATAAAAAACAATAAAATAAAATCCAGAAAATCAACTAAATCATTTGTCGCAATCCTCTACCATTGTTCAGCTTGCAATACAAGCAAGTCGTCCTGTGCTTGCATTTGCTTCCGTGCAAATTCGTGGCAATGCCGCATCCGCAAACGACGACTTTTATAGAAGATTGAACAGCATTTCGTTGACTAATCCTTCAAGAATTTCTCGGGAAACAAACGGAAATAGAGAAGCTCTAGAGTCTTAACAATGTTATATTTTAAAAGGAGCAATCCAGTCATTTCTTAAATAACGGAAATAGAGAATTTTTTTTGTTCGATAAAATTTCCTTTTCTAAAACAATTTCGAACATGATATATATTAATTTACAAAAAATTATCACCTTGAATCCTAGAACAATAAAATACAAAAGTATGTAATTAATATCCTATGCAAACATGGCTGCATGTTATGATACATGGACAGTAGTTGACAATAATGTCTAAAAACACATGAACAGTTAATCAAAATCAGTTAACAATGACTTAATTCAAAACAAGGTTAGTTTCCTTGGGGCAATAGAGAGAGAGAGATCAACAATAAACCCTAAAAAATGGCAGCAGACCCATGTCTTACAGCTATGGTAAGTTTTTCTTACAACAAATCATTGGCTAGAAAAATCAAATCTGACTTGGCAAATGAATAATCAAACTATTTTCCTATTCTCATCCTTCCCTCTTGCTTTGACATCCGATAAGGCCCTTGATTGAGAGATAAGTTTCTGATCATGTTCCCATCTTTGGAAAAGAACACCTCCAGCGCGTGAAACCATGTCTGTGCTTCATCTGCGAAAAAATTCCAGAAACAGATCTTTCCTCTCAATTCTGGTTAGAAAAATGACTGGAAAAGGCACAATTAAATGTCATGTGACAAAGGATTATGAATTATACCATTACATCATTGCACATAAATGAACAGGAGTAAGTTTGAGTCTTTCCTCCTAAAGAAAAATCAAAAAAGAAAGATGAGATAACTTACCAGACTATTTCTTAGTATCACTAGTTTAGCCTTTTATCATTCTTCATGTTCATCTTCGCCCTCAGAATCTGCATAATAGGAAATAGAGGGAGAAGCAATACAGGATTAACCACCAAGATAGAGAGGCCAAGTAGAAAAGAAGAACAAATTTTTCCTTAAAACCGGCTATCCTAAAATGATTTGCAAAGTTCCACCCATCATTGCTTCGTGATATACGCCAAGTTTAATCTGAACTTTCCTGGCCAAATTCTCAGGCTGGATAATTTATTCCTTGCCAAAAAATCACTTCAAATGTGCTTCCTCATTCTCAATTTCATGCTGCAACTATGTCTGTCTAAACAAACATCACAACATAAAACCATGCAATCAACATGTTTTTCATGCATACCTGATCGAACATCATCACTAAGTTGGCCCCTTGCTTGGATTTGCTTTACAAGCATCCGATACATCAGAACCCACCAATAAATATGAAGAACAAGCAAGCAGTAAAGGAGAGTATTGAGCACATAATAAATGATTGGACCATCCACTGCGTGTTTTTCCTTGTCCAAGTTCTGGAGAACTTCATAACTGCATCAAGGGAAGAAAATATATGACTTCTTCCGTTAAGTATTAAAAAGTTTATAAATACCACGAAATTAACAAACAACAAACCAAGATGGTTAATGAAGAAGAAGATGATTGTAGATAATTCCTCAAAACACTAGCCATACATGAAGGCAAACTTTTAACATGAATTTATATATTAAATCTTTATTCTCAAGAGTTGAAATGCAGATACAAAAGTGTTGTTCTTTCATGATAAGCAAACTTGTCCATAAAATTTACTAATATAAGGAAGGGCTCATGGTTTCCAGGTCCGAACTGCGAAGCCAATAGCCAGTAATACAAAATACTTCCTGAAGGAACACATTCATTAGGCACTGTCAAATTTAGATGTTGATTGTTCAGCATTATGACCCCACAGAAAAGATAAGCATGCATATCGGACCCAAAAAATTCAACAGTTGGTATAACTTAGGCATCAATCTATACAAACCTTGTACTCCAAAGGACCCAGAATGGATAGTAAATGAGCCGCAGCAAGATCCAAGACAAAACAAAAAGAATAAATGCAAAGCTAGCAATCCCTTCAGCACCACTGTATTTGGACATCTTTCCTATCTCTAAAAATACATCACTAGCATCATGAATAGCTAAAACAATTGAGCCAGCACGACCAAACCTGCAAAAAACAGAGAAATTGGAATATAGATGAGAATGCTTTATAAACCTTTGATGGTGTCATTGCAGCCCCTGGGTTCTATGAAGCTTCTGCTTAAGCATTATATTCACATGGGCAGCATAGTTATGGCTTCCATATTTTTCTAATATAAAGACCCAAAGAACTTCCTCAGTTAAATATTACCAAAATGAGAATAACAGTAGCAGCATGATGACTCATAAACACCCCCAAATCTGAACGCCTTGTCTCCCAAAAAATCAGAGCAAAATCTTACTTCATAAATTTTAACCTGAAATATTACCACAGAAAAACCTGGACCATAATACCTTAATATGTAGGACAGCACAATGAGAATAACAGTAGCAACATGATGACTCATGGACACCCCAAAATCTGAACGCCTTGTCTCCCAAAAAATCAGAGCAAATATGGAGTACGTGTAAAATCCAGCAGCATACATATATGCTCCTTTCAATTTTAACCTGAAATTCAATAGAAATCACCGTTTTTAGTTCATTAAGCTGTCATCTTTTTCCCATTCATAGTACAAATCAATAAAGGAACAACTTGAGCCAAAAAAATAATTGAATAAGAAAACCACGACAATAAGATATGTAGTTCATAAATCTTACTTCATTTTTTGGTCTGGCCAGACCTGACTTCCTGGCCCTACCCAAAAATATTTTGTATTACCAAACCAAGGCTCATCATAAGTAACAAACAAAATCAGAATTTCTGCTGAAAGAAAATATATGCATTTCCAAGCTGACTCCTTGAATTTGTTTATCTTCTTCCTTCTCTCATCTGGCTGAGCATCCAGCATCTGATGCCCCTTTCCAAAAATCAAGCGTTGAGCTAGTTTCTGCAACAAAGAGAAGGAGAAACAAAGAGCTGAGAAACAACATACTAGCAATAATGGAAGTACAAGAAAAGGACAATTCCCAAGTACAGAGGCAGCCCTATTTGCATTTTTAAGTTGTATTTGTAAATGTGGTAGAACCTGGCAATACTCACCAAATATTGCTAAATTCATGACAACTTGGTTTGTCTTAAAATGACACAGTGGTATCAAAGAACTGATGCTTCTGGAAGAGGTGGATCAAAGGGAGAAATGTTTACAACTCGGAAAAGCCCCCAACAACTGAAAATATTTCAATTTTTTTCTGGAATCTAGGTGTTTGGAAGCACGAATCATTAAGAAATGATCAAGCAACAGGACAGGGAGTAAGCTCCATCAATGACAACTTATTCTATTATAATCATGCAACTGGATCATCTAAGCATTTGGTTATATCCAGCAGCAGTTATATAAATCACTTCATAAAAGACTTTTCGAATCGTATTATGCTACTCGAGAAATGGGGTGACAAGCGTCATGAACTTACCAAGAGCAGTGAATTCCATGCAAGGAATAAGGGTTTGGAATGAACAGAAATAACAACATACAAAAGCAAGCTTCAAAATCAGATAAACTACAAGATGCAATCTAAGCTAAGGTTTGTTCAAGCTTGGTCCAAAGTAGATAGCCATTGAGCATAATCAAGAAAACAACATGGATTTCAGTTTGAACCAAAAAACATATAATGTCAAATAAGGCTTCAATGGCCCTAGCTTGTCAGTGAATATTGATGGCATCTTTACAACTGACTCGTATATCATATAAGGTTATTAGGATCAATAAACTGAAACAAAAATGCATATGAATTCTAAGAGTAGTAAACATGAATATCTATAATACTTAGAGCAGCCAATTGCTTTACAGATGTCATGTAATTAGCTCAATACTTAAAAAAGAAATAAATCACAAAAATCAAAAACATTGTAGTTATCACGATCATTTTCACTCAAATTACTTATTTAATCAATAAATGATTGCAAGATTCAATTATTCACTAAAAAAGCAAAACATCTCACTAAACTAAATCCAATATGATTCGATCAAGTAAAATGAACACAAAACAAGCAGAAAAACAAACATTAAGATACTAAACCAATGAAGGCAAAAACTTGAAATAAAATGATAAAAAAGGAAACAAAATAATAAAAAAAACACTATCAAATGTTTCAAATAAAGTACCTGGAAGACAAATCTGTCAAGGAAGAATCGAACAAAGGTGAAAAAGAGAGAAAAAAGTGGAAGGACAATGTAATCTTCATAAGCTGGATAAGATTCATGTTCCCATTGGATTGATTTCGCGTATTCCATGAAACCCATCTCTGCTTTTTACCTTTTCTTCCTTCCTTCCGATTTATCCAAGATTGGATTTTTCTAGCGGTTTTGTAAAATCACATACACAAAAACACTAGCAAAGCAAATGCCTATCACTCACTCTTTCCCCTTGGTCTCGTACGTTTACTCTGTCTTTCTAAAAAAAGGTGCGGTGATTCTGTCTTATAAGTGAGAAATCACTGAAACATTCCACAGAATATAATTTTTCTCTCTCGTTTAGATCCCAATAAATATTTGTAAGCAATTGAGTCTGCAACGTATACTGGATCTTCAATTAAAATCCTTCTGTCAACCAATTTGCAAGAATCTTCTCACTTGAATTCCGGAGATTTATTTGCACAGCTGCAGGCTTATATTTAAAGATACGATAGGGACCCAGTTGGTAAAAACTATAAGCTGGTGACGATTAAGAAACTTGTTGTCGAGGACTGATTTTAGGTTGTCCCAGTATATACTAAAAAATACCCTCCAAGTTGGTGATCTGGGTTTCCAATTTGGTCCTCTGTTTTATTACTGTATTTTCTAAATTGGACATGATTTTGATTCGGTTTGACGAAATTAACCTTGCAAGTTCTGGATCTGTTGACTTTAACTCGAGGAAAGTGACCGTTTTATTAGATAAAACATTGGGGGAAAGTTCACTTGGAGAAAGATGCTTGCGATCCAGGCTGTGTGGCGTTAAAAAAATTAGAAATTTTATAACTGTAGTTATCGTTTGATATTTCCGGTTTGTTGATTTCCTTTTATTGAAAATACATTAATTTAATTTTAATTTTAATTTTTTTCCTGTATCAGTACATCACACGGTTCAAAAATATAAAAATTAAAAAATACAGCAGCGCTGCAAATGACAAAAAGACTCTTAGTGAAAGAGTTTATTACAAATAACTACAGCATCTCGAAAAAGGAAAAAAAGAAGCATGCGGAAGCGAAGAGTGAAAGGGTTAGGTCATTCAATGAGGAAGGAGGCAGTAATAAAACGCAGCGAATCATATCCAACCTTTTAAACTACATTTGATGGTAAAGGCGTCGACTTTTTGAAGCCAGGCAGGGCCCCATAAGGCTTTACTCCTTTTGTGACGATGACAGTGATGATTGCATGCAAATTCCACCCATGCTGCTGTGCAATCTGCTCACGAGTTGTTCATCTGTTACATCTTCATCTTTCTGGGTTTGACTTTCGCTCTCTTTTAGATAGATTATTAACTGAATCTTATATGTATATATAAAAACAAATCATTTTATTTAAATAACTGCAGAAAATCATGCCATCAGTCTATATATGAATGATCTACTTAGATTTATAGATATACCTTTCACAAACATTCGGTCGAAGATTATTTTACCTGAAACTATCCCATTAATATTTATTTTATTCTCTGCAGGCTGAGATTGATCAAGTTTGTCCCAGGTATTGGCATATCTGATGTAAATGACTCGCAGGTGCAGCCCTACTAGAATCCCAACTATCCCATAACGTGTTCTTTACAGGTTTCTTTAATCCTCAGCTCATAAACTTGCAATAGTGAATTGGATATGTGGTGAGAGCCATGCATGAGTTTTCCGTTGTCATTATTTCTGGAGAAGGACTGATCCTGAGGATTTTATTTGGAGCTCAGACAAATTAGGCATTTGGGATTTCGATTAAACAAATTGGGAGACTCTTGCGGTTCAAGTACAACGCCTGAGTTTTATTTGAGATGTTTTAATGAATTGCTTGATAGAATCCACTCAAAAGGAGTGTGAATCAAAGGACCTCATCGTTTGATTACCGAAATAAAACAAAAAATATTCAGGAATAGTCTATCCATATGGCCATTAATTTCGGGCATGGACAGAAAAATCAAGAGTAAGAGCAGCGATGTGTTAGGTTTGTCAGATAGAACCAGCAATTACTCGTAAGAATTAATTGCAAAAGTAGAATATAAGTAACATGCAGACACATCCTCTTCGATTTCTTGTAATTCCGTGGACAGTCCCAGGAAGTTCAATTATAAACCATTCTAATGAAGAAATAAGGAACATATATGACTAACTTGACATCAAAGAAAAGATTTCCAAACACAAACAGCATGTTAAGGCGGCTAGAAGAACAAATAAAAAACCGACGTGAAGAATTAAGCAAATCCCTAGTTGGAAAATGAAAGAAACATGATGGTTGTGATACTTTTCATGTCGCACTGATCATCATATAATCACAATTCGGATTGGCATGTCTGAACTGTTAATGATTGACTAATCCTGTAGTTTAAACTACCTTGCTGTCCAACGGTTCTCCATCCAGGCGGATTTTGCAAAGATGAATCACGTCATGAAACAATTCCAAAAAGAATTGTCAAATCTGCTTTCAAATGAAAATGAAGAAAAATACATTATTCATCAAGTAGTTGGAATTTCATAATAAAAAACATGGAGCACATCATGTGATTATAATTGAAATCAAAGCTTATTTTCTCCGACTAAAAATATTAATCAAAAAAGGGCCAAACAGGTCTACCAGGCATGTTCTGCGCAGGATATGTTTTTTCGGATACAGCATCCTCAAAAAGAATCCACTTTTAGAATATCATGTAACAGTATCTTCTAACATATCAATATCTAATATTCTCATTTCCACCACAGCAGCATACAGATTTGGAACTGTATTTCAATGCAAGTAGAAATGATGCACATAATGGAATTAGTCCCCCAAAGCCAGAGTATTTATTGTTATTCGAAAGAAAACTTCCAAGGATATAATTATCACATGGAGCCCAAAATCAGAATGAATCAAATTGCAATCCCCAAACGACAGGCAATGAGAAAGCAGTGATGATACCACAGTGTCAGCCACGCTTGTTCAGTGTAAATACATAGTAAGTCTGGCAAAAAACAAAAACCATGATATGACCTACATTGGCCACATATTCAGGAAGATGAATTGATAAAAGAACTAAGGGAAGGGAAATAAGGTGCACCAAAACAGCAATATAGTTACTCTTCAACTACAGGACTGCTACTTCTTTTGCTTCTTTCAATACCATATTATATCGGTGGTCGCTGCAGTGCTGATACTTGAGCATCAGTACAATGCTGATGGTAATAAGGGCCATTGGATTTGCTATCTTTATTCAAATCCAGTGGCCTTAATGACATCGGAAGATACCAATGCTCCGGTCATTGGCATTCTAGATTTCCCCTCCAACAGGAACCACTTTCTTAAGTAGAATAGTTACTGTCACATTCTCCCAAGATTGTCCTCCAGTAGGACAAAAGACACAAACCTACTTTTTGTAGAGACGAAAAATGGAATATAAGGACAGGGGAAGCTCAATCAAAATGACCTTTTGCCAACCTGATCCTATCCAGCTAGATGCAAAATGCCAAAACCCAGTTGGGTTCTCTGCATGTTACACAAGAAAAGGCTGCTCATTGCTGATGACAAGACACAGGATTAAAGGTGTGAGAATTAAAGTGCATAGTAAAAGGCATTGCTGTGGCCTATTTATGAAAATGGGTCTCACATTCCCCTCTCTGTTTGTGGAGTGGGGCACATCTGTATTGCCACCTTGAATGCTGCTCTTTATTTATGGAATGGCCAGAGAAATCAAGGAAGAGGTATTTTTTCGAGGGAGAGGTCTAATAAGCGAGTGACTTGCCCCACTTCATTCAATTTAAGGACCTGGATTTTTTCTGTATTTTATTAGACAGATTTCGCTTGTTTATTTCCCTAGCCTGTCCTCTAGTAATTCAAAGCAGAGAAATAATAATGCTAGGATTGACAGGTCGTGAAAGTTGCTTGGTAACTCAATAATGAAGCTTTGATGTACCTGTGGGAGGGGTCTCTTCGTCCTATGCGTGGAAAACTGCTTTTATTTGAGCATATACGGGCCAAACAGACAAAGATATAAGTGAATTTCCAAGGTCATATTGAATGCCATAACCATTTCTCCAGCTACTTTCTTAAGATCTCTTCTTCAAAGTTTGTGTGTTGTGCTTTTATTTTCTACTCTACTCCTCCAGATATCTACACTAATGGAGTTCTCCCAGATTTTAGGACGCACAGAGGAGGATAGTGGGGCTAGTGGAAGTGAGTCTGGGTGGACAAATTATATTGCCTCCCCCATGAAAGAAAACGACTTCGATGATGATAATGCTGATAGCAAGAATAAACAAGGAGATTGCAGAAAAGGTAGTTATGGGAATGACGATGGTGGTGGTGAGAGTGATGACTCCTTGACCTCAGATGCCTCTTCTGGTCCAAGTCATCCTGAAATTCCATGCAGGAGCAATGAGGGAAGTGTTAAGATAGGTCCTTCCAAGTATGCAAATAGCAAATATTCATCAAAAGCAAAACATCAGAAACAATTGAAGGAAAGAGATGGATCAGCAAGGATCAGAGTAGAAAAGGAAGTATCGGTTCTTAGTGCTGCTAGTTATGTGCAAAGAAGGACCAAGGTAAGAAAATCAGAAAGTTGAATCATTAGAAGAAGAGACGTGCTCTGGTTTCCTCTCTCTTGCTCTTTTTCGTTTGTGCCAGAATTATAGAAAACTTTTAAGTGATGATGTTCTTCAGATGTCTCCAAGTGAAGGCACTTTCCATGCCTCTGTAACTCTGTTTTGGATTTCCAGAATTCCACTGTGAGGTTGGATCTCTCTATTTCTCTCCCTTTTCTAGAAAGGTGAACTTTGACTATTGGAAATGTAAATGGAGGTTATTACAACCTCATGTAAACTTTAGAAACATCAATTCTGTATTACAGCTGCGTTGCACAGGTAAAATATATGCACGAATATTTTATTACCTCTTCCTCCTGGAAAAATGAGATTCAGGGCATGCACCCAGACACGGTGTACGACAGCGGCCGCAGGGAGGCCTTGCTGATCCTGAGGATTAAAGAAAATGGTTCAATCCGACTGGTTCCCACAAAAACTCTCATCATATCTACATGTAATGGCTCCCGAACTGAAATTTTTAGTTTCAGCTCCCCAGAACATCAAAACCTAAATCTACCCCCTGTGTATCTTGCCATTCGTTACTGTAAAATTCTTGGCATTGCAACCACTGAGATAGAGGTTCAAGTACTGAGAGCAACCGAGCAAAGAGCCCTTGGAAAAAGTACTTCAACCGTGCAGTACTTCATCAAAAAAAAGTTTAACCCTTGAAAACAATGAAATGGACAGATAAATTCCGACTACGGTTTGATTGGTTTGAGTCGATAAATATAAAATAAAAAATCCGCAGGCCTGAATTCTGAGCCCGTGGGGAAAGGAGTGCGGAAATACGCATTTTTATTGTTTTCAAAGGAAATAAGTTGAAGAAAGATGTGAAAATTGTTTTAAACTCTCATTCTGGTCCAAAAGATTTAATAAAGTAGAGAATTTCTTTCCGGGGATAGAGTTAATTACTACATCCAAGTAGCCAGACAAAGGAATGGCATGGCTGACAATATTTGCCAAGCATCGTTAGGGTACTAGATTCAAATACTCTACTCTTGTTTCCTTTAAGCTCTCATCACAAGCTCTCATGGCAAAGGGCCAAGTGACAACCCTCAAGCCAACAAACAAGCAGTCTAATGAAAAACCACCCATCATCTTCATCGGGCTTAAGGAAGAGGGGATACGCCCTGGAATTGACCACCTTCTTTGTAACAGCTATGAAGATCTAATTAAACAATCTCTTAACCCAAGAGACTTCAAAAGCATATAGGCATAGAAAACCAGCAGTGATTTCATCCTACCCCCCAATAATTGCATTAGAGGGGCAGAAGTTGCAGAACATTGAGAAATTCTTCTGTGTACCTCAAAAGATGAGAGTGTTGAGAAATACAAAAGTCTACCAATTTCAGTGAAACATTTTATAAGAAGAAGATGGAGAGAGAAAAGCATTGAAACAAGGGGTATGAACTGGTATAGGCATGCATAATTCCATTGATAGCAATGGAGACAACTCTTCACCAAGCAGATTGTCTCTCAACAGTTTCTTTTGCAAACCCTGGATCCGCGAGAAAATCAGGCAGGTCTGGGTTTCTAACACAGGCCTTCTTGATACGGTCCAAAAAGACAGCATGAATAACGCAACCACCTTTCCAAATTCTTGCTAGCTCCCCCAGTTTCAAATCCCAACCCTTCATAGAATTCTTTGCGCGTACCAAGTTCATGCCCTGGGCATTGCTGCATTTTTTGGATGCATATATTCCTTGTATCACATTATGGATCAGTTTTATACTATCAACCACTTGGTCAACCAGGATGTCACCAATGCTTCTTGATTAAAAAAAAATACAGCTTAATTCCAAATGGAATCTTCCATTCAACCAGCTCTTTCTTCCCTCAGGCCACTGTGGAATCTTCCATTCAAGGATGACGCTATAGTGACAACTCGGCAGCTTGCTGAACTGTCCACTTACCAGTACCCTTCGTGCCAGTTTTATCCAAAACATTGTCGACCAAATAGCCTTCTCCCTCGTCATCCTTAATTCCAAATACATCTGGATCCATGCACTAAATCATGCAGTTCTAAATTTCCGGCAACCTTTTCTCTTGCACTGTAAGGCAAGGGAAGAAACAACAGTATAAACTGGGATAACATTGTCGGGCAAGGTCAACCAAAAATCTTAACTGTGTCAAGTCCAGGTGAGGTATGGTTAGCACATGTCAAACAAATTGGCAATTAACAAGATCAGCATAACAGTTAAAGAGGGAATTAACTAAATTTATCCTTTATCATTACATAACTCTTCGATACAAACAAGGGCACCAGCGCTAGAATCCACAAAGCAGCAGCTTCTCAAAGAAACAAGTCATCAACAGTGTATCCGCAACTCTTGCTCAGGAACACCTAAAACAGCCGAGTCATTATTTTTCATCAACTTGTTCCATATTTTGTTAAAATCATGCTGTTATGAAAGAATGCAAGCACACATGAATAGGCTTGTTCGCTACTAAGCCTAAGAAATATTTTTATTGGTAAGTGAATAAATACTCTAGCGAAAATAATCCAACTTCTCTTTCTGTCCCAACGAAAATAAAACTTAACAAAGTTGTGAAAATTGTATACAGTAAAACAATATCCGGAAAACTAAGAAATAATAGTTGACACCTAAATTAGTAGTGATAATGAATCCCAAAAATCAAGGCTCTTCTGCTTATATATGTATAAAAAGAAAATCCTAATGCATGAACGGGGGGGTAGATTACCAATGGATGGTCGAGAGATGAATCAAGACACATGCTTTGCGTTGTGAAGGAAAGCAGCAGAGCAAAGAATGGAAGCAATAAAAACGAAAATACCCAATCCAATCATCAAGGAAATCCCTGCTACCACTAAATCCATTACGCGTAACCCCGTCAACAGAACCATCTTCTTCTTCTTCCCTGTCTTTACTAGTTTTTGTCCACTCCTTTTTCATATAAAGAGAAATCTGATGGGGGTTTCTTACTTTCTTTAGTTCAAGGAACAGGCATTTCAGGATAATTTCTTTGAAGGAACCTAGACCTACAATATAGCATCACTTCTCATAATAGGGGGGCGGGGGGGCTGAATCCACCTGTCAGCTTATTATGAACAGCAGAATCGACTGTGGCCCACTCGCAGGACTTATTATGAAAGGTAAATTTGAAAGACAATTTCAGGATATTGATATGGAGGTGATGAGCCTGCTAGATTTATCATCTTGGGATACATTATCTTGGTATCAGTGCGCGTACCAGGTCTCCTCCCCATCCACGGTAATAATGTCTCTGACCTCATTCCAGGATTTCCTAGGGCTGATCATCCATTTTCTTTGATCAAATTAGTGGTCACGAAAACTCCATCCAACTTCCTCTCTCTCTCTCTCTCTATTATTTTTAATTTTCACTTTTGAGCTTTTTGTACTATATAATATTAAAAAATCAAATCTTTCTATTATTTTTTTCGAAGTTCTCCCTATTTTGCATATATAAAACTAAACTAGTGACATAATTTGAATACCCTCGATTTCTTTAACCTTAAACCTAAGTACTTGATTTTAAAAATTTTAATATCATGATTCTTGTTTGTATATTCTAGAAAGTTTGGATTTAATATTTTCAGGAGAAAAAATAAATCAAAGAATGGATCTAAAGGCTACTGATGGGTTTTTTTTTTAATAGAAAAAGAGGTGGTATGTAAGCTAAGAAAATCATAATCAGAATTTGTTGATGGATATTTAAATAATGATACTAAGTTTATTTGTTTTATTTTCATGATTTAAGATTAATTTTATAAAAAATAATAATTAATAAGTTTTAAGACTATTGACGACGAGGATATTTAAGTTATTTTATTAGTTTAATAGCCAAAATAAATATGGAAGAAATCTTGAAAAAGTAACCAAAAGACCTTTCAAGTATATTAAATATAGGAAAATTAAAAATGAAACTGGGAGTATATGAACAAATTTTCAGACTCCGAATGACTTCTGAACAATTTTAACCATAATTCTGACATCGCATGGGGCTAGAGGGTATTCAGAATATTTAGGATCCCGCATTGCATGAAAAGATGGCAAGGATTTCCGTCTGATTTTTCGTTGACGTCATAGAGACACAAATTAATCTGTCAACAACCCTAAAAAAACAGCGATACTGAACAGAATTATATATAATCAAATCACAAGCACAGAAGGCTTTCTACAATGCATATACACAATCAGAGAGAATACAGCAAAGCTCACAGAAAAAGAAGAGGAGCTACTATTATATGCCTGGATCATTGGATGCGAGTCATGTAACAGTGCAAGCTTCTTGAGCCATTTCTTTTCAAAAGTGAGCTAAACTGCACGACCAACTTATCTAAATAAATCACTCTGTGGACGGAGTGCATTTACTCTTGAACTCAATTTAAGGAGGAGACAGCTTGTTCTGTAAATGCAACCAGGCATACCTCAGGAGAAAAAACTATGCTCCATGCAGCTACTGGGTTCTGGATAGTCTTTGTTGAATATTCAACACCATTTTATAGAATAACTTGGAAAGTTTGGCTGTGCCCCTTCTACGAAATAACCGTTGCCAACTCCTCTTACTTAAATGATCCAAGATTTCAGAGATTAAAACGAAGTAATCGGCGTGTATTTAAAACTGAAGTTACCAGATTACAAGTAGACACCAACTGGTCCAGCACCTGATTCACGATTCATTAGAGTTTACCATGATCAGATAAGCATCTAGAGATTAATGGAGCATTGATGTTCGTATATGCATTGACTATTTTGTATCTATTTGTATCAGGTAGATAGACTTACTCGGGGATTTTGGCATAGGAGGAGGGGCTACTGGTGGCATTCGTGTCCTCATTGGGAGGGGATCCAATTCCTTCATGTCAACTACGACAGCATCAGATGTCAGGAATGTCTTGGCCACCGATGCTGCATGCTCCAAACAACATCTAACCACCTGCTTTCAATTCTTTGATTGAAATTAATGAAAATTTTGACATCTTGAATACATGTTATCAACTGAAAAGCAAATGGTCAGAAAAAAGAAAAAGAAAAGTGGCTGTTCTGACAAAAGAGAGAAATGGAATTGCAGGAAGCCAACTGTTGCAGAAATAAATCCTCAGCCAAAATTGGCAAACCAACTGTCGAGATACACTACTTTTCTTCTTTTCTGGTGGTATCTGCCAGTACTCTTATCATTCAGCAGTTATTATTTCCTGTTAACTAAATCACATTCGATTACTGGCTTGCAGCTTTGCACAAATTATCTAGGTACTAGCATTGATACCTATTTACTATCCCACATCACTTTAGAGCATTGTGGCCTGCACGTGCAGTCGCAAATTATGCCCATTTTCGTTTTCAGTGGTTGCAATTTCTTATCCATGTTTTTCACCTAAATGGTTGTCATAAGCAAGGGGCATTTTTTTTGGATAATTCACGTGATAATATCATTGAAATACCTTTGTGGGATCTATAATTCCAGCAGTTATCAAATCCTCGTAAGTGTCTGTTGCGGCATTGTATCCATATGTTATATCAGCATTTGACAAAACCTAAAAAGTTCACAAGGTTTGGAACCAAATTGTTAATATAATAAATAAAAAGAATTCAGAAGCACAAATTTTCAAATTTCAACCTTTTATTATCTTAAAGCACAGTGAAGAATCAACATGCAAAGACCTGGTTTATGATGACATTTCCGTTAACACCTGCATTCTTAGCTATTAATCGTGCAGGATAACTCAAAGCTCTTTTGAAGATCTCAGCTCCAATCTGCATGAAGAAATTAACTTAAGATCACTTAACTTTTGTGAGCAGTTGAAAGAGTTGACAAGCATGGTGACATATTTTGTACCATCTGAAATGAGATACAACAAGATTTTACAGCATATATATAAATTGTAGGTGTTGAATTTCAAAATGATCAGACAAACTTTTCCAAGTCTTATCATACTATCCACACTTTTTGAATGGAATTGAATGAAAGAAATACAGAAAAGAATTTGAAAGAAAGCATGCCTTCTGCTCTTCATTATCCAAAAGTTCTTTAATACCATCCACCTTAGTTGATAGCCTCAAAAGGCAACAACCACCTCCAACTACTACACCTTCCTCAATTGCCGCCTGCAATATACAACCAGGCAGCGTATTATCTATAATTAACAAAAGACCACCTGAAAGATCGATGAAGAAAAACAACCATTTACCTTGGTTGCATTTAAAGCATCCTCAATTCTTAGCAGTTTGTCCTTCAACTCAACTTGTGTTTGTGCTCCTACCTATAAATCAATCAATAACAAAAGAACAATAAGGATTTACACATGAGATGATCACTTCTTCAAGATGAGGAGTTGCTGATTACTACAGAGCACTTGATTACCTGGAGAATAGCAATCCCTCCAGATAACCTTGCTATTCTTTCATTCAATATTTTCTTTTGAAATTTTTCTTCAGTGTTCTGCAAAAACAAGAGACAATAGTTCCACGGTGGTCGTCATTGTCAAGAAAAAAATTACCACGTGGCAAGTATTTTCAAGATTTTAGGAACCTTAACTTCGAAACTGGATAATGCATGGCTTAGGTTATAGTCAAGCTGTGATATTCCATTTTTTCACCTACTCTTGATTACCCAGTGAGATTTTTCACCAAAACATAGTAACTCATTTTGTTCTGCGAATGAAAAAATTCTTGTTACTGAAAGGAATTAACTTTCTATTAATTGCTCACATAGGAAAGATTGAAGCACAGATCAAAAGACTGAAAAAGGTTTCCTAGTTTTTGTTAAGAGTGATTGGATTGAGAATGGGATTGATGATCTGCATAAGCCAAAACTAAGATACCTATGCACTAGGAATATCTGTTTAACGTGGAAAAGTTTTTGTAGCATTTATCATCCTAATTATAAAGCCAAAGGAATATCAGATTTGACTCAATGTGTATACAAGTTGAATTGCCACTCATGATCGACCATGCAATGGATGCTCTACTATGGAACTTGGAAAGAAATGAGAATGCTATAATGGAAGGGATTACATTGTGAAGAGCAGATGCACCTCAACAAGACCACATATCTGAGAAACCCTTTTCTCCACAGCTTCTCGAGTGCTCCCATCAGTTACTATCAATGTAGAATCTTTTGTTATCACCACCTTAGTAGCGGTGCCCAACACCTCCTTCCCAGCCTTTTCTAGCTTCAACCCCATATCATCTCTGATTACAGTACCTGCAAAACATGGAATCATCGGGTATGCATCCATGAAACCAAAGTTATATACATTTGTTATATTTCCCTGACATTCACTTATGTTTCACAAGGAAATGGATTAGAATTAACATTCATTTGGCATCTAATGGAGGAATGAAGATTGCCTCAATGATTCCCAACTCACAAGGACAAAATATATATGAGATGATTTCCTTTATCCTTATAAACCTAGAAGCTAGGGACATAAAACCCTAGTGGAAGATTCGGACAACTTACTTAACAATGCAATAAATAATAACCAGAATTGATGCACAAACTTGTTAGAGAATAATATCAATCATATTTTAGAGACTCACCTAACAACTTAAGTTTTTGGATAAGGTGGTTATTTGACATGATATCAAAGCTTTATTAAAAAAAGTATTCACGAGTTTGAATTTAACCTCTCATTCTAGTTTATAAAAATTAAGCACATGGTAACTTAAAAAGTTTTCACTTGAAGGTGTGTGTTAAAAAATAATATAAATAATATCTTTAAGTTTTACTTAATAGCTTAAGCTTTAGGGTGAGATGGTTTTTTTGACAAAACTCAATGAGAAAAAAAAAACAGGAGAACTTGATCTTCTACCTCCTGTCAAGACAGCAATGTCATCCAAGTAGTGGCTCTTCCGCTCACCAAAGGCAGGAGCTTTAATAGCAGCTCCCTTCAACAGACCCTTGAGTTTGTTCCTAATGATTGGAGCCAGAGCTTCCTGGTCTACATCCTCTGCAACTATTACAATTGGGTACATCTCTTTAACTGCATTATCCAATATTTTGAACACTTCCTCCGCATTCTTTATTTTTTTGTCAACCAAGAGTAGCTGCATCCAAAAAATTTCTCACCTTCTGATAATTTCATTGAAGAGCATGACAGGCCGTATAAAAATTACTGTTCCTACCTTGCAATCGTGGAACTCCACTACCATTCTTTGCCGATCGGTTACAAAGTAAGGAGACAAATATCCACGATCGAATTGCATTCCTTCTACAATTTCTAGGATGTTCTCAGTACACCTTCCTTTCTCGATTGTGACTACACCCCTTCTTCCCACTTTTTGAATCGCATCAGATATCATGTTTCCCACTGTATAATCATTCCCTGCACTAACTGCAGCAACATCTGCAAGCTCATTGTTCTCAACCTGCATTATGTTTCTTAAGTGTGATTGCTTTCATACAGAAATACATTTTTCTCTTCACACAAGCCTTTTGCTTCCTCCTGGATATTAATTGTTTCAAGCGAAATTAAAGAGGAAAAGCATGCTTACTTACCTCCCCCTGGATATTAATTGTTTAAAGCGAAATTGAAGAAGAAAGCTTGTTTGCTTACCTCCCTCGACATCAATTTCAGTTCAGATACAAGGGCTTCCGAGGTTTTCACAATCCCACGAGCAATTTGAACAGGATTCATGCCAGATGCGATCACCTGGAATCAGTGTAATCTTTAATGCAGAAAGTTTCAGAACTTTTCATAAAGAATTAAAGGATATTCAAAATGAATGTAGAATCCACTCCGTGGGGTAAATGACAAGCATATGCCAACTAATTTTTTTTTTTCCAAGATAACAAACTGTCAGCCACAGTGGAATAGCATGTTCTTGGCCTTAAACTATCAAAATCTGAAACGTCATTGCAAGAGACGCTCCACTTGTCTTGTGTGAAGTAGTTGTTACCTTGTGACCCTCCGCGATTAAACCATGAGCAAGAACTACAGATGTTGTTGAGCCATCACCGGCAAGGCTATTTGTTTTCGCACCAGCTTGCCTCACCAATTTTACTCCAACATTCTCCAAGGGATCCTCCAGTTCAATCTAAATATTAATTCAGGCATAGAAGAAGCAGTTAACTAGGAACATAGTAATAGCAAGGAATTAATAACTATCCATTATCATAAGAAAAAACTTTTTCCTACGGCCAGCATCGTTATTTTTCCCACCTTTGTAATTCATGAAATCAAATTGAAACAAAGATAACCAAACAGTAGATGCAGATACGAGCATCAGTAGGCATGAAAGGACAGTAGAGAGCATCAATGGACTATTCATTTCCCTGTCACAGGTGGGGGACCATCTCGTGACGCCAGAAAAATGGTAAGAATTTCACAAACATTTGAAACACAGAATTTGTAGTAGTTTTTTGCATTTGAAATATCATGAACCCGTATCAAAACTGTATACACAGATATATTCAAGTATAATTCTGTAATGCAAAATGAATGCATCACAAAAGCTGTTGATTTCTACATGGAATTTGAATCGAAGTAGTACCAGAATATATGATATAAATGGGAAATTGCAGTAAATAGTACCTCTTTGAGAACAGTTTCTCCATCATTAACAATCTTGGGAGGTCCATACTTGTTTTGCAAAACCACATTCCTTCCTTTTGGTCCTAAAGTCACTCCTAATAGCTCCGACACCATCTCCACCCCTGCCTGCACAGCACGAACCAACCATCGTCAAAGGCAAACTCAATTTGAAAAGGGAAAGTTGTGTAGTGATTTGAATTGCAAACCAGAAGTTTCTTTGTGGTCGAACCATCATGGTTGAAGTAAATTTCCTTGGCCATGGCTTTCGGGCTTAACATAGAAGGAGAGGAGACCCTTTTGAGCATTGTTGGGTTAGTGAGAGATATCGCAGAGATTAGAGATGGAGAGCATGCCATGGTTAATACACCACCAGCAATGCTCTTTCTCTTGCAAATTGTAGGATAAGGGGAAAAAATATCTTGGAGTAGATTTTGGCGCTATTTCAAGAATCTTTCGTTTTTTGTGTGTGTGTTTAGAGCAGGAACAAAACATTTCGAAATTCAAGCGATAACCAATGGCCCAAATCCATCGGTTAAAAAGAGACTCGAAGGACTAAATCGAAGTGTCCATCCCAAAGAAAAAGGCCAACAAAAGCCCAGCCCATCTCATGAAAAAACCTGCACTCTAATCTAAGCCCGCCCCAAACACTTCACCCGGTTAAAAAGCATTAAATCTCTTCAATTTAACCCCCTTAAACATTTTTTAAAAACATTATTGTGATGATTTTCATTTTTTAGGTTTATTAAGCAGGTGCCGCTATTTTTTCTTAATATCGCATACACCCTTATCAATAACAAATTATATAAAAGTCCTTCTTTTCTTTATTTCTAGCACTTCTTACCTTTCATTTTTTGTCTTTTCTTTTCTTTATTTTATATTGAGTGTGTTTTTGTACTTTTTAAAGGTGTTTTAAAAAAAAATTAAATATTTTTTCTTTTCTTTAAATCATTTTGTTAATATAAAAAATATTTTAAAAAAAATATATCGTTTTAATATATTTTCAAATAAAAATTATTTTAAAGGAAAAGTAACCACCATGGTACCCACAAACACTCTATAGGAATAACGAGCAGTAATATCTCTCAATAATTAAAGATATTCAAGCTATTTTTTTTATTTAACCTATAAACAAGATCTCGATCCCTACAATTGGACAAAGATAAATATTAATTCAAATAGCTTTTTTTGTTCTAAGAAAAAAAAATTCTGGTGTTATCGTTAAAGCTAAAAACAAACAAAATAACTCTCAATAACAAGGGGTTATATTAACAAGAGTGTGATCTGTAAAATGGAGCGTCATTCTTTTAAAAATATAAAAAAAACTGATATTAGTGAATCTCACTTTTAATAAGAGATTATACTTGGGCAATAAATACCATATTGTCTCTAAAGGAAGTGCGTGTAACGACAAAAAGTTTGAAATTTATTTTACAGATTGTGTAACGATAAAAAATTTGAAATTTATTTTACAGATCTCGAGTTCAAGTCAGGATATGTTTATCTTGTAAAATTTTAAAATAATTGTAATTTTACTCATTTAATTTAGGTTCTTAAAGAGTACCTAAAGGAGTGTGGACGTTTATTGAATTCAAAAAAATACCATTTTTCTTCTTCCATGAGAATGGATAATAAATACTCCTTAAATACTTCTAAATTAACCGGTGTCTTGTGGACATCCAGGAGCTTTCCTCTAATTTCCGTACATGTTCTTACCAGATTATACAGTCGTCAGCTTATTATAAAATCTATCCCTGTGAGTCATTTTTGTGTTTTTTTATAAATATTTTACTTGTCCGAAACTTATCACATGTGGAGATGTGAGCTAGACACGTGATGCATGAAATTCACGAGAATTAGATGCTAACAATCAATTGACCTAATCTGGAGCACCTGTTCTAATTTATGCTGAATTCAAATTACCATAAAAAAAAAAATAAAAAAAAAAAACACAGCAAGGTTGCCAGTAAATCTCCATCCTGAACCCGAGATGGAGAGGTGTCTGTCACATGCAAGGGCACATGTGATCCTTATCAAACACCAGCAAGAACAGCTAGCTACCTTCTTATCACACGCAGACGACAACTCGTTGACTGCATTATCGACAAAGAAAGGGAAAAGGACGAGGGGGGAAACAGTTTTCAATGATGTCTCTAACTGGTGATGTTTCCTAGGAAGAAAGAAATAGAAATCATTGACCCCAAGTTTGCTTTGGCGATGTAATGTTTGACTTTTGGTTGCATGATTTCAATGCTCATTAATGGAGGAGCCTTACTCTACACTCCATCCCAAGCAGGTCTCACTCACTTCTCATTCTCAATATACCGCCTCGATTATACAGGCAGCAGCAAACCTTCCCATCACCATCTCCATCTCCATCTCCATCTCCATCTCCACAAGCTCTCCCTGTCTCCATCACGAAAATGCCAAAGAAGCTCACTTTCTTGATGATGGTGCTATGTCTTTTATTCTCAGGCGCAAAATCCAGGTCTATTTCAGAAGCCACCAGGTCAGAATCCACGCCGCAGGAAACATTCTCGTACATTCCTGCGGGATCATCACCTGTGAGTTTGTATTTTTAGCGAGTCTCTCGCAAGAGAAGATTGTTTATTACGATGCAAGATTGCAAGCTAATGTCCCTGTTTCTGTTTATGCAGGAGGAGTCGAGCTTCAACGATGAGGGGTTAGAAAGTGAAGAGTGCTTGGTTAGGAGGTCCATGGTTGATCATACAGACTATATCTACACGCAAGATATAAGTGGACCATGATCCATATAACCTTTTTCGCCCCCTCCTTTTGTGTTTTATATTATCGTTTAATGGTTAGAACAAGAACACTCGTACTTTTTTATATTTGATCAGATTTTATCATAATTGTGATGCCTCTTCCATTGTTCTGCAATAAAATGGCATTAGTATAGTGATTTGTGCATTTGGGCACCTATTGTTGTTTGCCACTTATTTGGTACCCCATTAAATAACATATATATATATTTGAATTAATAACTAAAAAAATTGAAGTCTAAAAATAACAAAAAAATAATATTTTTTCCCACTGTGAACCATCATCTCCACCACATCTCTCCCTTTCTTCTGAACAACGACCTTTCTCCTTCACCTCCAATAGATTCTTCATCTCTGTCTGTCTTATCCTTGTCTACTATTTATAGTCGCCAACATCACATGCTGTCCCATGTCTTTGCCAAAACCTTTATTCTGTATGGGCAATCTAACTTTGAATGAAACCAGAAATCGAATTAAAAAAAAAAAAAACTCAAATCTCAGTCAATTTCACAGCCTCGATCTGTCCTGGTTTAAACCCAGAATCCAGTCAGTTTGAACCACGAATCATACTAAAAAACACAGCCAAAACCCAGCTGAATCCTTCCCTAGTGAAACCCCAGAGAACATAAATGCATTTCCCAGTATAATGATATGCTGGCTCTGCCGATAGATGAAGAGGGTGTCTAACATGAATGTGCGAAATTGTTTCTCGTGGCAGCCCGACACGTTTTTTTTAATGAAGAAAGAGGTCGCAGGAGGTGCAACTGTAGCAATGATCCCGTACTGGTTCGTCAAGCATGAAACGGAAAGGACACTATTAAAGGGAATAGTGTAAACATTATAGGTGCTGAGTGCTTCCCTTCCTCCTTTTTGATGTCCTGAATAATAAAGAATTATTTTCTCTTTATTTTTGTAATGAAAACACTCTTTATTTTCTTTCTTAACCTTTTGAACGAAAATCAAATAGACGAAATTATTTTCTTTCTTAACCTTTTCACTGGTAGTTACGTTTTAAAAGTTAGTTTTTTTAGTATTTTTAAATTATTTTTATATAATAATATCAAAAATAATTTTTAAAAAATATCATTTTAATATATTTATAAATAAAAAACATTTTAAAAAATAACTAAACTACACTTTAAAACAAGCAGAAAGTTTCAAATAATCACAATGGATAAGGAGGCAGGTTTGTCACAAAACAGAAGAAGGGAGAGGTGGGTAGATGATTAATCTATATGCCAACACCAAAAAGGGAGAAACGAAGTGCGATTCTATGTTTAGTTTTTGTCTTAAATTATGGATTTGTATATAATTTTTCTTTTACGTTTGTGTTTGACAAAGAAAATGCGAGAGATGAGAGAAGGTTAACATAAAAAAAAAGAATAATTATTATTTTTTATACTGATAATTATTTTTAATATTTATCCTGTATAATAAGATCATCTTAATCATTCTCAGCCTAAAACAAAAGATACAAAAAAAGAAAATATCCCGAAGGAAAACATCGAAATGAAATTAAAATATACAAACACACGGTTTTATGTGGTCGCGTCCGAAAAGAAGACGAGGATGTTCGAAAATCAATAGGTTTTGGAGAAACTTTTGACTCTTATCCGGCTCATCAATGGCAACGCATGAACTTTCAATTTAATCTGAAATTCTTTCTCCAAAAAAGAAAAAGAAAAAGGAAGAGCACATTGATTTAGCTGAGCGTTCTAGAAGCTTGTGATGCCATATGGACTGAATTTCTTCCCCCATTAACTATCAAAGTTGTACATGAACTTTAAGCACGTTGATTTCTGAACTTGTTTAAAGCTGGAATTTTGATAGTTTTTAATTAAACCCACTTGTGTAATTGTGGGAAACAAAGTAGCCAATCAATAAGTCCAGAAACTAAAATATGCGTTGATAACATTAAAAAAATAATTTCTGATTGAATGGAGATGTGAACTTTTAGGTGATCTGCCATTGCCCATCCATACTTCTTAGGATTGAAACAACATCATGGAAACTTTGTCAAAAAATGCGGTTGATTTTATTCAAGTCAACTATGTACAAGTATTTGTTTTTTATACTAGTAAATCTTTCTCCCTGAAAAATATATTTTGTAAATCAGAATGAGTAAATAAAATTATAATTATCCCAGATTTTTACAGGGATACACGCGCTGATTCGAACTCAAGATCTGCTGTGCAGATCATAAATTCTCTGTCATCATATCATATCTTTTAAAAACTCTGTATTTGTTCATCATGATAAACATCTTATAAAATAATACAAATTATAATTTAAAATATTAGAATTCGGATGGTTTTTTTTTTAACATGGTATAGAATTTTAATAACTAAATATTCACGAGTTTAAGTTTTATTTTAATTTCAATAAATTATGTTAAAAAAAGCCATCGGTTCATGTTTCATTCTGTTCATTTATCTATAGGAACAGGCCCTTGTGCAAAAAAGAAGAAGAAAGATATGCGAGGAACAGACAGGCTTGCTACTGTAGTTTTATGTGCCATTATTACAGAGAGGAACCACTGCAAACAATACCAGAAGTACATAGGATCCACTATGATGATGCCCTCAGGATTGGTGAGAAAACTCTACCCAGGTAAACTAAGTTAGGCAGGGCAATGATGCCCTCGCAAAAAGCTTAGTGGGTAGCCCTTTCAAATGTTTTTGCTTCTTGTAATAGTAGTTGTTATTTGGATTATGAGCCACTACCACCAGCACCTCCACAACCATTTGTCTTCTTTCCCCAGCAATCGTGAGCGGAACTTGACCTAGCTATGGGACCTCATCCCTTCGGATTGGCGTGAATGATCCTGTTCAGAAAAGGTCCACCATGGAAGTTCTTGTTTCTTCATCATCTTTTAGCCCACCTGAGAAAAGTCTTACTTCCTCTTATAGTGAATGAAACAAAATTTCCAAATGTCAGAGATCATTGTTTCTTTCTTCTTCTTCTTCTTCTTCTTCTTCTTCTTTTTCTTGGGTTTCGTCAAGTTCATCTGTGATTGGTAATTCTGGTGGACTCTATTAAGGGTTGGTGGGGTTCTTAAGTTCATGATTAAAAGTTGTTCGAACATAATTATTCTTTTATATGTTCCTAATGGACCCTCAGGATATCATTTTCAAGGAGTAATCTTCTTTGCTGCCTCCATTAATGCATACGCGGCGAGAAGTTTGATAGAAAGTTACATAAAGGGATTTGATTCATATACTAAGATCTCAGAAATCCATCTCAAATTCATATAAATATCACATTAATAAAACTTTCTTATCACATATTTACATGTATATCTAATATACTATGCTTGAATAGAAAATATCAAATCAATAAAACTTTCTCAAGGACTCGGGATGATAACTAATTAAGCCAAGGAGGGGGGTGGTTAAAAAGCTGTTTTAGCAGATATAATTAAGCTAAAGTTACGGCAAATACTGATCATTGATAATTATCACAACAGAAGGAACATGAAGTAGTTATTAAAATGGCAAAAGATCTCTCGTTTTCAGTGACGCAATTCTACAGAGAACTAGTGATGGATTGGTTTGACGATTCGGCTCTGAGATGGGCCGTGTTGCAGGGGACCTCTTCAAGATCCCTAAAAGGAGTTGTGGTGAAAGGACTGCAAATTTGCAATTCAGCAAGCATTTGGCGAAAATCAGAAGCTTCTTGTTTGAGCCTTGCATTCTCTTGAAGAACACGGTCTTGGCACTGAGACAGGTGAGTCAACTTGTCTACCAGATTGTGGTTCTCAGTTCGCAACCGAACCACCTGAGACCACAGCTCATCTAGGTGCTTCTGTTTCCTCATCCTTGACCTCCGGGCAGACTCTCTGTTGGAAATCATTCTCCGCTGCTTCCTCTCGTCGATGATGCCCAGCTGGTGCTCCTCCGATTCATCTGAAGTTGAGTTGTTGCTGAGACTCGAGGACTGCTGAGCGAATTCATGAACTGGTTGGGGTAAGGATGAATCATGCAGGTTGCATAAGAGCCTGTTGAGATGGAAGGCTGGTATGTTGCTTTGCTGCATCATCCCGAGATTCGCCGGAAATGGAACCAGATTTTGATCGCCTGTTAGATAGCGAATTCCGGTGAGCTCACCTGTAAGCATGGCTAGAAGTCTAGGATAGGGTTTGTGTTCTTGTTTCTAGAGATTGTGGCAATGAAGAACAACATGAGAATTTGAGGGGTTATATAAGAGAAAAAAACAGGCTACCGAGGCGGGCCAATTTCAGCCACAAGTATTAACAGTATCAGAAGCTTACGTGAGCAGAATTAAAACAATTATTGTGAATGGTACCATAAATGTTATCTCATCATGTATGCATGCATATTTTTCTCTCTCTCGATGCCAAGGATATCTTATAATAGTTTGCTGGTCAACTAGATTTAAGGCCTTTTTTTTTAAATAATTTTAAAAATATATTCTTGGTATCGTTGATATTGTATTCACAAAAATTCAATAAATTCTCGTAGGTTAATTATAAACTTAAAGTTTAAACCTAATAAGTTAACGAGTGAAGTATACCTTCTTGATCACTTGACCGACCCTAGAGATAAATTCATGTATGCATATTCAAGGCAATTGGATGCATGTGTGCTTGCTATTTATGTGTGTGTGTGTGTGTGTATGCATGCATGCATGCACGCAACTGATGACGCATGATAATGCAATCATAGAGATTTGGTTTACAAAATCATTTTAGTGAGATACGATTCTTGCTAAAGAGAAGTGGATGTGGGGATTAATGGGAAGAAAGATGGAAATGAGAAATGGTGATCAAGTCAATCTCAGGGAAGGGTTTCTTCGGAAACATGGACCCTTTCAGACTTCGAACTCTATCAGCCAGTAAGAATACCGTATGCTCTATGACGCAAGGAATTTCAGTTTAAAAGGCAACTAAATTAAATAATAGTGCTGATTCGGGTTTAAATTACCAATTTTATTCTACTTTGATGACTCGTTAAGCACTTATAATTAGGGATAGGAGGGCCCACCAGAGAGGGATTATCTATCTGGTTAACATCAAATACCTAAATCCCATCCTTTTCATTTTTCTTCCGATGCTTTTTATTGACTTGATTCAGGCAAGAAACACTCTCTCCAAGTTTCACTGATCTATTGTTTTGTCGAGGCAAAATCACAGGCCATTGTAAAGCGAATCAGCCTCGGCGATCTTGTTCGTCCAACGTCAAACTGAAGTATAACAATGTCCACTCAACATGTAACCTTGCATTTACCTACACGACAAGGAAGTGTAATTAGTCAATTATTAACGGCCTCAAATTATTCCTTGAAACCATTCCACTTTTTTCACCTTTTCTTTTTTCAATGTAAAATTATATTTATCAAATCAGACAAAAGCATCTACCAGTTTAGTATAGTAGATTTATCATATCAAAGTAGTGCGTCTATCCTGATCTATCCTAAATGATATAGTTTTGAAAAATAAAATACAAGAAGAAGAAGAAGAAACATATATTTTAAAAAAAAAAAACTCTTGAAATTGACTCAATCAAGTCTTATTTAAGTGTAGCTAGGTCATTCAATCGAATTGTGGATTGTCCATCTAGTTATCTGAGTTTTACCAAATTAACTTCCAAAATAATGTTAAAAATAAAACTCGATTTCAGGTCAACAAGTCTTCAAGTGACTATCTAATACCCATGTTTTAAATCAGGTGTTTAATTAAGAACATTTATAAAGGAAGGAAAAAACATTTTTTTTATCATTTAATTTTTTTTATTTTATTTATCAAGTTTTCAGTACATATGGTTATCCATCTAAGTACTATTTACTATCTAATAAAAAATAAAATCACAATATATATACATAGAGTGTGTGTAATGTTAAATTTGTATGATATATATATATATATATATATATATATATATATATATATATATATATATATATATATATGTTTTGTATGATAATATCTATATTTTATTTATTATTTATCAAGTAAATTAAAAATAAAAAACCCATTCATTCAATTCGGTTGGTCCTTGAGATGGGAACAAAATTGCCATGACTAACGCGGTGTTAATTAGGGAATATGTGCCCTTATTTATCATGGAGTTTTAACCATTATTTATCTATTTATCAATATGCTCAGCTGCTATTCTACATCCCCTTTCAGGCCCACTAGCCTGGATTCTATCGCAAGTGGGGTCTTGGCCTAGTGGTTGAAGGAACTTGTTTTCTTCCTCTGCACCAGGGTTCAAGTCTCACCATGCATGTCTGTCACCCCCGCAGTGCTTTACATGCTCACTGGGTTTGCAAGATGTTCGGTGAGTCCTGGGATTAGTTGTGGTGCACGTAAGTTGGCAACTTACAAACGCAAGTGTTTGTTGGCATTTTATTAACACAGCTGAAGATTCAATTTCATTATTTATTTCTTTAGATTAATTTGTTCAATAAACTATGCTAAGTTTAGGTGATATCCCACCATGGAACTTTACTTCATCCTCCTTTCAGCACTTAAATTCTTTTGTAGATGAGAATTAAAGCTAGTGATGATTAATTAAACCAGAAGTTTTCATGAAGCTCGTCTACAAAAGGCCAAGCTTAACTGGTGTTTGGTTATCATATGGCAGCCTCCTATTTGTTTCTTTGTGAATATTTTACTGCCTGCATATTGGTCATCGTGCATCATGCATTGCCGTGATCTGAAAATTAAGCTGCAAATAGATTTATTAATTCCTCCCCTCATTAATTAATATCATATTATAAAGCACATACTATACCCTCTTTGGTGATGGATTCCACGCACATATTGTTTTTTTCCCTGCTTTTCTTTTGCAACCTGCCAAGTAAAGTATACAACGTTGGTTGTGCATACAAAAGCTGAAACAAAAACAGAACAGAAAACAAATCCATCTTTCCTTGCTAAAGCTTAATTTGTTCGAGTTGTGATGGGAACCATCAGTTACTGTCCTTAATTAGTAAGTGGCCTGCATGGTAGTTTCATTTTTGGGGGTGTACTTAGTGCAAGAATGACTTGGTCCAGGCAGAGAGAAGGGGAAATGGTTCTGTCTTGACCATGTCCCTTGCTTTTGATACATCGTCAATTTGCTACTTTTGGTTATAGCTACATAAATGGGGGGGGATTTTTTTTATATATAATTTACCATGAAGGATTTTTTTATATAATTTTTTCTATTTGTGGAAGGTGATTGCCAAGCCAGCCATGATGTGCAGCAAGTGAATGCTAATTTAACTGCGCTGAGATTCACTAAGATCTGAGGACCGACTTGTCCTCTTAGGTAAGATTTGCTGTAAAAGTTACATTAAAAGTTTATTTACTAAATTTTGAGGATAAAGAGTATATATAATTTATTATTATATATTAGAAAAGAAAAACTTTTATCAGATGTTTATATAATATAACTTGAGATGAGATAATAACTAACCAAAAAAAAATAGAGTGAACTTGTATATATAATTAAAAATTTCATTTTTAATATTCACAAATTTAAAATCATTTTCCATTTACTTTTTCCAGTAGCTATAACTATTATAATTATTTAATTTTTTAACAGTTATATTTTAAATTATTATAACAGTCATTTTAATTTCATAATAAATTTAAACATGACTGGTATATCATAATTGTCTATAAATACTATATAGTTTTTTCAAATAAGAAATAATCCGACATATTTTTCCCTTTTAGTTTGATGGTCTCCTTTCTTTTCAAACTCCTTTTGTGGTGTCCTCTTTTGTTTGTTGAGCAAGAACTTATTAAATCCTAGAGATACCCTACTATTAAAAAAATATTCTCAAGAACAGTACTCAAAGATACCTCAAGTTTTCTGTTTAAGTTTCTTACTTATATTTTCTTAGAACAAGATTAAAGCGACCATGAACCGAAAGGAAGCATCGAGGATTATAGCAATAGTAACTTCTTAGACCTGGATTTTGCTGCAGAACACATAGTGCAGGGTGGCGTTGGCAAGGTTAGACCTGTAACATTCATGATCATCAGCTTAATTTAAGAAGGTTAATTATATATGTATTTTATTGTCATGACATTGACTGCACTGTTATCATATTTGATTGCTGTCATTTTTTTAGTCTAGAAACCTTATTTCCTGTAAAATATACTTCGTAGTTTTATATCACTGTTATCATATTTGATTGCTGTCATTTTTTTTAGTCTAGAATCCTCATTTCCTGTAAAATATACTTTGTAGTTTTATATGTGAGAATAAAATTTTAATTAATCTAAATTTTTATAAAAAATACATGTCTTAATTTGAACTCAATCAAGATCTACTATACAAATATCAATTCTTTATCATCACGCATACCCCTGCTTACCTAATGCCGTCATTGCTAAGCGCATACCCCTACGCACCTAATGCCGTCATTGCTAAGAAGCTGCCTTGTCAGGAAACGATCATGAGATCCCTGATCATATTTTACATGATAAACCAATAAATTGTCCGGAAATGCCAGTGAAAGCACAGAGCGACACTGTGCAAACCCACATCAAGCATAAGATTCACGAAGATGCTTTGATTTGATAAATCATTAAACATGCTGAGAAGGGCTAGCTATTTCATGGCCCTACCAGCTAAGGAAAACCACAAAAACAAAAAAGATATCATCAGCTAGCAACCAGTATTGCTGCTGCAAGTTGTTCTCCTTATCCACAATCACGTATTCCTCGCATATACATGCGTAGTCTAAGCACATATACAGCCATTGATAAAATGCAGACACAGAAAGAGAGAGCACCAAAAAATGACGATGGTGCTCGGTACGGAGGGGGGCTGGATTTAACAGCTACAATATGGTAGCAGGAATCATTTTCGGGAGGGTAACGCATAAAAATGAAACAGCCGATCATGTTCCCTGCTGGGTCCATGTATTACCGTGGGTGCCGGCCGCACCACTCGCCCACCAAATCGCACCGTCTGTCAACTCACCTCCGATAAAGGCTACTCGCTCGCATCTTTCCCTCACCTTTTTTGGCATGCACAGGAACGCGCATTCTGCAAGTAGGATTCTGGCAGGGATATTACAGAACCTGAAGTTAGATACTAGTTTCACAGCAAATGAACCTGGAACATGGTGATGAATAATATGTTACCTAATATGAAATTATGGAAATTAAAAGTTGGGCCAACAAGCATGGTTTTTTACTGCTTTTGAAAGACGCATGCAGTATTTGATGAACTAATCTCCGATCTCAGCTGTGTAATCATCTCTGATTCACGCGTCGCCACCTGAAAATTTCGTCAGGCCAAAACAGGATCTGTACCGTGTGTGCACCACTCCCCCCCCCCACTCAAACAAATCTTTTTTTTTCTTTTCATTTCTTTCCCTCACAGTTGCTCTAATGGGGTCATCGCATTGTTTTTGTCGTGATTGGTTAAAAGAGGATAAGATCACGACCATCATCGTCCACTCATTTGTCTTTCTTCCTTCGCTAAATTTATTTCATCATCTCTACATTCTTTAAGAAACCATTACACCAGTACATATTTTATAATCTTCTCAGTAGCATTGTTGTCCATTGCATCTAACTTTGTGTTTTATAATAATGATGGTGGATGGTGCATTGAGAATAATATTACTAATTTGCACGCATGTTTCTGCCCCTGCTTACGTTTCATCTTAAGGTCGTAATCCACTAACAATGTGAATATTAAAGGGTACCGTTTTTTTGAATTATAATAATATGTGGATATCAAAGGTTGTTTATCTGTTTCTAAAGGATCAATCGCCATTGCTAGCCACTAGTTCATGTTTCTTCGGTGTAGCTAGCACATCTTCTTTATCTCCAACCTGGCTACCGCCACTGCTCCGTTCCGTCATGTGACAAAAGCGACGAGAGATCAAAAGTTTATCGACAGTAACCTGATCTGATCATTGGGTGGTTGGTTGATGAAAGGATTGGTAACCATCATACATGCTTCCCGCTACTATCATGAAGTCATCACATTGTTGCCAAACTTCCAACCAGTACACGTGCCGTAGTGATCATTCTCTATCTCTATTGGAGAAAACAAATTGTTATTAATGATCAAATATCCACATCTTCGGTAAGAAAATGAAATCGTGCAGAGCTTCTCCTGGTGATTGATAGGTCACTTCCCTCTCATGTCATCTCTTTCAAAAAAAATGAGTGGTCATAAATTAACAGGTTTGTCTTTACATTGAGTGGCTTGATGATAAAAAAAAACTTAACTATTTTATCTAAAAATTTAAGCTTGTAGGTGAGATTTCAGAATATGATTTATATTATTTTCTAACACTCCCTCTCAAGTAAAAGCCATTTGGACTTGAAACTTGCACAAGCCCATATTACCTTGTGCTTGATTTTTTTTTTATCAAGTTAAATGGGGGTGGTGAGATTCGAACTCGTGACTGTTAGGTCAACAAGGTTCTAATACCATATTAAGGAACATCTCACCTAAAAACTTAAGCTTGTAGGTGAGGTCCCTGAATATAATTTATATTATTATCGAATAGGTCTTGAGTTCGAGTTAAAGTGTGTATCCCGTATAAAAATCTGGGATTTACTTACTCACTTGGATCTATAAAATATACTTTTTAAGTATGAGGTTTCCTCGAATAAAAAAAACAAGTAGATATTGTATGCTGGGCTAATCAACTTATATGCTATATTATTTGAATCCTGAGAAGAATGGTGTGTTTAGGAATTCTTCAAACTACAGGCCTTTGCTCTTTGCCCCACCAACTCTCTTTCCCTGGCCAATTTGCTATTGACAGAAATACATAACCACACAGGTGTTTGATATTGTGTTTCATAAACGATTTAAAAAAAAAAATTAATATATTAATATTAAAAATGATTTTTAAAACATAAAAAATATTATTTTAATTTATTTTTAAATATTTTTTTTTCTTCAAAAATAACCATAACCATATCCGAACACTCATGTACTCGACATCAGCACCACGCAGAGAAAGCACCATATGTTCGCTTTAGCCTTTAGCAATCTTCAACATCTTTGAGGCTAACCAAATTACGAAGGCGTATGCATGCCAACTATAATACGCAAACTTTATTACAATAATTTATTTTCGAGCAATACCAAACTCAGGATCTTCCTTGATCCGTTCTAAACTTATTCTTCTGCTTAATGATGCCTATTTGGTTGTGAAATTAATTACCTGGACGTGCACCATCGAGTCTAATTGAAAAGTCATACATATCCTCATTTGGTGAGAAATTTTCACTTGTATTCTTGTCTGCAGAAGTAAAAACTCCTATAAATATACATATGCGTGTGTAAAACCGCAGCCCTTAAGAATATATATATAACCCAATTTTTTTTTTTTCTTAGCTCCAAAATTGAAGTAGTGGGAGACTTGTGGAATCATTTTTTTTTTTATAATCGGGGTGTCCGGGCTAGCTTACGCGCACCACAACTAATCCCTGGACTCACTGAACATCTTGCAAACCACCGCGGGGATGACAGATGTGCATGGTGGGACTTGAACCCTAATGCAGAGGAAGGAAACAAGTCCCTTCAACCGCTATGCCAAGAACCCACTTGCCTTGTGGAATCATTTCTTCATATACTTGGTGTTGACCAAAATGTGCAAATATAATCCAAGAAAACTGAGCCCTAGTTTATGAAAAATATCATCAGATGAGGAGCAGAGGAGTGGTAGGTTCACACAGCAGACCGAAGCCACTCATAAGAGCTAAAGAAGTGGTCATGAGTGGTAATCATAGCAAATTTTGATTACATCTCGAAACACTAAGAGGCCTGCTGCGTCGTACTTTTTGAATGGAGCGGAGCAACTTCAATTTGTTTGCATTTTTTCACTTGCAAATTGACCATAATATGACCGCATTATCATTTGTCCATCCTCCATGGAAATAATCAGAGGTTTCTTCTAATCTTTTAATGTGCGGTCACCAATGTCTTAATTTGCTAAACTATAGCTGAGTTTGTATCGTAAACATGTGCTTATATGTTTTGAATGCTGGAAAAAACTAGAATGATCTTCAGGACTCCATCCCAGAATAGCCCTTCAAAGTTGCAAGGTGTTGTGAGAATTTACTAAACGATAACCGAGTAATACATAAATCTGGTGAGGTCAGTTCATGATTCTGTAGTTGGGACTAAAGAGATTTTGAGGTTGCTCTTTAATGGAATCAGGCCATATCAGTTACCGTTATCTAAAAGTCAAAAAGAAACTGCCCTGTTGGTTACATTCTGAACACTGTCCTTGATCTTGCAGGTCACAGCTAACCATTGACAAACCTTAAAATAAGATTTAGTTATTTGTCATGCCTTACTATGATCTACTACGGAGAAATCACTATGCTTTGTCTGGCTATCGGGTTTCGGAAAAACAAGTTTCAGATCACTATGATTATAGTGATCTGAACTTCTGTCTCTGCCTCAGGATTAATGGATCTCCCTCTCTCTCTGTTTTTTTTTTTTTCCTTACAATAGAAAAGGAGAAACCAGCGCTAATGACAAAGGAAGGCAACTTCCATCTTATCAGCTAACAAAGAGGAGGAGAGTCCCCCTGCTGATGCAAGAAAACCATGGCCAGAACCCAAGCGAGCTAGAAGTAATCACATCGGTTGATTTTGCGGAGACACACCCGATCACTTCCATAGAATCCATTTGTACTTCCAAACAACCACACCCTGGCTCCCGAGCTAAATGAAGAGATTTTATCTGACCTTGATTTAAGGATACCATTTGAATATGTATGTTAATCTTTGCTGTATTAATAAAATCTTCTTATCGTAAAAAAAGAGAAAAAAACAGTACAGATTTTACCTAGAAGTAGAAATGATCTGAACTTTTATTTTCACAGCTTTTCAAATAGAGTCGTTCAAACGAATTTATTTGCACTACCTAATCCGGCTTCCTATACTAGAAACAAAAACCAGAACCGAAAAACTCAGAGAACTCAGCCAGGATATAAATATGCACATAACGAGCACACGGAATGGCATTTTCTGTGATCAAAATGACAAAATTTGGCGTTCCCGCCTGCGTCTTCAAATCAGCTAAGCCCATTTTGCCATAACCGACATGCCTCCTGCGCCCAGTAGAACTGCAATGTATGACCATGCTTGAAGCCTCATGCTGCCTTGAAGTTTAGGCCCCATGAAGTCAGCAGCTAAGAGGTCAACCAGTGCCATGTAATTCAGCAATCCAGCAGAAGATGCATTCAGTAATCCCACAACAATCAGCGCTGTTGGGCTCCTATCACTGTACACATTTGACAAACCTATTCCTAGTACAATTCCAAACGGGGTTGTTGTCGAGAAGAATAACACCAGGATTGCTTTCGACTTCATTCCATATTCGGCCTGATCACAACATAAATGCAATCCTTAGAGAAGTGTTCTCCTACTAGCTAGTACTGGAACATCACTATATACGTACGGGGTCAAAGAATTTGTGAATATAAATACCTGCAAAATGCATCCTCCAAGACCCATTCCTTCAAAGAGTTGATGGAAGCAGAGAGCAGCAATGAGCGGCCTGATTGTGCACTGATTGCTAGAGGCGCCCATTGATACACCAATTACAACTGAGTGCACTACAATGCCGATCTCCAAAACCTGCACATGCACAACCTCATAATATCTTCGAGAAAAAAAAAAGCTTTAGTCAGCTAGTGCAAATGAGAGATCTGAAGTAAATATCAATACCTGAGCCACAACACGATTCCTCAATAACATTGAATCCTTGTCATTAGATCCGTCATTCAATTCATCGCAATGCCCGATATGTAGACCGCCATTTTCAACACACCCCAGCCCTCTCTCCCCATTTTTCTCCTTCTCACCGTCTACCCCGCCACCTTTCCTGTTAATACCATGCTTCTTGTAGTAACTCATCGCGAAAGAATCGGTCATGAGAGTGAGTATAGCAGACAACATGGCAACGAAAGTGGTAAAAGGAAACTTCTTCCAAGGATTTACCGGCAAACAATTGGACATCAAGGCGTTAAAAGAGTCCGGTAACACGTGCATGTACCCCGTCGCAAGGATAACACCTGAAGCAAATGCCTTCACCACTACAAATAAGTCTCTATCGGGCATGAGTGCAGGGATCCTACGTGAAAATAATGGCAAACACACTCCAATCACGCTAGCAATCAATATTGAAAATATGGCAATGAGCTTTAGCTGTAAGGATTTGGCCTTGTCGTGGCATCCTCCTGTTGAAGCAGAATCACATTGCTGTTGTGCCAATGCTGTTGCTGGCAATGCGAATGACAGGTTCAAGATTAGAGAGATTGTGATTGCTTTGATTTTTGTGATGGATGCCATGTTGATGCTATGAGATTGAAGTAAGTGAGCTGAAGAGTGATATTTAAGGAAATGTTTTTAGTCTTTTGGGAGTTCGTTTTGTTCATTCATGGGATGAGATTTGAAGTAGGAGCTGGATTCCTGTTGAGATTTATCTCACCTTGATTTAAGGATTCAAACCCTTCATTGGAAAATGACTCAACTGCCCTTGACTAATGGCAGAATAGCTGGGTTTATAGCTGGGATTGTGGTAGTATTGGGTGTAGAGTTGGGTATATTTGAAAGAGGGAGGAGATTGTGGCTGGCGCGTGTCTGATTATGGTCCACCCAGGTCGCGCTTTCAATTTTCCATAGTCAGATCCCTCCAACTCATCCTTCTTTGCTGACGTGGCTTATTGTTAATCTCCAAAATAATCTAGCTGGCCTGATTTAGTGATGTTGCCTGCCGTTATCTCTTTTCACAAGTGCCTTGAAACAAATATCCTTCCTGCACCTGTTTCTTATCGTTCAAAAAATCCTCCCATCCAAGCGGCAATGAAGCCTCACATATTATTACTCACAAGCAATATTCCTTTACCATCTCTAAATCTTCCCTTTCGAAAAAGAAAGTCTCTCCCTCTCGCATTTCTCAACAGAAACACGTCCATTCACTTCCCTGGCTTTCAAAATCCTAAATATAAGGTTACTTTTCTTTCTTCCATTTTTCTCCGACTCCAGACCCTAATTCCTTTATTAACGTGTTTTTGTTTTGTTTCCCAGGCTTTTGAAGCGGTGAGATTTGATTGTCCCGTAACGGACGTTACTGAATTGGAAGGCGAGGATTGTAAATTGGTGCTTGAGACTTGCATCACGCGCGCATTGCCTCCAGCATTGACGCTGGAGCGAGGGATAGAGAGCATTAAGGCGGCCGTGGTTGGTTTGAAGTCGAATCCTCCGTGTTCTTCTCACGGAGTTTTCAGATTTCAGGTATAAAACGACAAATCAGAATGCTGTAGTTTTTGTTATTTATTTTAGTTTAAATATATGCTAGACCTTTTCGTTGGACTATGCCTATGCAGGTTGCTGTGCCGCCGAGTCCAAAAGCTTTAAATTGGTTCTGCTCGCTACCGGAGTCGGATGGCGTGTTTCCTCGGTTTTTTCTATCCAAGGAGACAGAGGATGCGTCATTCAAAAATCTCTATTTGCATAGAACTCGTGGAGTTTTCGGGCTTGGATCAGCAATTTGCTTTGAAGCTTGTGCTCCAGAAAATCAGAAGAGGATCAGAAGGTTTATGTCGTTTTTTTGGTATTCGTAATTTCTTTTTAGTATGAATTTCTCGTTTTGATTTGAGATTGAGCATGCTGAACTCATACGTTTTGCATTTGATCATAAATGCCCTTTGTGGTTGATGTTATGTATTTAGTAATGAAGTCATAAGACAAAATATTATATTTAATGAGTTGGTTTGCCATCCACTGGGAATAGGATGCCGGTAAATGCTGTTAAGATGGTTTTCCTTTGTGCAACAGAGGCATCATGACCTTCTTTGTAGAAAGAGGCATTTAGTTGGTTGACTGTTCTTGAGCAAAAAGGAGGGGGTTAAATTTTCTTTATATCATCCAAACTTTATGCCAAGAAGATTCTCTTAAGAAGATCTTAAGCACTTTTGTTTTTTATATAATTCATAAGGAAAAGCTAAAGGTTGCCCTTATATTTTGCGTGTAGATTTCTCTCAAGTGATTCCGCCCATATAATGACTTATGGTTTTATGGATATTAATTTCAACAAGGAGTCATCTTCAATCAAGCATGAGGCTGGTTCCTTTTGCTTCTTGATTCCTGAGGTATATTAGCATTCTTTTGCATGCTGGTTGAGAGACGTTGCAATTTTTTCTGTAATTTCTCTTAGATCCAGTTAAGAGCATCACTAGACAGATCATTGCATTTTTCAACAGGTTGAATTAGATGAGCAAGAAGAGGCATCTATTCTTGTCGTAACATTGGCATGGGATGAAAATTTCTGTTGGACTTTTGAACAAGCAATTCAATCTATAGAGTCATCCATTTATCAGGTATTCTGTGGTGTTATAATTTTTAGTTTCTTATGTTAGGGCATGTGCCTCATTTTGGTTCAACTTGAAGAGTTTGAGGAGATTCTATCAGGATAATATCAGCTGGCATTTATGATCGATTTGATCATCTCACTTTTCTTAAAGTTGTTGTGCTGGCTTTGGTATCAATATCATATGGAATATAGCCAATGGTAGTGAAATAAATTTAGTTCAATGCTTTTGTTCTGAATGTGTTTATTTGTCAAGTAGGTTTTCTGATCATCTTGCTTGATTCAGTTGCATAGTTATCCAACCACTATCTGATGTCCAATTTAAACCCCAGTGAATTTGCTAAATCTTCAAACTTTCATTTCAGAACTTAGTGTGCATATGGATATTTGTTAATTTATTCATTTATGTACATGGTACTTTGTGGCGTGTTCTATGGTTGCATTTAACCTATTTGGTTCCAAGTGTGGATCATATTGAATCCTGATTTCAAGTAATGTGATCTCTTTCAGCTAGAGTATTTGTTCAGATAGTGTTTTCCCTCCTACTTACATTCTGTTTCCATGCTTTTTTTCTTTTCTTTTCTTTTCAGGCCAGTTGTTGCTTTTGGCCAGACACAGAGAGTTGCTATTCCAAGTGCATAAAATCTACTTTAAGAAATTTCAATCTGATGGAGGGTCAAACATTCCAGATGGTAAAGTTATACAATATAGTAATCGCTTTCCTTGTTTAATGTTAGGTGTAACTGTCAACGTTTTTGCTTTTAATTTATTATTGTTTATCTGTGATTTGGTTTTGAAATTGTAATATCTCATGCTCATCCAGATAAATGGAGAAAATATCTTATGGCTTCTACCATGAAATCTCATAGCTCTCAATAGGGCCTGCAAAGCTGATGGCTGATTTTATTATTGATATAAATATATGAATACTGTACATTGCTGCAACCCTTATATGAAAACAAAAACCCATCTAAAGTAAAAATATAATAACTGACTTAAAATGTTGTAAAAACAAAAACCTGTACAGCTAAGAAAAGTGCCACATGTGAGTAAATAAGGCTATAATATCTTTCCCTGCATATCCCCGGGTACAATATTTGTCCTCAACTTTTGATGGTGGTTGAAGTTACTCTTCTTTTCATCTTTATGCATGGATGCATCTTTAGATTTGATAAATAATTTTGTACTTTTCAGCCTTTTTGCCATGTTATTCATTCAATGGCCGAATGAAGTCTATGATATCAATCTACAATAATCTTCCTCCTCCTCTTCTAGTATGAACAAAACAAGTTTATTGGTTGAGAAAAGGTGTCATGATTAATTTAATTAGTGAGAATGGGGGTGGTGAGATTTAGAGAGGTTTAAACTCGTGAATGTTTGATCATCAAGGTTTTGATATAAATCAAAGAACCATCTCAACCCAAAAACTTAAAATACTAAGTGAGGTCCTAGTAATGGTTTTATATCCCTCTTTAACATGCAGGATAATTTATACTCACTTTTTACAATGTTTAGACTCTTGGTCCATTTCTAGATTTGCTAAAGTCACGTTCTATGGATTCTATCTTATTCTCAACTCTCCTATATTTTGGTCCATAGTACCTTAAATTACCCCAATCTTGTTTAATCCATTGGTATTTTATTTTCTTCAATGTTCAAATAGCAAACCAACTTTAATTGGAAACTTGCTACTCTCACCCTCAATTGTCCTCCCAACCTTGTTACCATGCGTTCTTTCATCTCTTAGATCTCATATATTCCATTATTTATTTACTCACTACAAATCTTCCTTTGTAATCATGTTGTATTCTTTTTTTCCATCTATAAAAACCATTTGGATATCTTGCCTCTTTTTCCATTTTGTCACTAAACTAGTGGGTGAGAAAACAGCCTCCAGAAGTTGATACTCCTTTCATAAAACCTAATTGATTCTTTGATTTCCTTCTTTTGTGTCTCAAATGTATTGTTAATCATCACATATACATCTGATTTTCATAACCTTAAACAATTCAATTACGAAGTCAGATATGTCTGTTTTCTCTTCAGTAATTCAGCAGTATGGTTTTGCAGGCTTGTACAGATGCTCTGTTTTTGGACAGAAGGGATTATCAGGCTGACACTGTAGAACTGGTATCCCCTTTTTCCTGGTAATTGTTCATCCCTTCATTTTTTCTCGATCTCTGATTTGTTTATCTGGTATTATGCTTATATTTGTTTTTTTACAAAAGTTGCACATTTACCTTTGAGTGGTGAATTTGATGGTCATTTATAGACAATTTGAATTTCTTATATCTCCTAAATTTTTATTGCAGAGAAGGACCAAATTTTCCACTCAGTTTTGTTTTAGGTTTTCACCCGTGGTAGGCGTTTCGAGTAACATGGTATGTTACTGTTATGTTAGCTAATTTGAAAATTATCTGTTGTCGAGCTTTTTTGCACACTGGAAATATTTGAAGTGAGAGAATATGCTAGGAGGAGTTTTTTTTAACTTAGATTCAATAGGGATTTAAATGATCACTTATTTTGATATTATAATTTTGGTTTCATTTTGGAGGGTGTGCGTTCTGCGTTTTGTACTCTTGATAACAAAACATATAGTGTAGCGCTTTCTAAAGGCCAATTGTCACGGGCATGAGGTTTTTCAGTTTCTCTGTTTAACTGCAGAAGAACACAACACTTCCGTTAGCTATTGTGTTGATAAATCATCAACCTAGTGTAGGATGCAATGCATGCGTATTCTGATTCTAGACAGAATAGAAGCCATGTGTAAGTATTGTATATTATATGGCATGATAAACATCACAAGTGAGTTCAAATATGAGTGTTAAAAAAGAACATTTTCGTTCAGAATTAAACATATATTTATTTAGGCCCTAGTTAGTCAGTAAATCGTTTTTCTAGTGCTGTAGTATATCATGAAATCTTGAGTAAATATTGGCAATGTGTAGCATGATAAAAATTGAAATAGAATTTCAAAAATTTGGAAGTTTTTGGTGCTTCTTGGGTATAAATTTCTACACCTTTACGAACCCATACAGAGGCAAAGGCAATCTTGTTCATTCTCAAAAAGAAAAAAAATGATAGACAATTTAGTTCAAAATCAAACATTTCTTTGGCCCCAACTAAATGCATTAATTGACGTATAACTGATTAAATTCAACAAAGTGCTACATATCAAAGCATTTTGAAATTTAGAAAGAACAAAGTCGGGAAATGATCGTTAAATGTATATTTCTCTTTCGACTATCAGTTGGATGATGCCAATGAAACAAGTTACTCTCTGCAAGATCAAGCAAATATCAATGCAGTTTGGGCTTCACTTATAGTGGAAGAATGTTCTCGTCTTGGTATAGTGGTGAGCAAGAATTTTCATCCGTTGGATTTCTTTTGTTCCATATGTCTGATTGATACTTTCTTTCAGTACTTTTGTGTAGCTCCAGGGTCAAGATCATCACCTCTTGCCATTGCTGCTTCCACCCATCCCCTAACAACATGTATTTCATGTTTTGATGAGCGCTCTCTTGCATTTCATGCTGTTGGTTATTCAAAGGGGTCTCATAAACCAGCAGTCATCATAACATCATCAGGCACTGCAGTTTCAAATCTTCTTCCTGCTGTGAGTTTCATAGAAGCAGTATAATACCCGAAGCTTAATTTACTGGGAGCAAAGGGCATTTCACAGTCCAACGATTTTACAATTATTTGCTTGTTTTCCTAATATGCATAAAACATGTGTTAATTCCTTATCATCTTTTAGGCTGGATCAACCTTTCAAGTTTGTGGTTGTGTGACATAATTTTGGAATGCCACACTTTGCATGAAACTTCTTGTTCTTCTTCTCTTTGTTGCATGTAGAGCTTCATGAGCTATTTTTTTTTTTTTTTTCCAGTGTATTCCTACCTTAGATTTTTAAATATTCATCTCATTTTCTGTATTATGTATGAGATTAATTTTGACTAGCAACAACTACAGGTTGTGGAAGCTAGTCAGGATTTTGTGCCACTTCTATTGCTGACTGCAGATCGTCCTCCTGAGCTTCTGGATGCTGGGGCAAACCAAGCAATTAATCAGGTATACAATTATGAATTTTATCCAAATTTGGAATTCGTAACTGAATTTATTTTTTTGTGGTTAAAATCTCACGCGCCACATTGTTGAAATGGATGTCAGGTGAACCATTTTGGTTCTTTTGTAAGGTTCACCTTTAGTCTTCCTGCACCTACTGATAATATTCCTGCCCGGATGGTGCTTACGACAATTGACTCAGCTGTGCATTGGGCAACCTCTTTGCCATTTGGCCCTGTTCATATTAATTGTCCTTTCAGAGAGCCTCTCGATGATAGTTCAGACAATTGGATGTTAAGTTGTTTAAAAGGATTGGATATTTGGATGTCTGGTGCGGAACCATTCACTAAATATATTCAACTGCAAAATTATCTTGCATGTAAAGCTGGTGCATGTGTCCCAATGGCAGAGGTTCTTGAAATAATTAAGGGGACTGATACAGGGCTTTTACTTCTTGGTGCGATTCACACAGAAGATGAAATATGGGCAGCTCTTCTCTTGGCTAAACACCTTAATTGGCCTGTTGTAGCTGACATCTTATCAGGGCTAAGATTAAGAAAGCTCCTTCCTTCTCTACCAGAAATTGAAGAGAATGTTTTGTTTGTTGATCATCTAGACCATGCTTTATTGTCGGAAGGGGTCAAGGGTTGGATTCATTTTGATGTGATTGTTCAGGTATAAACAAATTGTTTATTTTTTTATTGTTATTAAGACTATTGTATGTGATTTTAATTCAAATTACTACCTTAGAAGTGCAAGACATCTTAAAAGGAAGTTGGTTACCAAGATGATAGCGGTCAAATTTGAGTACTAGATTTACTACATTTGATTTCATTCAAATTACTTCCTTGGAAGTTTAAGCATGAAAAAGATGTGAAATTCGGGGCAGCATGGGAAAGTGCTCTTCGATAAATTTATGATGAAAAGAGCTGACAAGACATGAGTAAATGGTATTACTCTGAAATTCACAATAATGCCAGTCTTATCTCCCCACATTTGCCTAAGCATCATTTTTTGCAAGAAATGGAAGAAAAAGTTTGAAAAGCTTGAATGGAATTAGAAATCATGTGATTACTACCATAACATGTCTCCAATAAAGAAAAAGACTTTTATGCACATCTATAACGAAAACAGTACCCTATTTGGACTTCTGCTGTATGCACTAATTTCATAACAAGTGAATCTGCTTTATTCATCAATTATATCTTCTTGTTCCAAATAATATACAGATTGGAAGTCGGATAACAAGCAAGCGTGTTAGTCAAATGGTGGAAGATTGTTTTCCGTGCACATATATCTTAGTTGACAATCACCCATGTCGTCATGATCCATCACATTTTGTAACACACAGAGTGCAGTGCTCTATTCGTCAGTTTGTTGATAGCTTAATGCAATCTCAATTTTCACACAGGAGCAACAAATGGTGTTTTTATCTACGAGTTTTGAATACAATGGTATTTGATTTAACCTTATGATGCTATATTTTACTATTTTAAATTTGTGATTTTAGTCTTGACAGTTTGATGAACATGTGAGTGGTGCCATTGTCAACGTAAGCAAATATTCTAGTTGACATTCCTCATATGGCAGCTTGCTGTATTTTATTGTTTGTTTGTATGTATGTTTTCTTAAAGTTTTTTTCTTTTTTCTTGCAGGTTGCCTGGGATATATCATTTCAAATTAATGCAGAGTACTCAATAACCGAGCCTCATGTTGCACATGTAATTACAGAAGCTCTTTCAGCTGAGTCAGCTCTCTTTGTTGGCAACAGCATGATAATACGTGATGCAGACATGTATGGACGCAGTTGTAAAACTCATGCTCAAAGCATTGCACATATGATGTTAGACTCAGAACTTCCATGTCTTAGTATAAGAGTGGCTGGAAACAGGGGAGCTAGTGGTATTGATGGTTTGCTTAGCACAGCAATTGGTTTTGCTGTTGGATGCAATAAACAAGTTAGTGTTCTAAATTTGTTTTCATTTCAGTAATAGTATGTGCCTTAACTCTTTCAGTTCTCGAGCTCAAGTATGTATTCCTTTTCTCCTTTTCACCTTATAAGCTGATATATCTGTCTGCACTATTTTGTTTTTATAATTTTCATGAACATACATCTGTTGTAATCATGTGTAGGTGCTTTGTTTGGTTGGAGATGTATCTATGCTTCATGATACAAATGGCTTGGCAATTTTGACCCAAAGGTTCATGATATACTTTTGTTTTGTGGATTTTTGTTATTTTCTTGATATTTATTGATGTTTTAAAAAGAATGATTTTGAAGTCCTCAAGATCTTACTGCAACTAACTTCAATCACTATGCTTTGAAAACCAACATTAGTTGTTCTTGTTGTCAAGGAAATATCTCACCCAAAAGTTTAAGCTGCTAAGTGAAACCCCAATATATGATTTATATTATTCTCTTAACACATCTCTTTAAGTGAAAACCTTTTGGGTTTGAAACTTGCACACAAGTCTACATTACCTTGTGCTTAATTTTATCAAATAGAATGAGGATGTTGATATTTGAACTCGTGACCGCTGGGTCAACAAAGCTCTGATACCATCTCAAGGAACCATTTCACCTATAAGTGTAAGCTGTTAGGTGAAGCCCCAATATATGATTTATATTATTCTTTAACACTTGTGTGGCATTGCATGAGGCATGGTAAACTATGGAGGAACTAAAGTTCTGCTGCACAGTATCTCAGGAACTATTCTGTTGCTGTAAAGGGACTATAGTCACAATTTAATCAAACTAGAACCTCAGGAACTTAAAACAATTACTCTTGTAACAATCTCATTAACAAGTGTCTTCATATATTTAACAGCAGTTGCTTTGGTTTCGTTCTCAAAGTAGTCTTATGATACACCTAACTCATCATTGATGTTCTCTCAGTTATCTAATTCATACTAAGGCAGCACAATGTTACATGCAAAACAATATACATGGCCAAACCCTACTGGTTATTTCAAGGATTTGACTTTCTGAAAAATGTCAATTTTTATACTAATTTTTAAAGGATTGACTTTCTGAAGGGTGTCAAGGAAACCAATGAGGATACTTGTGATAAACAATCATGGTGGAGCAATTTTCAGCCTCCTTCCTTTTGCAGATAAAACTGACCCTCAAATATTGGATCGATATTTCTACACTTCCCATAGAATCTCAATTCAAAAACTTTGTGAGGCACACAGGTAAAAAAATCAAACTTCAACTGGTTGTATTTGAAATATGCTTGTCTGAGTTTGCTCCTGTTATGTATCACTTGGCTTTATATGTAATCTGATTTTTTGCTGGTTTATTTAGATGATTTTAAATATTAAAATGCCAAGATAAAGATTTATTTTCTCTGAAACATTGATGGCCATATGGTTCATATGTGACATGAAATGGAGTTCTGAAATATACATGGCCATGCTTTAATAGTCTCAAATTTATCTAATTTTGTGTTTGAGAAATGAAGTTCTTGCTTCTCTAAGATTAGGGGTATCACTTTTTTGCCTGTTTCTTCACACAAATTGTCAAGTGTATCTCTATAGTTTTTTCAAATCTGGAAATGACAGTTTGTCGAATATACCATTGAAACTGTGTGTAGACACACACACACATGTAAATGGTTTTTTTTAATACAATTTAAATTCACTGAATGGCATGCAGTGTGAGACATTTACCAGTGAAGACAAAGGTGGAACTTCAAGAGGCCTTACTTAAATTTGAACATGAGAAGACAGATTGTGTAATTGAAGTGGAGAGCTGCATTGGTGCCAATTCAACCTTCCACAGGTTGAAGTTTGCTTTGTGACTCTGCTTTTTAGTCAAATTCAACTTCGAATTACTTGTGCAGTCCACTGACAAATGATTGTTCTTATTTTAGTACTTTAAGAAAATCTGCACAGCAAGCAGCAGATCATGCTTTAAGTATTCTCTCAAGGCTTTCTGTTGGAGTTTCCATTTCAGATGGGTTGTTTCTCTACAAGATCCATAAAATGAATTTTTCACTTTACAGGTTAGCCTTTTTTTTTAAGACGAATAATTTTTTTAAATTGCTTCAACATTATGAACTTTACATTATTAGGCTACAAGCTTCTATTATTTTGTGTGACAGAATTCAACTCTGTGCTCCTCCTACCTCGAGCTCTGCTGATCATCATCATAATGAGTTCCACAGGGAAGGTTATATTTTATCCGTGTATCTTGAAGATGGAAGTGTTGGGTATGGTGAGGTTGGTTTTGGGTTAAATTTTCAGTTGTTCACCTATTATTTTCTCTTGTTTTTCTCCTCTTTGGCTCCATGTGAAAATCTCTACTCGTGATGATTGTAATATTGTATTTCTGATGTTACCATATCATGCTGCTTTGTTGCTGCTGTTTACACAAAATGTTTGGCGTTTTCACTATTCTAATTGAATGTATAGTATATTGATAAATATCTCATTCATACGAGGTTAAATTAGTTGGGGGAACGTGAATGGTTAGCAAACAGAACTTGTGTCTGATATTGCTAGAGTTTAGTTGTGCATAATTGGTGGATTGTGGTCATTGAAAGATAATGTTGAGCAATATGATCATTTAAATGGTGATAAATTCAGTCAATGAGCAATTGATTCTGAATTTCTGTTTTGCTATCTCCTTGTGACTCTGTGAAATGCGATTTATCTAATTTTTGGGAATTGTATAGTATTTCAGTCACTTGAAATTAGAAAACAAACGCATTAAAAGATTTCTTTACCTTGCCGCGAAAAAGCAAACCAAATATTTCTGCTCATAAAATAAATAAGTAGACCTACCATGTGGTTTATTTAGACATTTAGAGTGATCTGTTTATCAAACATTGCTTGGATGGTTACAATGCTGTATAAAATATGGCATAGGAAATCATATATTGATATGGATTCATTACATCCTTAATGTTTTTTTCCTGGTTCTTTGGTCAGTTTGATGCTAGAAAATGTATTCAAAACTGATGTTTGACACATGGAAATAGCACAATCTTCTAGAAATTTGCATATTGTATGCGTGAAAAGTCAGAGGGGAGAAAAATTGTAGTGGGAGGAGTATGCATGTTCAGCTTTCCTGTTTGTTAGATTGACAGAGTTTGAACACAATTATATCTCAGAGATGATTGCAAACAATGTCAATACCCCTTCCCCTGCTCTAATATGTTTTATTTTAAAAAAGAAAACTCAACTCTTTTGACATTCATACAAGTCCCTAACCCTATGGTGTTTCTGTACCTTAGAAGAAAAGGATGTTAAATGTAAAATACTGTCTTTTTTTTCTGTAACCTTTTCCAAATTTGGAGATTACTTAATCCATCGTTACTGTCATTGAACAGGTTGCACCTCTTGAAATCCACAAAGAAAATCTGGTGGATGTAGAAGAGCAGCTTCTATTTCTTCTTCATATCATTAAAGGAATCAAAATTGATGTTTCTCTTCCTACTCTGAAAGGCTCTTTCACTTCTTGGATATGGAGCAACTTAGGAATTACGGTAGGTCTATTTATCTCCAATTTATATGCACATATGTGCATGCATAATGCATTTAGTCTCAAGCAAACCAGAGGGAAAAGGTAGTTATAAGATGATGTCATGCTCCTTCTGTGGTGGGCTAATGCACATTTGATCCATTGTTGTTACTCAGGAATGTTCAATTTTTCCAAGTGTTAGATGTGGTCTTGAAATGGCTATCTTGAACGCCATAGCAGTAAGTCAAGGTTCCAGTTTTATAAGTATGCTTCAACCTCAAATGATAAATGAAGAAATTTATGAAAAGTCAAGTGTTAAGATATGTGCCCTTGTTGATTCTAACGGGACTCCCAATGAGGTTGCTTATATTGCTTCCTCACTTGTTGAAGAAGGATTCACTGCAATAAAACTCAAGGTAAGTCTTGGTGGAACTGCTAGAATGCTGTTAATAACTACAAAACTTTTTATCATTTCACAAAGCGAATTTTGCTTCATGTTATTATATTGTTATTGGTAACTCAATTTAGATTACCACTAGCTTACAAGTTCGAACTCTTTCCTAACAGGTTGCACGTCGGGCAGATCCCATTCAAGATGCTGCAGTTATATGCAAAGTACGAAATGAGGTCGGTCCATGTGTTGAACTCCGTGTGGATGCCAACAGAAAATGGACCTATGAAGAAGCTATCCAGTTTGGTTTTCGTGTAAAAGATTGTGACCTACAATATATTGAGGTATACTTTACAGGAAACTGCTACGCTGCCTCTTTTTCCTGGGGATTTAGTATTGTAGTTCATGGTATTTTGTACAAAACTCCCAGGGAAATGTCGGTGCAAAGTTTATAGTCACTTTTGACAATTTAATAATATGTTTCTTTCAATACATTCGATTTGGGCCGTAATGGTGCTTTAACAAGTTATCCGTAGGGAATATTTGTACTATTTTTACTGATTGATTTCATTATTTCAGGAACCTGTTGAGAATGTTGATGATATTGTGAAGTTCTGTGAAGAAACTGGCTTACCTGCAGCCCTTGATGAAACTATTGACAATTTTCAAGAAAGTCATCTTAATATGCTTGCAAAGTATACTCACCCTGGAATAGTTGCTGTGGTTAGTGGTGCTGAATATTCACTTTTTCTTGACCATCCTTCATGTGGAAGTAGAGATACTGGTAGCTTAGCTTTACTGAGATGAAGCCCTCACTTGAGAAGTTTAGGCAGATGATTTCTAGTTGTGAAATTAACCTGGCCAGATATGTTTGATAGTATTGAGAGAAATATATATTCATGAATGATAGGTTGTGTTTTCAACACTATCAATTACAGGTTCAAATTAGTTTAAGATGGCTGAATGACTGACTTTGAAAGATTGACTGGCAGCATTATGAGAGCATTGTTGTTTTTAGACTGTTTTATGACTGTTACCATTGTTGTCTTTATGGTGATCCTCATCATCGCTGTCACCAATAGTTTTATCCACGATTTTCAGTATCTGCTGTTGAAAATTGATATTTTGTTAATTTTGGCATTTATATATGGAAACAAAACCATCTATACAGCTTCAATCAGATGAATGCACTAAAAGTCCTCAGAGACAAAATGTAATGTTTTAGTTTCATTCTTTAAGGGTGTTTTACCCAGAATTCTACAATAAATCAAAGCAAGTTTGTCGGTTTGATCCTGAAGTGATTTTGTTTCATGGTTCTGTTAGGTAATCAAACCAAGTGTCATTGGTGGGTTTGAAAAGGCAGCATTGGTTGCACGATGGGCACAGAAGCATGGAAAAATGGCTGTTGTTAGTGCTGCATTTGAAAGTGGCTTAGGCTTGTCAACTTATATTCTATTCTCCTATTACCTGGAGCAGCTAAATGTTGTTTATACAGTTATGAACCGTGAAATCAGGCCATCTATAGCCCATGGTCTCGGAACTTATAAATGGCTTAAACAAGATGTCACAGCTATACCTCTTGGGATTCATTATGATCCATGTAAAGGCTTTATGGGAGCATCTGTTGCTGGTGCCATTCAACTCCTAAAGAACTTTAAAGTCAATAATAATGTTATTCATAAAACTTTTAATGAAGAGCAAGTTCATAGATATCATTTGACAGTGAATTCAAAGAATTTCTCCTACTCCATCAAAGTTAATGAAGTTGGACAAGAAAGCAATGTAAGTACAGGGACTTCATGATTTCATTTCTCACATGGCTTTTATTTTTTTCATTCTCTCTTAAAAATTATGCGTGGGCTGTTTTTGGTGTTCTCTTTACTGAGGTGGCATCTTCAATCTTGAGTTACGAACTGTTTTATGGTATGTGTGTGGTTTTCTGCTATTAAAAAACTTCAATACCATTGTTTTCTCTTTAATGGTATTTGTGGTTGTCCGCTATTGAAAAACTTCAATACCATTGTTTACTGAGGTGGCATCTTCAATCTTGAGTTACGAACTGCTTTATGGTATGTGTGTGGTTGTCTGCTATTAAAAAACTTCAATGCCATTGTTTTCTCTTCTTATGGTTTCATTCCAATTACCAAGGCATTGATGTAGGCTTGAAATTGCCTTCATTTTATCCATGTATGAGTGCTGACTCTGGCATTATTTTGCCTTGCAGGATAATGTTGTTATATTTCTTCATGGATTTCTTGGAACTGGTGAAGATTGGATCCCCATCATGAAGGCCATCTCAAGATCAGCAAAATGCATTTCAATTGATCTTCCTGGACATGGGGGATCAAAAATACAAAATCATGGGTGTAAGGGAGCCCAAGAGGAAGCAACTCTGTCAATTGAAATAGTTGCAGATGTATTATATGAGCTGATTCAAGGCATAACTCCTTTTAAGGTTACCCTGGTTGGATATTCTATGGGAGCTAGGATTGCATTGCACATGGCACTGAGGCTTAGTCATAAGGTATACTCTTGTTATCGGAGATTTCCTTCCATTTGAGTTGAGGATTTTGTGTTCATTTAGTTGACACAACTGTAAACATATAATTCACAGATTGATGGGGCTGTTATAATATCTGGTAGCCCTGGCCTGAAGGATAGAACTGCAAGAAAAATCCGTCAGGCTAAAGATGATTCTAGAGCAGACTCCCTTGTTGCCTATGGTTTAGAACACTTTCTTGATTCCTGGTATGCTGGAGAACTCTGGAAGAGGTGATTTCTTTTCCGCTCTTTACAGTATCCACTTTATATGCCTTCCTCATCCATGAGGGCTCTATGCTTTCATCAATTATGATCTTAATAGCACATTTGTATTTACAGCCTGAGAAGTCATCCCCATTTTAAGGAAATAGTTGCCAGCCGCATTGTGCACGAGGATGTCCAAAGCCTTGCAAAAGCCCTGTCGGGCCTCAGCACTGGGAGCCAGATGTAAGTTAATCTGGACATTTTCCGTTTTGAGGAAGGATTGAATCTACTTGTGAATTCATTTTCTTGCTTTTTATTATTTGATGATTTAATGATGTGCTTCATATAATGTAAATCAACACCATATAAATCTGGCTTCAGTGCCATGGGAATCAGAGAAGCAGAGCCTTGTTTGGAAGCCAAGCTCCACAGTTGTATGTTAGAAGATAATCATTAAGCTGATGCTTTTTCCATAGAAATAAACCAGTGATCTAAGGGAAAAATCTTATCCTTTTGTTCCTTTGGTATGACATGGCTGATCAACACCTTGACTTGGATAGGCTCTTAGTTTTATTTCATATGAATATCTGAGAGAAATTCTTTTGAGTACTTTATTAGGTTTCATGGAAACAGAAATTCATTCTTGATTTTTCTTTGTAAAAATCAATTGCAAGGCAAATTGAATCCTCCCAAAATTCAGTATTTGAAATCATTGCTATATGAAATCCGAGCCTTGATTTGACAACTAAGGTGTGTAGATGAAGTCTTGATTCCTTAAAAAATAAATTAGATGTAGGATACCCTCTATATTGATTTGGACATTTCTCAGCAGAAGAGTCTTCTCTGTGATTTTTCTACATTTAAGCTTGGTCAATTGCAGGAAGGTCCACCTGTAACCTGTATTATATTCAAATCTGAGATCTTTAGAGCCCTTTTATATCATGAAGCCCTACCATTATCACTACTTCTATGTGTTTTGGAATAGTAAACCTGTGTGCTGACTATTGTCTGGCATTTTCATGGATACCGTTCTTTATGCTTATAGTTGTCCAAATGTTAGAAATGTAAACTTACTGTTAAGGTCTCTGACCTTTGAGCTCAACTTTAGACCCTTCTAAAATTATTGCTAAAAATAGTGTCAACTTTGGAACTTGAATGTATTTGACTCAGGAATAGAAATGTCTCACACTGAAAGGTGACTGTTAGTACAAGTAATGAAGTGAAATATGAAACCTCAAACTGTATCGACATAGACAGAAACACAAACAGAAGACAATAAGCTAAAAAGACGTATTTGAAGCTCAATAGGGTTGTCACAGACAGCCCTAATTCATTATTTTATCACTAACTATTTCTTTTCAAGTAGTTTGCCATTCTAGAAGGTTTACAACTCCATCAATAAACTTAAAATCTTACCTAGACTAAAAATGAAACTTGAAATTAAAAGAAAAGTAATGAAAGTCCTAAACAAACTAGAAAAAATATCTTAAATAAAGCTGGAAAAATAATAAAAGAGATCTAATCCAAATAGAAAAAAAATTATAAATCAATCAGGAAAATATAATAAATCCTAAACATTAACTTGTAGACCTTATTTGAAGGCCTCTACAAACTCTGATGGGCAAGATATCTTAACCTCTGAAGGAAATAAGGTTTCTGGAATCGTTTCGCAAAATATCAACCCATTTCAATGGTTGGATTGAAAGTTATGCTCATTATATAAAGCTGCATACTATGGAAAAAACTCCTGCATCATGTTCCTTCTCTAATTCTCTGTCAATATACCCGTCCCTTGGTGCTCTCTAATCAGCTTGATCCCTTTTATCTAAAATGTCCATTGGAAGATGAGTCAACTTGTCAATACAACTTGACATGAGTTATTTGTACTTGAACCATGACAACCATTCTTGAACACAAATTTCTTAACAAATGATTATTGCTAGAACCAGTTGATTTCTCCTGTCTCAAGTTAATTTTTTCATTGCTTTTTCTTTCCTTAACGATTATCCTCAAACAATAGGTCATTGTGGGAAGACTTGAAGCGATGTGATTTGCCCCTTTTACTCATTGTTGGAGAGAAAGATGTGAAGTTCAAGTCAATTGCTCAAAAAATGTTCAATGAAGTTGTCCAAGATAGGAAGGGTGAAGACGGCAAGGGGAACAATATTTGCGAGGTACTTGAGGTTCCCAACTGCGGTCATGCTGTTCATCTGGAAAACCCTCTTCCTATTATCAGAGCCATGAGAAGATTTTTGACCAGAGGAAGGAGTTCCTCCAGAGCACAGTAAAACGGTGTGATGCTCTACCCCCCGGTAACAGCAGATGACTGACTCTGATCCAAATACGGCCATTGATGCTGAATCCTATTTTTCTAAGAAATCCACGGTCCAGGTTCTGATGCTTGCTTTAAAGATATTCTGAAAACAACCGAAATGAGCGTTGCAATCAGGGTACAGTTGAAGATTTGATCTGTTAGAGAACACTGCACAAGAGGTATAACTCTTATGAGCAAAGATGAGAGAGGTGGAGTTAGGGTTGGTGCGAGCGTGAGAATCCTTTTGTTTTCATTTTGAATTGTTTTGGTGTTGAAATACATTACAAGGAAAGAGGTCTTCATGAAAAACCCCATCTTGGAGGCGAGGCTTGGTTTAGCGGCATGATATTTTCATTTGGCCATGATGCAAATAATCAAAAGATTCAATCCAAGTAGTTTGAAGAATTTGTTTGGCTTTTCTTTTCTTTTTTTGATTCTGTGACTGGATATGAGCGGTGGTTCAATACGTTAGTTGAATTTGGATATGGAATGTCTACATGGACAGATACCTTACCCGTTGCAATCAGTAGGGTAATGAAACATACCAAAACGGAGAGGCGGCGTGAAAGAACTCCAAGTTTGAACGGCAGAAAAACGAAAGGTATTGTAATTTCACTATTGCGTTCATCTCCCCGGACTAAGATGCTTTTATTATAAATTAATTTTTTTGATGTTTTAAATTATTTTGATGCAATGATATCAAAAATAAATTTTAAAAATAAAAAATAAATTTTAAAAATAAAAAATAAATATAATTTTAATATATTTTTAACTGAAAAACATTTTCAATAATAATTTTATCTCATTATCAATCAGTCACCAAGGCCCGCCAACATGCGTTGACTATTCACCAATCTTTCCTCCCGCCTGCTGGGAGCCAGAAAGCTAGCTTGACATGATATTGATTGCGATATTCCCTTCTCATCTTACTAATTTTAGTCTTTTTTATTATTATTATTATTACTCCTTTTTTATTTCTATTACTTTATTAGTTAAAATAATTGATTTATTTTTGTCTAGTGGTTTAATATACAAAATCGATGCAGTTAGTAGTTGATAGCAGGTAGTGCCTGATAAATCAAGGTTGTTAATAGTTGGTACTTGTAAGATGATTTTTTTATGGACAAGAGGGTTCTTATAAAGAGAAAAAACACTAATATTTTAGAAAAATAAACTTTGAAATATGTATGTTTAGAGTGTTAAAGAATAAAAAGATTATGAGCATTTGGTTTAGGAAGGAAGTGTTTGGATCATGTTTTAATTGAAGTTTTGTATATTTTTAAATTACTTTGATGTGTTAATATTAAAAATAAAAAAAATATATTTAAAAAACAATAATTACTGTTCCAACCACACTTTTAAGCACAAGTCAGCATTTATTATCATAATTTTGCAAAATAAAATAAAATTGGAGGCTCATCTGTATCAATTTTTAGATCTGAACCAGTATTAGCACATCAAGAAAAATCATTATTATTGATTTTTCGTTTTTTTTTATGAAAAAACTATTAAAACGAAAATTATAATCCATGAAATAACTTTTTTAGAAGATATTATTAAATTGAGATACGTTTCCGATAGACTGACTAGCTATATATCCGCGCATGCACATCCATCATTTTCATACACAGTCGCTGTTTTATCTGAAACGTTGACTGAGCTTTATTTAAGGCTAGCTAGCGCTCTACCATACATTTCTTCTAGAACTTTCGAATTGCTCAGTACTTCCCTTCTAGAACTTAGCAACTGAGCAAGTATGCTGAGTGTACGGTACCGCCTGATCCATCCTTATATCATTTTGGATTTCATGTCATTTTAGATTATTTTTTAAAGTATTTTTTATTTAAAAATATATTAAAATAATATTTTTTATATCAATACATTAAAATAATATAAAAAGTTAATTTAAAATAAAAAATAAAAATAATTTAAATTGTTTTTTTATATAAAATAATTTTGAATCGCGATACCAAAAATAAGAAGAAGAGAGAGAGTATAATTTAGTGCCAGTTTGGCATTGCGATTCCATCGGCGTTTCGAACCATAAGCAGATTTTCCAGCATTTGGTAAGTGCAAAATCAGTTTAATTTATTGTGGGACCCACCAGTAAAATGGAGAGAAACTGCTTATTTTCAGAAGCAGTTTCCTCATGCTTTTCGGCAATCGCAGGTCGAAGTCCATAAGCAGTTTAACAATCTGCTATGGGCAAAAACACAATCAAATAAACTAATTCCAAAATTCCCAAATAAAACCTCAAATCGATCATCTTTTTACTGCAATTGATTATCACCCATACCAGTGATGACTAGAGGGAAGAGAAGCAGAGGAAAAAAAATACCCGCAAGGATCTCGCTACTGGAAGGGTGTTGTTCTAGAGAGAGGGAGATGGACAAGTTTTGAAAGGGAGGGGGATGGTTATGGAGAGAGGGAGATGGAGAAGAGAAGTTTTGAGAGAGGGGAGGGAGGGGAGGGGAGGGGAGGGGAGGGGCGGGGCTGGGGATATTTTAAGGGAAAGGGGGGAGCGAAAGGATTATTATTTATTTATTATATATTTTAATATTAAAATAAAGTAAAAATCTACAAACTTAATTAAAATATAAATAAATATATTAAAAATATTACAATATAATTTTTTAAAAAGTATTTTTAATTTTAGCATATAAATATAATTTAAAATAAAAAATAAAAATATTTTTTTTTAATTATTTTCAAAACATTTTTGAAACAGTGAAAAAACACCTTTTATATATATATATATATATATATATATATATATATGTGTGTGTGTGTGTACCCCTTAAAGTAATTTCACAAGTTAAAAACAATATGGAAAGTTTGGTAACCAAACACCCAAAACAACTTTTTTTTCAACCTCCAATTCAACCACAGTTTTAACCAAATACTTCACAACTTATTTTGAACCGCAATAAAAGTGTTTTTTTTGAAACTGCTTTGTTTCAACCTCAACCACAAAAGCAAAAGCAATGTCAAACACTCTTAAGCAATCCATAGAAACCTGTCGAATTATACATATGGTCGCCACAGAGCAGAGTTCTTTACGGCTCACACGTGGCTAGTTGCCAGTAGGCTCAACTCACCAAGTGAACCAAGCTTCTAGAGTTGCAATTTCACACTTTCGTCCGAGATTTTCTATCTGCCTAATTAGAAACTCTCCTATATATATAACCCCCATCACCCAGCTCTTGAACAGTTCTATAAATGAACAGTTCTATAGAGCGACCCCATTGATTCCCAATTCTCTATTAGCATTAGCAATGGTTTGGGATTCACGGGTAGGAAACATGCTCAACCGCTTCTTCTCTCTTGTTTCACATTTTCTTTCTCTGAATTCTGGAGCACAGCATGACGATCAAGGTCATGATCTTGAATCCAACTCAGACCAATCCACACGAGCGAATAGCTCAGATCAAAACAGACGTAGCTTCCATCATGATCATATCCAGCAAAACTCGATCACGATGCCCAGCACCTCGCCTGGCCCTTCAGCTTCTTCTGTAGAAGCAGAAAGATCAGTTGAGTTAACCACCACCATTGATTCTTCATCATCCTCAGCTTCGACACAAACACCAACGCAAGAAAACCTCTCCAAGGAGAATCGGCCCTTCCATCGAATAATCGAAACACTTAGAGAGATGGAACTAGGAAAGCATATATTGATCCTAGCAGCTCCCATGACCATCGGCTTGTTCTCTGTAGACAACCTGCAGGTTAGCGAGCCTATAGCGCTGCGCGTGATGGCGGTTTCACTTGCTTTAGGGGTTGTGGGGATTTGGAATGGTATTCTGCTCCGAACAACTTGGAAGGAAGCATCAAACATGCTTGAGTTGCTGGGGGCAGCGCTCATGCTGCTAGTATTTTTTGGATTCGTTGCTTTGTTTTTACCAAAGAGTCTTGTTTGGATCCCCTTCCTTTGCTGGGTTCTATCACTTCTTCCTCTTGTAATTGCCATCTGCTCTAGGGAGAGGGCCAGCAAAGATGTATAGGGAAATGTAAGATTCCAGCAACAGACTACCTCGTCCACACTTGCGTGATGTATGATTGGATCAGCCGTAAACTACCAAGCTAAACAAAAACTGTATATTGTTCATATATATATACAGGTTTTGTTTATATATATATATATATATGAACTGGACTCTGTATTAATTCTCTTCTGCAGCTCATGAGGTTGCAGAATTCTGTTTGTTTATTTTTATTTTATAATCTGGATGGTATTGAAAGATTCATTGCGGCAATTTGGCATGTTTAAGTTTTTCTTCATACAGTAATGGTGGTCAATAAAATGTAGTATAATTCACTTCCAGTGTATTATTATAATTTATAATTAAGGAAATCATCGTCGCCGTTAACCGAGCGTTATTTTCTTAAAGAAAGCAATCACGTACACAACTTTTTTTTGGATAAGCATGTGTTGTTGGGGAAAAATCGGGAACCAATTTTGCTAAATCACAATTCACAAATCCCCGTCATTTTCTCTCTTTGTACAATCAAAGAACACTAGTAAAATTAAATGGGTCAATCATCTCTCTTTGTACAATCAAAGAACACTAGTAAAATTAAATGGGTCAATCATCATATAATTTATTTATTATAAAAAAAAATACTAGTAACGACTAAATATTATTTTCATATAATAAAAAATTAAACCAGCAAGAGGAAGGTTGAAGAGGGACGTGGTCGAAGAATAGCGCACTAAAAATTACCAAACATATAAACCGCGTGAGGTTTTTACTATGGATCCCCTCACATTACACTGTGGATTCGAGCAGTGCACGCCCGATTTTGGCCCTCGGCCGCGCGGCAAAACACCGGTGAAAAACGGGGCTAATTTCAGATTTTTTTTTTTTAAATATTCAGATATGAACTGTAATCACGCTTTAACCTCCGGTAATAAGGCAAAATAAGGCATCCGGCTGAGGGGCACCGGCATAATTGCGCGCGGCCGGACCGGCCGGGTCCGGTCCGCCGCAACTTTTGATTTTTTTATTATTTTCTGAAATGGCTAAATACGGTTATAGCCCCTAATAAGACAAAAACACTGAATTGGGTGCAGGGTTAGCACGGTAATTGGCCCTATTTTTCGATTTTTTTATTCTGTGTCTGGCAGGTCGTGAGGCGCACGCGCCATACGGTTTTCCGCCTCACGCCCTGTTCAGGTGGCGCGTGCGGTCTCCTCCGGTGGCCGGAAATTGTCAACCGGAGGCCAGATCGATGCGCCGCAGCGTGGTCCTCCTCCCGCGGTGGTGCGTGTAACCACCAAATGTCCGTGGACACGGCGGAGGCCGGTTAAAGCCGCCGGCCACGTTTCTCTCTCTCCTGCATGTCAATGTGCAGGAGAGTCCCCCATATTTGTTAACTTTTCACTTCGGTCCCTTGACTTTTAATTTGGTTTTTGGTCCTTATTTCTTTGATCGAAGTTTTGATTTTGTTCGATTGGGTCCTTCGATTTTAATTGATTGAATGTGAAAGTTTCACTTCGGTCCTTCTACTTTCAATTTTCGGGTTGGCTCTAGATAATTCAATCAATTCGGTACAAAAGTTCTGATTTTTGCAATTTTGTCCTCTGATTTCAATTGACAATAAATGTAATTTGCATTTCAGCGCTTTGACTTTTAATTTTTTAATTTAATCCCTATATATTTGATTTTCATTTCAGTCCTTACACTTCTATTTTTTTAATCCCTACTTTTGTCCATGTATATATAAGTGTATTTAACACAACAACAACAACAACAATAATAATAATAATAATAATAATAATAATAATAATAATAATAATAATCATGATTTAATTATTTTTCATTCTTACTCTTTTGTTATTTTTTTTCCCTCCCGATAATTTGATAATTTTTTTTCTTACCGGTAATAGCAATGATAATATTTTTTTTATTTATTTTTATCTTTTGTTAAAATTTCTTGGATATTTTTAGTCTTTCATTTATTTATGTTTCTTTCATTATTAACATAATAATAATAATTATAATAAGAATAATAATAATAGTGATTATTATTAATATTATAATAATAGTGATTATGTATTTTATTATTATAATAATAGTGATTATTTATTCTTTCATAATAATAATAATAATAATTTTGAATTTGTTTTTCTTGCTTGCTGTTTTGTTCATGCTTTTTATTTTTTTCCCTTGGTATAATTTAATAATTTTTTTTGTTTTTATTCTAGCGGCAACAATAATTTTAGATATTAAGACTCCGATGTTGCTATTGTGATAATATTTTAAATTAATATTGCTTCCTTTTCCCTTTGTTGTTTTTTTTTTTGCTCTTTCTATTAATTGATTTTTATAATTTTATTATCTGCACAATAATGATTTCAGTAATTTGTTTTTTTTCTTATTCAAATATTTTGCTCTTTTTTCTAATGTTAGTGCGCGCTCTTTTGTAATCGTTTATGACGTAATACCTATATTCTAAAAAATGTAATCTATGCTTACGTGACAAACTCAACTCAAAATTTTAAACATGTTATCTTTTAATCTATACTTTTTATTTACTTATATCATATAAATTTATCGTTGTAGATTTAATTATGTTAAATTATATACAAAAAAACACCCGCGGCAACACGCGGGCAATTAGCTAGTATCCAATATAAACTGTAACATTAAATTCTTGTTTGTGTTCTTGCTTCTCTAAAATGCCCATAAGAATTTGTCGGATTTTGTGATATGGTTGCTTGATTAGGTATTCAATTCTTGACTTGGAATAGTCAAATATACCAGGGTTAGAGTTTGTCTTCTTCTACACACACATGCACATATATGTGAGCTTTGATTGAGTTCTGAAATAACATGGATAATACAAGAAAAAAACATAAATATTCTCTTAATATAATGTAATTCAGCATTCAAATTTGCAACTGGAGGAAGCAGTGACAGCAGAGAAGCAATGTAAGGTTGTAGATGACAAATAACACGTTCAAAATTGTTCTTACCTATATTTAACTAAGGGCTGCAAACAATCTATTATTAGAATACAACAAGATCAAGGGAGAAGTAATTGAGAAAACTCATAACATTGACGAACTTGGTTTTTGATAAATTGGCTAGTTAATACATTATTAATCTTTGATCCAACAGTTCAGAATAAAGAGTAGCATGTCTAGAAATGGATGTCGAAATCTTTCTCTCGTGCTCCATGTTCTGTTTTTAATTCATTAATACCTCCATAGAAGTCATTGCATCTTTTAATTAAAAAAGACAGTCGTTGTCACTTAAAGATTAATGTAGTGATTCTTTCATTAAATGGTGTAAGACCATACACAACAACATCCTGTATAATTATTAATAATTTACAGGCTAGCTTTTAATTTTTTGCTATATTTTTAAGTATATAAATAAATCATTTTTTGACATATATATATATAGTTTTGGAGAGTGCTGCATGTTTCATTTATATAAGTTGACTGACAAAAAACAGAGGGCGTGTTTCATGATTTCATCTAATATAATTTAAAAAAAATATATTTTAAATCAATATAAATTCTCAAAACCGACAAAGAAAACTAAATTATCCTGATAAATATTAAATTAAAAAACCAACCATACCTGTTTTTGCATCTGTTCTCTCTGTCAAACTATCTCCTCTTAGACTCCTTTCTCTCTCTTCACAACAATCACCCTCTCTGTCTTCATCTCTTTACTCCCTAAATACATGTAATAATCAAGTTTGCTTCTTCTTCTCCCTCCTGCCGCTTTCAGATCAACTTCCATAACCCCTTTTTTCTATCTGTTAGGTTGATTTGTAGATTCGATTATTGTTAAACCCCATTAAGTCTGCTTAATTACTGTATCTGGATTTCAAAAAAGGAACTCGTTGTGTCTCTTTTATTTTTGGAGATGTTTGCCTGGGTTGAACTGGTCAACAAACCTCATGCCTACTTTGAATTTTATTTTAAAAGATAAATACAATTACTTTTGCATGGATTTTTTAAATAGGTTTTGTATATTCTTGTCATCTGTTGAAGAATTAGGTCATTTGGTCCTGAGATTTAGACATCTTGTCCTTCAGTACTGTCTTCGTAAAAAACTAGAAAGAAAATCTATTCTCAGATGGATAAGATTGGAGGCTTTGCAAAATCTCTCTTGAGATAGAGGGACGGTGCAAGCAGAGAAGAATTGATGGCGGCTACGAAAGGTTGGAAGTGGTGGCTATTTTTTTAGTTTAATGGCAAAACTGCAATATTCAATATAAGCCTTTTAATTATTAAATAAAATAAGTGTAATCATATAATTAATCTGATATGTTTTACTAATTGTTTTTAGCGAGAAAGTTAAGTAATTACTACTTAGCATGCATAAAGTTTAGAAAATAGACTATAATTTTTTACAAAATATAGCGAGTAAATGAAAAACAGATTAAACAACCATATGCAAGGATGTTTTTCTTCCTAATTAATAAAATAGACATGTTTTATCAATAATAAATTAGGATTTTGGCTAAAATCAAGAGAGATATTTTGCTTTTTTCTGCAATTTATTCTTTCAACTCGGCAGCAGAAGAGAAGAGGATAACTAGCAGCGAGTCTAGCTAGTGACTACAAATCAAGGCTCAATTTCTTCAGAAAACTAATAAATATACGGCAAAGATGCTTGCATGTCTCGTTCTCATGTGGAATCATCGCTTCGATTGTCTAATTTATTGCCGGATTGAAGCAGGTGGCCGGGGAAAAACCTCTCCACCACAGATGCACTTGCCGTCAACGCACTTGTAGGGGAACCCCTGACACACCGAGCCGCAGTCAATCATCCGAGGACAGCGAACCGGTGCCCTTGCATCGGCTCCTGGCATCGTCAACAGCATACCTGCTCATTTTACATGCAAATAGATATAATCAGTGTTCTTGCCATGTGAACAGCAAGAAGAGGAATAAAATAATAATATTCGAGCATGTGAAACAAGTGGCTAACCAGCTGTGATGAGGAAGAAGATGACCGAGAAATTCAATTTCATCGAGGTTTTTCCCGTTGTTTCGTGATGTACTGAGAGTGCAGAGTAATCGCATCATGGTGGAGCTAATTTATAGCGGATTGAAGGAGATCAATTTCATTGTCTGGGCTGAAATGGCGGCCTCGATTAGGTATACCGTGTAAGGTAACAAGTCTAGTTTTCCGATTCTGGATTAGCAGATACGGACCATCGAATTCAAATATCCTTGAAAAATAATACAGATTACATGAGAACTCTTAATCATGGTAGCAATACATTATACACTTCCATATCAAGAACTACATAATTGTCTTTCCAAGTTTAAAAGAGATTTCTTTCTAACAATACATTAAATTTAGATTAAAAAAACCTAATAATAATTTAGCTTCCTAATCAAGAACGTTTTCAGATATCATTCTATACAGGTGTATAAAGAGATTTTATGCAATAAGTCAACACCAAGCTGGCTGGCTCAAAGATGATATTCAAACCAACCTGGTCAATTAAGTTTGGTGTTCATCTGGGTAAGAGCAAAACACATGATGTTTTCCACCGGTAAGTCGCGTTGGCAGTGAAAATCAAGCCATTTTCAACCTCCATCTTACAAATCTACAGCTTTGAAACTATTTGAGATATCTAAAAACTGTCATGTGGATGAAAAAGATAGATTGGAGCTCTAATTTAAAAATTGGAATCGGATTTTGGGAACGCGTAGAATGCTGGGAAGGTTTTTGAATATGAAAATGGATTTCCGAGTCAAAAAATCAGCAACTAAGAGGATATAGCAGCTGATTTGTTTTTTTTATTTTTCCTGTTAAACGGGCTTTTGTAGTGCTTGGCCCACAATCTCCCGAGCCTCTGCCCAGCACATGATAGGCCCGCCTCACTACTTTTTCTTTTCTTTTCTAATTTATGCTTTGCCCTTTGCTTTGGATTTTCTGGATGAGATACAATTTTTATTAAATGAGTCATCATATGTATTTAGGCTCTTAAATAATTTTATATTATAAAGTTAATCATGAATATATTTTTAAGCCTTCAAATTATAAGCATGATTGAAATTAAGATTAAATCTTATTTTATAGTACAGTAGATGATCAAAAACTCTTTTTTGAAAAAAACAAAACACCATTAATTTTTTTTTCATCCTATATTTCCAATTCAAGTCATTTTTTTTTTTTTTTACAGTATTAGACAAATTATACCGCACAATATTCATATCGGAAATCTCAGAAACACCAAACCAATCACCTCCATACCCCAGCGGCGTAAAGTGGGTGGCGCTTGATCTTCACAGCGGCTGAAAGGGTATCAAAATTGACAGTGAAAAGACCCCATTCTTTGAGGATGACATGTTGTCAATTGATCTGGTGGTGGTGGTGGTGGTGGTGGTGGAATGGGTTTATACAGAGCTCGATGAAATTGCTCATTTTTCCCAATTGCTTCTTGATAGATCGAGATGTCATTGTCTATCTTGTTCTCGACAACAGCATCGATTTTCTTGAGGAATGGTCATGGTCTCTTGAAAAAACTTGTTTCAATTATTAATAAATTGATCGACACAGTTTAAGTAACAACCAAGAACTACGAAAAAAAATTCCCAGATGAACAGTTACGGGAACTTGACACAGTCCTCGTCATGTTTGCAATCCGAAGCTAAGATGCTTTCCACCTTGGAGTCGCAATGGCAGTTGTTGTTAACACAAACGGCGGCGCCTTCTGCACACTCGATAGCTTTGCAGTCGGAGTCGCTTTTACACGGCAAAAACACGGTCCCGTCAGCTCTCGACACCGCCGCTGAAAATGTCATAACTGCAGAAATAGATGTGCTGCTGCATTAGCCGCATTTCAAAACGTAACAAATTGTATTTGATCTTGATGGTGTCAAAAGAATCCCACTTGAAGAAAGCCTTCTCCATTTTCTTACCCTCGTTGGAAACCAGATGATTACAGAGACTAAAGAGAAGAAACAAATTATAGGTTTTATATATAAAGAAAATAATTAGGTGAGGCTAATTATGGATAAAGAAAATAGTGGAGAAGTTAAAAAACCATCTTAATACTGAAATTCAATAAAAGATGAGGTGAGGCTATGAAAATTATTTCCTATTAAATCAAAAATATATATATAAAAAAAGTAAAATAATTAACTTATTATTTAGAGAATTTATCCAGCATCGAATAATTAAAAAAATATAAAAGATTGAGAATAGTCAACAGCTACAAGACTTTTTTAATGAAATCTAAATTAAATTATCCCATTCATTGTGCTATTAGAGTCTCAAAGAAACTCAATGACTCAGCAAAGATCTCGAAGTATCTTTTGATCATATCTTATAATTATAAGAGTATAAGACAACATAAAAAGTTAAAAATGCTACATAAAATGTACCTCTTCTGACGAAAATCATAAAAAAGAAAAAAATAGTGTTCAAGACAGGGGCATTTTTCTGACAGAGTTAATTACGTCTTAAGAACATATTTTAGCGACGAGAGCAAGTGGCAGAAGGAAGCTTTCATGATTAAATTTCATCGGGAAAGCTTACGATGATATTTCGCCGGGAAACATATAAGCGGAGTCTGGCATCGGAGATGGCCTTGCTGTTTCACGGCAAATTGTTATATGATAAAGAAGTCATCTTTCCCTACAAAAACTTTAATTTCACCGGAAAACCTTTTATGGCAGCTACCTAGATCACAAACTTTTCCTTACATATTTTCATCAGAAAAGGCTCTCTGCGAAAAGTCTCATCAACCACCGTCTGTCGCAGTGTGAGCCAGAGTCGGTAAATAATCATGCATTCGTAATATCAAAGAAGAAGAAGAAGAAGAAGTTACCGGCTGCGAAAACGAGCACGACCAAGAAAGCCAACTTGATGGAAGACTTGCCCATATCTTCTCGTCTGGTTAATTAAATCTTCGAGAAAGAAATATATATATTTGATCGAGGAGGGTGTTCTCCCTGTTTAATTTTGATGGGAGTCTGTGAAACCTTTTCAGGCTTATTATATAGACGAACTCGCCCATGGTTGAAGCCAGGTATGAACGCGTGCGGGTCAACCAAATCCTGCTCAGTATGGAAAAACAACAGGAAGGGCTCTCAACCTTGCGTTTTATATTTAATTGAGCTTCCAAAAATGGGTTTAAAACTCCAAAACATGAGGGAACGGTTCAATCAAGGAAAGAGAGTAATTCCACAAGCAAGGATTAGAATACCAATTGCGTGTTTGGTAGTGATAGTTTTTTGTTCAGAAATACATTAAAATAATATTTTTTTTATTTTTAAAATGTTATTTTTGATATTAATACATGAAAATGATCAAAAATTTTAATTTAAAATAAAATTAAAAAATATATAAATATTTTTAAAATACAGTGTAAAACACGCCTCAGAATGTCATGCATGTACTGCCCTGATCGTAAATTATTTCATTAAAATATTAGCATATTAAGAGAGATTGCATATTAAAATTTTGATAATTTTCCAAACGTATAAAACGGATGTGAATTGAAATTACTTATAAAACCTATCCTCTCTCAAAAAGCCAAGATGAATGAGTGAAGAAAATAGACAGTAGCTAGAGTCCAGACCCCATTCCACTTGGGATCTTAATGAATAATAATTTTCTGGAATCTAGAAAAAATGAGCAATTGACAAAGAGATTCGAGAGATGAGGGTGATTGAGGAAGGTGGTGGGGTCTTTTCGTTGTCGGATTCAAACTAATTTGCTTCTAGGGTTTTTTTAAAATGGACAAACAGTGGTGGGAACAGTGGACATTTCGATAATCTCAGACTCAAAAGGCTGTGCCGTTCGTGTCAATATCACCTCGCAAAACTATTTTGCAAAATTATGTATAATAAAATACAATTTAATATGTTTATCCTATCGTCAGGATGGGCGAGGAAATCGCCAGGTTCCTGCTGATCCTTAAGATTCTCAGATGCCTATGGATGGTTACGAGGTACCCTCTTGTCATGTTGAAACTAGATTCCTTGTCTGTTTGTTTTGGCAATCCACGGCAAAGCTCATGGTCACAATAATTTTAATTTTATGGATGAAAAAAAACACAATTTAAAGTTCAAGTATAAGACTGTTTGATTCATTTAATAATTTTTTGAAGATCATCCTCGAGTTTATTCACCTTTTTTTTTTTTTTTATTTTGGGATGTCTAAAAAGTCAAAAACTATTACATATTATCAAAAATTAAAACTATAACCATTTGCTTTTAATGTTTCACACCTAACAAATACTCTCATTGATCTTTAATCCAGAGTGACAGGTGCTACTTTGCTAATTTTCAACATTTGCATATCATGAAAGGAATTCCCAGTAAGAATATACTGAATTTACAATTTCTTGAACTGGTTCGTGGAAGCCAGAGCGACGCTGCTTCAATAAATTTGCAGTCTTGTTGTCTGATGCTGGATAAAAGGTCAATGAACAGTGCAGTAAAAAGTGAAAAAGGTTTAACTGGTCCCAAATTAAACAGAGTTGCTAGGAAATGCCAGATCCTCAGGCCAGAAAGAAACTGCCGATTGGTAAACCTAGTATCAGAAGTTCAAGGTAATAACTCTGCAGAGCATACAGCCCACAGAAGAGCAGTTCCAATTTCTACAGAGATCAGAGAACTCCAAACTATTCTTGTTTTTATTACATTTCAAACTAATCAAACATGAACAGCTAGCATATCCTGCTAGCATAACGACTCGTCATAGAACATATCACACATTCATAAGAGAATTGTACAAGCAAGGAATGGGTATTTAGTCATGAAGGCAGAATGTATTCTTCAGAGTTCATGCTCGACCAATCATGTGAAAAAACCGGGCAAGATGGAAAGAATCACAAAGAAATTGATGTTGCACCATGCTCGTACAGCCTGAAACATATATGCATCCCAGGCTATGAATTTTGGTGCCTGCATTTATTGATACCATTAATTGGCAAGTGAAAAAAGAAAAAGGAAAAACATTCTCAGCAGACCTTCCTCCCTCACGGTACAATTAGAAAAAATGTTTTTCAATACATTAAAAAAAACATGATGATCATACAAGAACCAAAAAAAATCAAGACGGCAAAAGCGCATTAAATAACACACAACAAAGCAAATTATAGAAACATTGGTTATCCTAGTAACGAAAGTATAACACGGAGTTTTGGAATGAGAATTATTAAACAGAACGAATTACCGTCAAAATAAAATGGAGTATTTTTTAGATAAATAAAAATAAAACTCAACTGCTCAACTGATTGCATACAAAATCTTGCAAATAGGCAAACATTCAACACCTTAAGCATAAAGTTCATTTCACCAACAGTACAGATCACTACTCACCAGCAGTGTGCACAACACTACAGTGCAGTAAAAGCGATCAGAGAACTTTGAAGACACAGTATGACATAGAATTCAACATCAGATTCAGTCATCTTAATCTCATCATTTTGCTTTTGCACACCAGCTCTTCAAAAAACTCAAAAAAAAGGACAGATAGAAAAAAGAAGAGAAAATACGCTTGTATCAGATGTAGAATACCAATATGCTAAATTCTTCAAGACCCAGTAAACACGGAAAAAAATGAAAACTGGGCCAGTCCCAAAACAAAGAAGGAAAGAAAAGAGCACAAGAAAAAGACAAGACCATCAACAAAATAAGCAGAGAGCAAAGCGATCAGAGAACTTTGAAGACCATTATGAAAATGTGATTTCCACATAAATAAATTCGGATCAAAAGAGCTCATCATATATGCTTTGCCTGTTAAAAAACAAATGATATGTTTTTGGACAAAACAGAGTCCAGTGCCAGATTTATAAAAGCTCGAATAAAACTGCACAAAGGGAGAGTTTTGTTTTAGCCCAAAGTTTGGATTTTGCACCTCTGATACCTATTTTCTCGTTAATTCCTTGTAAGTCTGAAACTTTAACAAACAAGGGGCTATCTGGTGCATCTCTGAACCTAAAATTAGATAAATTTTGGTCTCCGTCAGAGTACTGTTTCTTCTTTTTTTACCTTTCTTTCTTTTGGGTGGTGGCTGCGGTTGCGAATAGCGATGGTGGGTTTTGAGAGAGATTTATAGGGTGTTAGATTAGAGAAGTAGGGCTTCGGTGGATGGTTAAGTGATAATACTACATTTCGTCCCTGTGCGACTGACATATTTTAAATATGGCCCCTCTAATCTTTTTATTATTTAAATGGTTCTGCTACTCCATGTTGTTTCCATCTAATTCATGCTAATTCTCAACACAAGGCCTAGAATGATCTAAACAAGCATCTTTTGTTTTCCTTCACATGTTCAGAGTTAATAGTAAATTGGATGGAAAGACATCAAAAATGTTTCTAGAGCTGAAGGATAGAGCAAGTAACATAAAGAAGGGTTACAACCAGAAAATACCAAGATTTCAGGGACCAAACACATAATTAATCCACTGTCAAAATAGGATAATAACACAAACTTCGGCAGTCGCACGACGTACCGTCATATTGCCATGTAAAAGGATTTTTTCAGGAAAAAAATTAGGTGTTGTTTATGCAAACAAGTTGAATATTTTCAGGTGAGGTTTTGAGAATGAATTTACTGAGTTATTTTTGTATAAATGTTCCTTTCTCAGTATGGATAACCGGGTGTGGGGAGGACTTGATGGCGTGTGTAGAAGAAAAGCAAAAAAAATAAATTAAATCCCACTTGTATGTTTTATTAGTGAATCTTTTATTTTATTATGCTCAATTTGCGAGGCTTTATTTGTTTGTGTTTTGTGTCCTTCCAGCAGGTGTTAGACCTGCGATTGACAAGAAAAAACGGAGGAAAAACAAATCTAATTTTTTATTTGCAATGCATTCAACACCATAATTACACTCACACCATCAATCCACTCGGAGAAAGCCATTCCAATCAATCATGATATACAAAACAGCTTCTTTCACCACGAAAAATAGCAGCCCTCAGATGTGTAATCAAGTAGGAAACCTCTCTAAATGTAACAAATATAGAACTGCCACTGCAGTAGCTGCAACCAAAAACTGTTTTCACATTTAGCTGTCCTGCAGCCTGTTTTGTCCTCCCTCCCTCCCTCCAATCTTTGAAACACCATATCAACTGTGGGATGGGAAATCCCCACTTCATTCTGATGCTGTGGTGCATGCTTTGATTCTTTAACCAGCTGGTTTAGAAACAAAAAACGAAACACATTTTGAGCAAAAACTCTACATTATCCGAAGAGATAATAAGAGTGAACATCTTATCAATATCAGAAGAAGATTTCTGCATGTATCATCATGTTCACAGGGAGGCCAAATAGGATAGGCATTAGCTGAATAATCAAAGATATGATGAGCATTTTGCAGAAAATGATGGATTAATACCCAATCAAGGTCATCAATCCATACCTTCAAGTGCAACAAAGAGCCCCAGGTGCTGCATCAATAATTAGACTTTCAAAAAGGAGGGTTTTTTTTTCAAAATATAGACCCTTTACAGACAAGAAGGAACTCATATCAAAAGTAAGAAGAACATTTTCAACTTCACCATCTCTAAACAAGAACTTCAAAATTAGTTAAATGTTCTCTCTCTTCCATCCTAACATTTTGTCTATAAAACCAGGAGAAGAGAATAGCTTTAAACTTAGATGAAGTAAATCAGCACTACGAACTAGAAAATACATGTCTGAGATAACTACAATCACACATTCAGAAAAGCATAGATCGATATCACTTAAAGAAGAATTTCGCTATCAAGAACGAGGAAAATAAAACTTAAAACGTACCAGTCTTGAGACTTTTACTTGAGGGGATTGCTTCCTCGAAAAGTTATTCACAGGCTTCGCTCAATGAAACATTCTTGGACGCAACCAACTTGTTGTCACCACCATGTCCATTATTGAACATGGTTAATGAAGCAGCTCTTAACTTAGCAGCCAGTATTTCATTCTCCTTTGTTAGAGAAAATAGCTGCATAAAAATATCATAGCCAAAGAATTTGAGATGGATATTCTAGTCCTGTAAGTATTTTATAATCGATCATCGAAGATAATGCAGTCTTTCCAAAAAAGTGGGTCACGTAACTGAACAAAAAAGTCCCATAAAGAAAGATGAAGCATTTTAATGGTTATGTCATGGAAATCTAATTTAGGGCTGTGGGAAAGACAGGAAACATATGGTAAATTACCTGATTCTGGATACGCTCCCTTTCTCTGGTTAGCTGCATTACTGTATCCATGATAAGCTCAGTCCTTACACTAATTTCTTTTGCTTTTTCATCTTTTGAGTAGTTAGCTTCATCCAGAGACATCTCCAAGGCATTCACTCTAGACCTTAAGAAACTGATCTCTTTATTAAGTTCCATGTTAGACTCGGATAATACAATGCATTGCTCCTCTACACCATCAGTGTTACTCTCAGCTTTCGAAACCTTCGATCTCAGGTCATCAATTAATGTTTCCATATCCCAAATTGCAGAGTATAACATGTTTTGTTGCTCTTGACTTACTTCAGATGATGCTTTTGCATGCTGAAGTTGGATTTCTGACTCCCTCAACTGCTTCTCAAGTACAGTCACTTTCTTTGTGCTGCTATCTCTACTGCCTTTAAGAAAATTAATTTCCTCCACAAGTTCCACGTTCGTATCTGTTAGCTGTGTGGCCTTTGTCTCTGCAGTCTCAGCCCTCGTTTCTGCTTCATAGATGCTTTCTTTCAGAGACTCGGCCAAATTTTCCATTTCACTTAGGTGCTCTTGACTTTCCGCATTTAAAGCATTGGCATTCTGCAGACGTAACTCTGATTTTTTCAGCTGTTCTTCAAGTGATTTCACCTTTTCCATCAAAATGGGCACTTGAGAACTTATGGCAATGTGTTCTGCAATGCTGCTCTCAAGCTTCTTTATAACAGTATCTTTGGCATCCCGCTGTTTTATACAGTCTTGCAGTTTCGAACTTAACTCATCTTCTCGTTGGATTGAACCGTTCAAAGTGAATTGAAAAATCTGAAGTCGACCAGCCATTTCTTTGGAAATCCCCATGAGCACTTCAGAAGCATTTTCAGCCTCTAAAAATCTTCCCCAGACGACTTCTGCTGCTTCCTCCATGCGAAAAGACACCTGTTTTGTATAGTGCAGCTTCAATTCCAGATGTTCTTCGTTTTGTTTTAAAGCAGAAATTTTCTTCTGCACATCCATTTCTCTTTTAAGAGACTTATCCAACATCCTCAGGACATTTCTTTGTTTTTCAGCTGTCTGCCTTTTTGAATTCGCGTCCATATTTGAAATATGCCCATTGGCTGGCAACTCGGTGGCCTTATCATCTTTCCCTGTCAATAAACAGATGTCAGACAGGTGATTGCTTAATGACAGCAAGATTTCTCATGTATTTATATTGAAAAGCAAACTGTGTAACTTACAGTTCTCAAGTATGGATGCTGAAAAGGCCATTGGCAATTTTGCTGACTGTGCCTTCACCTCCAAGACATGCTCTCGAAACTTAATCAAAGATTCTTCTGAATTATGCAATTTATTCTCCATCACAGTGAATAGATCTGTTGAGTGTCTGCAAGAAGATATTTTATGACGGGCATCAACAATCTCTGATTGGATATTTTCCATGAAATTCTCCACCTCTCTTACCTCTGAATCTAAAATCCCAGAGAGAAGATCAAACGCCAATGCCTTCTCAATGGCTATTGCCAGGATATATCTATTTTCTGTGGCCATTCTTGCCTCAAGATTATTATCTCGTGCCAATAGATGCACTAAAAGTACATGCAAGTTTACCAGCTTCTCAGAAGAGTATGCCAGGTCGCAGTCTACCCTGGTTAAAACTTCCATGGTACTTTCAACCTCTTGCATTCCTTCTCTACTGGATGAGTTTCTTTCATGCACATAAACTTCACTTGATTCTGGGTTGCTGCTGTAAGCATCGTCAATGGCATAGCTCGCCATTCCTACCACTCGATTCCACAACCTGGGGAAGGAAGGAGATAAGCAAGACCTTGTAAGGTTTCCATTGGATCTTTCGTGAATTGCCACTAATCACCATACGAGTGGGAAGTCAAAGAAAGCAACAATTAACAGAGTTATATCCTCCAAGTAAATATTGCAGTCAGCTTTAGCATAGATAACTTCTTATTTCATCCAAATAGCAAGCAATAGACACAATATCTTGACCAACAGAATACAAGCACCACATCACTTACAGTCTGCTATCAATAAAGATAAAAAAGAAACCCGGTCACCTAATATCTGGTTTGCCAATGGAAGCATTGCAACCACTGGACCTGGGAGGTAGTTTCCCTCATTACCGGAGAAAATCCAAGGTACATCAAAAGTCAAGCTAGAAGAGTATTTAGTAACAAGGTAAGGCTTTCGGATCTCTACCTAATTCTTCTCAACAAGATCTGTATTCTTCTACAGCATTACCAGGCCACATGTTGAACTTCTATCAACACGCACTTATATTTTTTACATAGAAAACATGTTTGTAAATATCCCGCTAGATTTTTTGTTCAATTCAGTGTCTCCATAAGAAAACAGCTCTCAACAACGAACCACAAAGCATTCAATATAAATGATAAGTAGTTAGCTAATCACTCACATAACTCACTCCTGCATCTCATGTTCTTAGCAGAGCTCACACACTGTCTCAACCATGTGGAGTACATTGACAGATTCAGATTATGAAGAAAAAAAAAAAACGTTGAAAACATTCCCAGCATCCCGATTATCAGCACCCCAGCCTCACCCACCTCGGATACAATTATGGAAAACCTTCTAATTTTCACTCTCACAAGACTCCAGCAGACAAGCAGATGTTTTGTTTTTAATTTCCTGTCAACCTTTTAGTTCCCATTGAAACCTTGATTGTTCTAAAAAATATAGTTTTACCAAGCCAAGCTCTTGAAACATGATATTGATCGGATGAATATGAACTCCATTAATGAACCCCCTTTATAATCACAGCACCAGTTACCAGTTACAAGCCACCATCATTGAGCTATGTCTATCTCTTAAAGACAAATGACCGATCTCACAATTCTTGTCATCCCAGAAGCTCATAAGAGCATAAGATTCTAGTGAATCAAACCCCAGCATGTTAAAGCGTTGTGTTAAAGACTACAGCTTACAAGATTCACATTTCATTAACAACCCAATAACCTACATATAAGAAAGAAAAGGAAAAAAAGTACCTTTGAGAGAGAAATCTTGATGGAATTTGAGGAGGAATCAGGACAAGAACAGAAAGCTTCGTGTGTCTGTCTGCCTTTACCTCTGCTACCACTACCCTCTCGTTTCATAAAACCGTTGATTTTCCTGGGATCTGTGTGGCTGATGGTTAAGTCTAAAATGAGCCGTGATGAACTGGCTAGTCAACGTCTATACAAACTGTTGATTGTGGTGGACTGGTTTAAGACAAGGCTCCCCCTTCTGGCGTACGTTAGATGAAAAGAGCAACACAACAATCTAGTTGAATTATTGTGTTGAGACAAAAACAATATTAAAAGGACGAGCTCCTGACAAGGCATGTATACACGTACAAAATACGTTCTAGTGGGCCTAATTATCTGTCGGAGGTAAAAGATAAAAGCAAAAATGAAAATTGTAGTGGGGTACTCTACTCGATGTGAGAGAAGGTACTCTTCTTCTTTTCAACTTTTTTTTTCCAGTTGGCGCGGGGTTGAAGGAGGCCAGTATGATTTTATGAACTCTGGGTGGTCGTGATTGAACACCATTAATGCCATGACTTCTTCATTATTGTGAAGAATTATTGCCACTTTCCCTTCATTTTTCTCAATTTGGTTTGGATTTGGATGTAGATTGTTGATGAATTAATACAATTAAAAATATCTCCACGATCCGAGAGACCATGGATGTGATATAGTAAAACACTCTCAGCGTTGCTGATTGCATGATTGTTGCATGTTAACTATCTAGTTTAATGGCTAGCGTCTGAGAATCGAGATAACCAAAACCAGATCCTCTGATACATGGGTTGGAAAGATACGAAAGAAGGTTGATTAATACAAAAGTTTTTTGCCTATCAGTCTACATCTGAGTGTAAGAAACACCGGGCCACGGCTGATGTTTTGAAACAAACTGCAAATAACCCGGTGGAATGGACATACTTCCGACGATGAAATTTCGGCTTATTCGGTGCCATGGATATGGCAATGCGGTGGTTGCTGGGCCAATGCCTTCGTTACCGGGCCGGGCTCTGTGAGGCCTCTTTCCCTGGACCCTATGTATCTGAATCTTCGATACCTTGTATCTTCCACGTATCACCAATCAAAAGTACTTACTTCAATGTATTCATATTGTTTATCTCCGAATAAGCGGTGGCAGGCGACTTATGAAAGACAAGAAAACTGTGAATATAGTTTGTGCTTTATAAATAAATAATATTTATTTATTTATTTTTCTTGACTGGGAGTTCCATTTAAAATATCTGGGAAAAAAAATCCTCCTTGTAAGACCCCGCACCATGCATTTTACCCAAATCTCTCCGTCACTGTGAGTTCACGGAATATCCCAAACCAGGCGAAATAAAAGGTCAGGTTTCGATAATGAATATTCCATTTTACAACTACCCTTCTCGCCTCTCCCTGCTTCGACCGCGTCTCCACTTCCTGTCAAGTCCCCGGTCTGTCACGTAACGAGGATGGTCAATGTTGGCTTGTGTTGGTACAGTGTTAAAAAATGTTTTTTTATTTAAAATTATATTAAAATAATATTTTTTATTTTTTAAATTTATTTTTGATATTAGTATAGGAACAAATTGAAAGCATTAAAAATAATTAATTTAAAGCAAAAGGAAATATAAAATTATTTAAAAAAAATAATAATAACAAAAATGGAAGAGGATCTGAGCAGTGGAACGGATCCAAACCTGCCATCGATGACTTTTTATGGAATGTGAACTGGCAATACCTCCTCTTTTGATTGCTCGAGAAAAAAGAAAAGGAATTGTGCTATTGGGACACATTAGGCCTTGTTTGTTTTAAGAAAAGTGGTTTTCGGAAAATCACTTTCTAAATTTTTCTGTATTTGTTTGTCTTCCGGAAAGTTGGTCAACGGATAACACTTTCCAGTCAAAGAAAAATTTGGCTTGATTTTCAGGAAAGTGTTTTCCGAAAAATTTGGGCGGAAAACACTTTCCGGAAGTTGTGAAAAATTTAGAAATGTCATTATTTGCTGATTATATCAAATTTGATCCTCAAACTTTTGATTGCTATATATAATTTGTTTTGAATATTTATTTTTCAATTCCATCTCTTAAAATTTAATTTTTATATTAATTTTGGTCCTTATTTTTATAATTGCTATTTGCTTTTTTCTTATCATTTTTTTATTGAAATTTTTTATCTATCAAATTTGGTCCTCATTTTTTTTATTGTTACTTATTTTATTTGAAATAATTTATGAAATGTTAATTATTATTATTTTAATTTATTCACCTTTCATTTTTTTTAATTTTTTAGATTTGATCTCTATTATTTTGATTATTATTTATTTTATTTGAGATAATTTATGAAATTATATTTTTTTTCAATTTCATTCTCATTCAACTTTTTAATTTGTAAGATTTGTTCCTCATTATTTTAATAAACTTGAAAAAAAAAAATTATTAATAAATTATTTTCCAGTTCATTTTCCATAACACAAACAAACACTGGAAAGTGTTTTCCAGTTCATTTTCCATAACACTGCTAAACATCGGAATTCACTTTCCAAAAGAAAACCACTTTCCAGCAAACAAACGGGGCCTAAAATGTTTTAGGGGTATTTTAGGATATTAAATTTTAGTGTTTCTAAATCTAAAATACGTATTTTTCCTGTTGTTTTTTTGTAAAGGTGAACAAACGACTCCATTTATGTTTTAAATAATAGGATCATATTAAAAATACCAATACAGGTAAGAAAAGTTGAACAATTAGAAATTATCATCGTGTTTTTTAAATTGAGAAAATTCGAATATGTAAATTGAAAATTTTATACACACATTTACTCAAAAAAATCAAGAACTGTTGTGCAGAGATAATAATACAAACATCAATAATAATTAAAAACAATTTGTGTAGATTGAATATTTAAAATCACAACACGGGTCGTTTATTCAATTTTATTTAATGAATTTAATTATCAAAAATAAAGACCAGGAACTTGAAAAAAATGAGGGACTAAAATATAATTTTCAAATAAATTTCAAATATACCACATTTGTTTTTATTTGTCCCCCCTTGTCTAGCCGTGTCTTTCAATTCAACTTTTACTTAAAAACTTTACAGCCGAGTACCGATTTGGACTCAAAATAACACAATCATGATATATAAAAAATCGAGAGCTATGATATTTTATTAAAAAAAAATCTCTTTAATTTACAGTGATTTTTGAGACAATGAGTAAAACATGAAGGCAATTTTAGTTTTTTTCTATTTTAAAGGGTGTTTGAAAGCGTGGTTCATTCATGATTTAAAAAAAAAATGTTTTCAATTATTTTTTTAGTGTTTTTAGATTTTTTTTTGTATATTAATGTTAAAAATAATTTTAAAAAATATAATTTTAATATATTTTCAAATTAAAAAAAAAATGATAGCAATCCCTTAATGTTAGTATGTACGGTCTTTCAATACAATTTGAATAAGCTGGCAGCGGAGATATGGAGTTGTTGTTTGTAATTATCTGCGTAAATCACACCTCGTAGTATCAAGAAATTCGATACTCAACAATTCGAGCAAAAAGCAGCTGCGATCAGTCCCTAACACGATTCAAAATTGTTTTTGAAAATAATAAAAAAAAATTAATTAAAATATTTTAAAATTATTTTCATATACTGATATCATTTTTTTTTAAATGAAGATTATATAATATTTATACCAGTAATATATTAAGATTATCAAAAATCATTTGAAAAATGAACTGAACGACACTGCTCGGCAGAGCGTAAATTGCTGTGTTTCTTCATGTCTGGGATATCTTGAAAAAATATATTATAATAATAAAAGCTAGGGCTTTGAAGAATCGATCGCTATCCACCAGATGTCTGTTTTTTCACACATCTACGTGTGCAGTGCAGTGTTAATCATAAACCCTTTGAATTTTTTTTTTATTTTTCTGCGGGACAATCATAGACATGGAGGGGACGGGGAGTTTAGAATAGCAGGCGCTCTCTTATCGCAATTCTCCATACCTAATATAATAAACATTTATCTTTCACAGGAAACATGATCAGAAACTTGGTGAAAGAAGATGGAGTGATTGGAAATTTTCAGAGAAGAACACGAGAAAGGTCCTTACATTTTCAGCCGGAGGCATCTTTTGACGACAGTGATGATAATAATAATAATAATAATAATTAAAAAAAAGCTGAGTCGTGTGAACTTGGTGTTTCAGAAAAGTGGACCCGAAGAGACTTGCAAAAGTTTGAAAACTATATACACTCACCTCATCTATTACCAGAAAAAAAGAAAAAAAAAAACATCTCATCGTGCTTTGCCATGATGTTTGCATGAAATTCATCAGCTTTTAGGCGATTTTATCATTGTCCCTGTAGATCACCATTCAAGATCTTCACGTCGATCTCAGGCATGGCTCTAAAACTTTTGCAGTGTGATGAACCATTTTACAAGTGTCACGACTAGAACACCTGCTGCATAATAATAATAATAATAATAATAATAATAATAATAATATTCACCATGTCGAGGGTATTGGAGGCGTAATGGCCTGCACGCAACATCTTTGGTCAAGTTTTATCATCTTTCTCTCCGTGCATGTTGCTCATTCACCATCAAAAAATCTATATTAAATCATACAAGAAATTATTATAAACCCCAATACACCATGCATTTTATTTCATTTAGTTAATACATGTAGGCGTTTGATTTTTAGAATATTTTGTACGTGACATCGCTGTGACCATTACAAAGTACTTGGTTGCACACCTGAGGAACGTACGTACGCCGGCTGGCTGCTGGATGTTGTCAGTTTGGTAATTACTCGAGGTATTATCAAGAGTTGCCTGGCGACATTATTTGAAGCCAGCATGCTTCGAGGATAACATAAGATCTGAGAAATCGTACGATAAATGTGAACACGAAGTAATTTAATTATTTTCAAGTACAGTAATAATATTATGGATTGGTGTATTAATATAAAGTCTCAAACGTGCTTGCTTTAATTGATTAAAGCTAGAACCAGAGGCCACTTTATTAATTATTAACATCTCCATGTGGAACAGTAGAGAGAGAGAGAGAGAGAGAGAGACAGTGGAGAGAGAGAGAGAGGGTCATCCACAATGATGCAGTTTTTGATTCGGGTTAAAGAATAATAAAGCTCTGCTTGGGAGATTTCGAATCCCCAACTATCCCATCCCATGTCATGTTGCTTTGGATGGGATATGGTTGCTAGCTTTCCCAAAAGGAGAGCCAACGCCAACCCTTTCCCGGCCATACTCTATACTGAGAAATAATATTAAGTTTTGTTGAGAATAAAATAATGTCAAGCTTTTTGTCTATATATTTTATACTTTTTTAAAATAATTTAAAAAAAAAACTATTGAAATAGTGATAAATTGACCAGATCTTTATTTCCAAGTGACTTATGCTATTAACTCTACTAGGTTTAATAAAATAAAATATGAAAGATATAAATGTACTTCACCGGCAAATGTGAACGAACCACCTACACTTCAACCACCTGGCTTGCAATTCAACCCTCGCTCCTAAAAAAGACAGTCGATTGTAAAAATAAAAAACCAAGGGTAAAATTATTTTTTCCCAAAACTCTACCGTTTAACTTTTCGTATAAACACAAACCGATCAATTGGCCTCCCATCAATGGGCAATCAAGCACGCGTGGCAAGGCCCCATTCGCCAGCTTCCTGCCCTTCTCAAAATCCAGAGGGAGAAAACAGTGCCAAGGAATCCGATCCCATGTTATCTTTCACAGGGTGGCAGTATTTCTTGCACCGTACGTCCACAGATTTTTGTTCATGGTGTCTTTTACAGGGATATGATAATATACACGAGGGTTTCTTACACCTTGAAAATAGGAAAGAAAAGGAAAAACATAGTTCTGGGCAGCATGCACGTCCAAATTTCATGGGAGCTCATTACACATCTGTGTTTTTTTCGTGCTCCTTCTCTAGCATGTTTACAGACCTGGTAAAACCAATCCAATCAACGCAAATCATTTTCACTCCTCGCATGGTTATTTTTTAATGTTCGGACAGCTCGGTGGTAAGTGAAGATCAGGATCTGGCGAAGAAAAGTGGGGGAGAGATTGCATTATTTTACCTCTCGGGTCTTTGAGATTGCAAGTCCCGAGGCTAACTAATAATGGCATGAGAGAAAGCGAAAGGGCCAGTCCATCAACAGTGTCTAAAAGGAGTAAAAAAATCGCAACGAGTTTAGAGAATGATAAAAATATATTTATTTTCCATGGATGACCTCCAGCCTTGCTAAAGAGAAATTAAGGAGTTCAAACTTCAAACTTGACGGGTCAACTCTGAGAATGCAAGGTGTGATATCACATCCATTCGAATCATTTACTTTTGCAGCTGTTCCCCGACTTGTCAGAGAAAATATATCACTGCTAGCAAATTAGTTCATTTTTAACCAGGCTAGCAACTATGAAAGAATATTTTGCAATTTGAGTCGTAAACAGTGTTAAGTAATAGGTCCCATAATATGATTTATATTTTTTTTTAACATACCTTCTCAAGTGAAAGTCATTTGGGCTTGAAACTTGCATAAATCCACACTACGATTTTTATCAAATAGAATGAAGGTGGTGAGATTCAAACTCGTGACCGCTGGGTCAACAAGGTTATGATACCATGTTAATGAACCATCTCATCTAAAAATTTAAATTAATAGTTGAGGCCTCATAATATGATTTATATTATTCTCTGATACAGTCCAGATTTTTAACTATTTCTCTAGATCATTTGACCAAGAAATATCTAAGCCACGTATATTATATATCTCAATTTACATCAAGAGATTATCTCGTAAAACATATCCGGGATCACATAAATGAAATTTTGTTTTTGCTATACCTGTTTAAGACGATCACTTGTGGCAAGAGTTGCAAAAAAAAAATGATCTTCTCCTCGAGGAAGAGCTACAAGATGCCAACAATGGCATGAGCTGGTCCACTTTGTTAAGAGTAGCACAACCAACAAATAATTTACTGGTTGCGTTGCTAGTTATTAGTAGGGCAACATGCTAAAATAAAATAAAAAATTAAAATATTAAGCTTCCATAACTTTGATGGTATCGGTGCAATTCTTTATTTTTTAAAAAAATATTAACAACACCAGTTTAGTCGCACAATAAAAAATGCACTTTTATGAAAAAATTAGGTGTGTTTGCCAATTTCTTTTATTGTGCCATTTTCTAATAATAATAATAAAAAAAAGACTGAGAAAATGAGGGCAAAGTAGTAGCTAGATCTTGGATCCTTGACCAAACAAACCCCTCATTAAAAAAGCTCTTCTCTCCATAATTTTTTTAATGAAAGGACAAGCTTACATAAGATACTTTATCTCTAATGAAAGTTGGCAATGTCAGTTGCTAGCTAAGCCAGGCAAAGCAAAGCCAAAACCGAGTATTGTTGTTACTCACAGCAAGTAAAGTTATGAACCCAAGTGGTGGGATAATTGCAGTGATAAAAGAGATTAGCTCCAGCCATTTTATTTTTCTGAACACAATCTAGAAAAAAAGAGAGTAAAGTATGAATTAAGAGAGTAATTTCAGCTATCATGCAAATTAATTTGAGAATGCTCCTGTATTAAAAAAAAGAGTGATGAAAGAGAGGAGGTGGGAATAGATAAAGGTGTACTAATAATTTTATTTTTTTACAGTAGCAGTGGCGGTGGTTAATCATCAAGAGCTCTCTTTTTGATGCAAGCGTGGGTATAAATGCAGGACCTTTGCCATTACTCTTTCGCTTTCACTCTCTCTTCAAAGTACACGAATACCCATCTTTCATTTTTCTCTCCTAAGTGAAAAAGGTTGCATCCTTCTCTCTCTTTCAACATCACTTGTTGTGTCTGGGTGTAAATGTGTGTGAGAGCTGAAGCCTTAAAAAAAGCTGTGGATAGGAGGGTTTTGAACAGAGCAGAACAGAACCCAAAGAATTCAATAAAGTTTTGTTTTTGAGTGGAAAAGGGCTTGAATGAAGAGCGGAGTACCAAAAGTAGCACATAATCTGAAATGGGTATCTTTCTCTTGCTACTTTTAGCTTCTCTGATGCTGCCACAACTCTGACTAGGGTTTTGAATGGCCTATTTATTGTACTGAAATCAATGTTCTTTTGTTTTCTTTTTTGACTACCTTCTTCCTACACACTTTGACAGCTTTCCTTTGAAACTTTATTTTTACTGCTTATCTTGTTTCTTGTGTCCTTGGCCAGTGGGGTACTTTCCTTTGTTCCATCTTTTAGGACACTTCTAGTTCTTAGGTGGGTTACCTTTGGAAATGGTGGCAATTCAGATTCTTTGATCTTTTGGTACATATTGTTGTACTGGGTCGCTTCAAGTTCAGTGCCTTGGTGTTTTCAAGGCCATTAATTGAAGGGGGTCTTTCTCGTTTGTTCTAATAATTGATGTCCTTGTAGTTAGTTAGCTACAGATATGTTTGGCTGTGGGTAATTTCTTTCTGTTCGGTGGATTCAGCTTTCGAAGCAATATCTTGACACCACTGTGAATTGTGAAGTTTCTTACGCTGTAAGTTCAATTTTTGCGTGTGTTTGGTCTCGGTTGGAACTTCTTTTTATAGATGGAAGAAACTAGAGCTCCTTGTTAAATTTATTTTCCAACTTCCCCTGCATCCTTCAGCCTGTGTGTCTCTTTGATCTTTGGCTAATTATATTGAGGAGAATTCCGGGGCTGGTTAATTTTGAGATTCTCTTTCTATTTGACTAAAATTCTGAAGACTAGTTACTGACATTTCAAGTGTAACTGCGAGAGGTGTTTCTCTTGGCTACTTTTGTTTATTTTTGCAAAGGAGAGATGGATACAAGCGACAAGGATAAATTTGAGTTAGAAAAGAGCAATGATAATCCTATCAACTACCATTCATCTGGTGGCATGTCCTCAGACTGGCGATTTAACAGTACCAGTATCCCAAACTCATCTCTGGGTTTGGTTCCCACTGATAATCTAATGTCAGTTTGTAGAGGAGATCTAGTAGGTGCTGCTTCTTGCTCTTCTTCTTCCGTGATAGATTCTTTTGGGCCAGCCATGTGGGAACATCCCACCAATTCACAGAACTTGGTTTTTTGTGATATTAATGCTCAAAATATTGCAAGCAGTTCAAACACAGTAGGGATCGGAAAAGGATTCCCATTTTCATCGAGAAATGGTATTGACAGAACACTAGAAATGGGGTGGAATCCACCTAATTCAATGCTGAAAGGTGGAATTTTCTTGCCGAATGCCCCTGGGATGCTCCCACAAAGCTTATCACAGTTTCCTGCTGATTCTGCATTCATTGAGCGTGCTGCCAGGTTTTCTTGCTTCAATGGAGGGGATTTTGGTGATATGGTGAATCCTTTCGGAGTTCCTGAATCTATGGGTCTTTTTTCGAGGGGTGGTGGGATGATGCAGGGACCAGGAGAGGTGTTTGTGGGCAGTGGGATGAAATCAGTATCTGGTGGACAAACTCAAAAGAATGTCATGAACGCCGGCGAAGCTTCCAAAGATGTTTCCATGTCTGTCGACCACATGGCTACTGAAGGGAGCCCTCTCAAGAACGACACAAAAAGAGAAAGCCTTGCAAGATCTCGTGATGAATCAAAAAAAGGGGCAGGGGGGTCTGGTAATGACTCTGACGAAGCTGAATTCAGTGGTGGTAGTGGTCAAGATGAGCCATCAATGTTGGAGGGCAATTGCGGGGAGCTTTCAGCCAAGAGCCTTGGCTCAAAGAAAAGAAAAAGGAGTGGACAGGTAGCAATCGTGTTTCCTTATTTGGTGGTATGTTGATTAAATTGCTTGTAACAATCTTTTTTTGGCGGTAGGATGCTGAGCTTGATCAGGCCAAGGGAACCCCTCAATCTGCGAAGGGTAGCCCTGAAACTCAACAGAAGGGAGACCAAAAACCAGCTTCAACTACCAGCAAGGCTAGTGGTAAACAAGGTAAACAGGGGTCTCAGGGTTCAGACCAACCAAAAGACGACTACATTCATGTCAGAGCTCGAAGAGGCCAGGCAACTAATAGCCATAGTCTTGCGGAAAGAGTAAGTTCTTTTTATCAACTCATAAATGGAATCTGAAACAAATTCTATTTCAGTGATTGGGCTCTAGATGATTGATCCTGACTGCAGGTAAGAAGGGAAAAGATCAGTGAAAGGATGAAGTTTCTACAGGACCTTGTTCCTGGCTGCAGCAAGGTTGGTTTGTTGGATTTGATAGCTTCAGGTGAAGCATATTCTTCGGAAACTCAATTGTTAATTCAGTTCTTGTCATGATATGAATTGGATCTTGCAGGTCACAGGAAAGGCAGTGATGCTAGATGAAATCATTAACTATGTGCAATCACTGCAGCGGCAGGTTGAGGTAAGACAATGAGAATCTGTTCCTTTCTCCAATTTGATGGTTCTTGAGTAGTCCACTACATATGCATCATGCACAATCCAATGTCATCAAAAGTTTGTTTGGATAGATGAGCCTGGTTATGTGAACTATTTTCTGGTTTGTTGTAAATGGAGCAAATTACTAGTTTATCTGGTCTTCTCTTAAGCTCTTGCTGTCGACATAAGGACAAACAATTGAAATAACAGTCTCTCTGATGCTGCTGTTTAACCTCTCTTGTCTTTGCTTCTGTTGAGATTGCTTTTTATCTCTATGCAGTTTTTATCAATGAAACTTGCAACGGTGAATCCAAGGCTGGATTTTAACATAGAAGGACTCCTCGCAAAAGATGTGAGTATTAGTCAGTTGTTTTTATTAGTCAGTTGTTTATTCTGGTGCGTGCATCCAATCCATATCCAGGGTTTGCATGACCGAGAATTTGCTATTGGATCCGTAAATGCAACTTAATGTGCTTTATCTGAGCCACAAAAGTGCTTTGTATTGTCAGATCCTTCACTCACGTGCTGTTCCTCCATCCTCCCTGGCATTTTCCTCAGAAATGCCGATGGCCTATCCTGCATTACATCAATCTCAACCGGGGCTTATTCCCACTGCTTTTCCTGGAATGGAGAGTCACTCTGACATACTCCGGAGAACTATTAATTCTCAATTAACACCCATGACTGCAGGATTCAAGGAACCTGCACAGGTACATCTATCTGTTTTTTTTATTTACCGATAAAACTTCAGGAACAGTAGTACATGATGCTGGAAATATTTTTGAATTTTGATGGATATCAATTAAATTGGTGCGTTGCGTATAGAAGCTAACCAAGCCCTGAGGCATAGAGGTCTCTAGGATTTTTTTATGCTACACAGATAATTATGAACACAGACCATGCATGCATATTTCTGTCCTCATCAAAACACCGGTGATATTTTGACCTTAAATGTCAGTGGACATTTTCTAAAGATAAAATACCAATAAACTGAAATTATTGTTTCCACCTGACCTTCTTCAAATCCCTTGTGTTACAATTTGTTTTCGGTCAATACTCTTGACAGCAGCTACCCAATGTGTGGGATGATGAGCTCCACAATGTTGTCCAGATGAGCTATGGAAATAGTGCTCCCCAAGACAGCCAAGATGTAAATGGTATGGCACTTTTAAGTTTGCTATGCAATATCTCCCATGCTAAATGATCTCATGTTGAATACATATATTTTTTTGTTGCAGAGCCACTTCCACCAGGCCATTTGAAAGTTGAACTTTAATTATTCTACTTGGCCTCAACGCCTTATATTCAGGCACATATGGTTGTATTACTATTCTTGAGGATTAAAGCACTTGTGCTTCTAATCAAATCTTGAAGATGGTGAAATTACAGATGCTTCTGGCTGATCAGCTTGAAGCTGGAGGATAGTTGTAGGTGCCCAGCAGGGTTTTGAGAGCGTGAATGGCTGCTAATACCACCGCAATCTCCATGCTTCTATCACTTCATCATTACAATCCCTGTTAACCAGAAATGCGAATGGATAATTTTGAGGCAATGAATTTAAAAATGTATAGATTGACCTTCCAAAAGATAGGCTAATGGGAAACTCACGTGTCGTCTAGACTCTGTAATTTACAAAACCATGGGAATCGTGTTTGTTTGTTAGCCAAAGACAGAATGTAATGTAGTGCGATTCTTTATCCTTTCTAATTATCCTGTTCTGGAGCAAGCACTGCATTACTATTGAGTTTTGGGATGCAAATATCCATTTTTCATGGTGTTAAAAAGACCATTTTTGTCAGTAGAATTATTTCTGATTTCATGTCAAATGTGGTTCCAAACTTCCAATCCCACTATTTAGTTCAACACTGAAGGGAGTCGATTAAAAATGTTGATTTCAAAAATAGCTGTCTTTTTTTTTGGTAAAAGTTATTATCAACAGCCGGTCTAATGAATTTTGAGGAGGTGCAAGATCCTTTATACATACATTTTCATTTCTAAATCCCATCACATCCCTTATATACACTGCAATTACACACACAGGTAATTGATCATCAATTTGACAAAGAACATTGCACTACGCGTTTAAAGAGATGTTCGCTGTGTCTACGTCTGAGCTAAAGCTATCCGGACTGGATATGTCAGGACAAATATGCCATTAACAAAATCCCTCCCTCCCTCCCTCCCTTTTTTAAGGATTAGTGGACAAAAGGAGTTTCTGCGCTTGCATCATCGTCAAAAAGGATGTAAGCTGAACAGGACTGCAGAATATGAGTTTTACCACTACTCGCCAAAAACCTAATCAGTATGCTTTCTTCAAATGTTTCATTTTATATATTAACAAGTAAAGTTGCATTCCACTCTGCAACCTGTTTCTTTTTCTCCGTTCCCGCCAGAAATAAATAGTCAATTAAACAATGTCGAATTCCTCTAACTACTACTCTTCCCTGCTAAGACTTTGCTGCGAAACCCGAAACCTGACACAAGCCAAGAAGCTCCATTGCCTCATAATCAAGTCCCTAGAACACCCAGAAACCTTTCTCTATAACAATCTCATCAACGCGTACAGTAAAGTAGGCAATATAACCTATGCACGCCATGTGTTTGACAAAATTCCTCAACCTAACTCATTTTCATGGAACACCATGCTTTCTGCTTATTCGAAATCCGGGAATTTATCAACAATGCAAGAGATATTTAGCACCATGCCAAATCGAGATGGGGTCTCTTGGAACTCGCTTATTTCTGGGTATGTGTGTTATGGCTCGGTCGTGGAGGCTGTTAAAGCTTATAAATTGATGATGAAAGATGGAGTTTTTAATTTGAATAGGATTACATTTTCTACTATGCTTTTGTTGGTGTCGAGTCAAGGGTGTGTCGATTTGGGTAGGCAGATTCATGGGCAGATTGTGAAATTTGGGTTTGGGGCTTATGTTTTTGTAGGGAGTTCTTTGATGGATATGTATGCTAAAATGGGGTTAATTTCTGTGGCAAGTCAGGTTTTTGATGAGGTTCAAGAGAGGAATGTGGTAATGTATAATACAATGATTACAGGGTTTCTGAGATGCGGGATGGTAAAAGATTCGATGAGGGTGTTTCATGGTATGAAGGAAAGAGATTCCATTTCGTGGACAACAATGATCACAGGGCTTTTACAAAATGGATTGGAGGCCGAAGCTATGGATTTGTTAAGAGATATGAGGAGAGAAGGGATGGCGATGGATCAGTATACGTTTGGTAGTGTGTTGACTGCATGCGGGGGGCTTGTGGCTTTGAAAGAGGGAAGGGAAATTCATGCTTTTATAATTAGGAGTGAATATAACCATAATGTCTTTGTTGGTAGTGCTCTCGTTGACATGTATTGCAAGTGTAAAAGTGTACGATACGCGGAAGCAGTGTTCAAGAGAATGACAAATAAGAATGTTGTATCATGGACTGCTATGTTAGTGGGTTATGGCCAGAATGGGTTCAGTGAAGAAGCTGTCAGGGTTTTTTGTGACATGCAAAGAAATGGGATTGAGCCAGATGATTTCACTTTAGGAAGTGTTATTAGCTCATGTGCAAATCTAGCTAGCTTAGAAGAAGGTGCCCAGTTTCATTGTCAAGCCCTAGTTTCTGGGTTGATTTCTTTTATAACAGTCTCCAACGCGCTCATTACTTTGTATGGTAAATGTGGAAGTATAGAAGATTCCAATCAGCTATTTGATGAAATGAACTTCAGGGATGAAATTTCTTGGACTGCTTTGGTTTCAGGATACGCGCAATTTGGAAAAGCCACTGAGACAATTGATTTATTTGAAAGAATGCTGGTCCAAGGCTTAAAACCTGATGCTGTTACATTCATTGCAGTCCTCTCAGCATGCAGTAGAGCAGGGTTGGTGGAGAGAGGACAACAGTATTTTGAATCAATGCTGAAGGACCATGGAATACTTCCTTTTTCTGATCACTTCACCTGCATGATTGACCTTTTTGGGCGAGCAGGAAGGTTAGAAGAAGCCAAAAATTTTATCATCACGATGCCTTTCAGTCCTGATTCAATAGGCTGGGCAACTTTGCTGAGTTCTTGCAGACTTTATGGCAATGAGGAAATTGGCAAATGGGCAGCCGAGTCTCTTCTAGAACTAGATCCCCAGAACCCTGCAGGCTATATCTTGCTCTCCAGTATCTATGCTGCTAAAGGAAAATGGAGCGATGTGGCCCAACTAAGGAGAGGAATGAGAGAAAAGAGAGCAAGAAAGGAACCAGGATTCAGTTGGATCAAGTATAAAAGCAAAGTTCATATTTTTTCAGCAGATGACCAATCAAGTCCCTTTTCTGACCAGATATATGCTGAGCTGGAGAAACTAAACCACAAGATGATAGAGGCGGGGTATGTGCCGGATTCAAGTTCAGTTCTTCATGATGTTGAAGATTCAGAGAAGATGAAGATGCTTAACCACCATAGTGAGAAACTTGCTATTGCTTTTGGGTTATTATTTATTCCCCATGGTCTTCCTATACGAGTGGTAAAAAATCTGAGGGTGTGTGGGGATTGCCACAATGCAACTAAATATATTTCCAAGATTTCTCAGAGAGAGATACTTGTAAGAGATGCTGTCAGGTTTCATTTATTTAAAGATGGAACATGTTCATGTGGAGATTTCTGGTGATATGCTTCTGTTACAGTTCAAAGCTGTGTGAACAAGATTAAAACCCAGCATGCACCAGAGGTTAACCAAGATCAAGATTTTTTGAGAAGTGGGACCGTGATGATGCCTGCTCTGCAGGAGTATCACTAGAGTTCTCGAGGAATCCTTTTTTCCCAATCAAGGATTCTAGAAGAATGTCTTTATTATCTTGAAAGAATCAAGGATCCGTGAGAATAAAAAATGCTGGTATGTCTAAACTCAAAGCTACATTTTTTATATCTTATTTAGTTCCATTTACTATGCCATGATGGACGTTATTCTCATGTATGTGACTCTTATGTCATCTGTGCATCATAAGTTCTATGACCCCCCCCCCCCCCCCCCCCCCCCCAAAGACACAAAACTCTAAGTGGGATTCAGAAAGTATTGTCAGCTCCAAGTTGCAGCTGATAGCTCCATGTATCATCGATTTTACCATGTTAGTGACTAAACTGTTACTTTGATCAAACTGGTGAAGCTGACAATTGCCATATTGCTGTCAATCTTTCTTAAGACAATAATAAAATTGTACCTCCATTTATTTGATTAAATCAAAAGATTCTTATGGGCTGAGAGCAGATCCTGAACTGCATTATTAGTCGGTCTGCAGAACTCAATTTGAAAATTTGTTTAGGCATGCCATACAAAGTGACAACCCACGTCTGTGACAAAATAATCAGTAAATTATTAGGGTGGTGTATCCCTGCTGCATCATGAAGTCTCCCTGGCTAACACGCTGACAACAACAAATTGAGGCATTTGTGTGAAATTATTATAACATGTGTTGGTGTAGGTAACGACATAAAATTTTAAATAAATCTCTATATAAAGAAGACTTTGCTGAAATTTTATTAAAAAGAATTAAAAGTATTGAGACTTCATTCACTTGCTGTGATGTTTTTATGGTCTTCTCTTTACTTTGTTGCTGGTTCTGCATCCGGTTGAAGAGAAGCTTGTTAAAGAAAAAAAAGAAAAAAAGGCATGATGGATGGTAATTACTTCAGTATGGGATTAGAGAAGCTAAGAAACCTGCACCTTGCTTCATATGGCAATTACTTCAGCTACAGGAGCCCAATCACCAAAGTTCCTTTCAATAAACTGATAAGCAATGCCACTCTTATCCCTTCCAACTATAAAGAGGCCACCCTTTATTTCACCTTCTCCTTTGAAGTTTTGATCAATTCCCATAGCTTTTGCACGCTTATAATTTGTAATAGCTCGGGGTTGAAAATAAATCCTGATATAATTTTGTCCTTTAGCAGCTGTCCACCACCAAAAGGGAACTCCATACTCCTATCGAAGAGCACAACACAGCCTTTCACCTGCAGACCAATAACACCAATTTTCCACACAGAGAGAGAGAGAGAGAGAGAGACAGAGAGAGAGAGAGAGTTGATAAGATTGTGAAGCTGAAAGTTCACTGGATACCTCTGACTCTATATGTTCATGGAGAACTGCAAATAATCAAATTCCCAGTGCATCAAATATGGGTTTCTTGGCATAACGATGGTGAGCTTCACCCCTGCACATGATGCACTTGTTTTGAAATTCACAAGTCAAAGTCATCGCATAAAGGACAGCTGACCAATCTTGAAAGTTGATTTATCCATGTTATTGGGTAGCTGTAAGACATTAAAGTTTAAATATTTTTCTATACCTATTGAGTGAGGTTTTGATTTCCTAAGTTTCCTGCTTGTTACCCTCTCATCTGATTGTTTTATGTGTGATTACTCTAATAAACTCAGACAGCTTGCAAATATGTGTTATATCACACAAGTTTAGCTGATGAAGCAAGGCTATATACACAAGAATGCTACAACAAAGCAGAATACAGGTGTTTACTCAGGTTGCCTGATGCAAAGAATTACAGCTGGTTTATCTCGCCATAATTGTACAGCCTTCATTGGAGGTGTCTTGGTTGGTATTCACCAAATGCTCCATCCCAATTTTATACTCTGGTGTTAATTTCTGAACCAAGATTTTTTCAATAGAAGAATAAGGGGCAACACTGTCACTACTGGAGGAGGTTGTACACAGCCACATGCTCTGGGCTCAGCTGGCCCTGCAGCTGCAATTCCTTTGAAGATGTATCCGTCTTTAAGCTTAAAATCAGCGAGTGATTGTTCAAGTGATTTATCAGAATTCATACCACTACTGGTTTGCATCTTTTTTGAACTGACAGATGCATAACTCTTGAAATTGCTATTATTTCTGGAGACTGCGCTGTTCATTTTCCTTGCAGTGAGAGGAGCATATGATTTGAGCCATGGATCTTCACATGCACTGGTTCTGTCCATGAAACGGGCCATGTGATCTCTCTTCATCCCAAAATGAGAGGAGAGATCCCCAGTGCTTAGGCTAAGAAGCTCAGGCAAACATTTCCCAGAGGCCTCTAGCTTTTCTTCATATTGCAGCAGAGCACGATCATGCAGGTATGATCTGATTTCCAACGCCTCCTAGAGTAAGAGAGAGAATTAGAAGTTGATAGTTTAAAATGAGATGGGTCAAATGTCGACGTGTTCCAGTAGTTGACAGTGAAGAAGCCAATGTATGTTGAATAACATATTTTGATCAAATGAAAAGCGAGAAGCAAATTCCAAGTATTGCTGCTGTGTCATGTTCATTGCGTCTGTATCCTCTGAATTCATAATCTTCAAAGTCGGTATATCATCCCAACCTTCTTCCAACAACGTTGGAGCAAGTCCTTCAAAATTCCATTACCTGAAAAATCCTCCACTGAAAAAGAAGCCATTTTCCTCTGCAGCAGAGGATAGTGTGATCTGATGTTGCTGAACGGGGCCTGGATGAACAAGCTGGTGGTGCTGTCCTCAAATATAAAATACACACCTTGAGTGTCTAGATGAATTGGCATAAACCTTCTATACAAGTTTTCATATCTTCTGACAAGTTCAACACACCTGCCCTAGTTGATGAAAGTATTTTATAAAATCTTCTTACACCTCACAGTTTGGTGAACTTGATTGACCAAGTGCTTTCATATCATCAATTATAGTTATTTTGTACTTTTTTTATAGCATTGAACTCCATTTCCTTGTCCTGTACCACTATTTGCAATCAGGTGGTACATGCCATGAGAAAGTATGCCAAATTAGAGAGAGGATGGAGGATGAAGTACAAGTGGTAGAAACAATGGGAACACTACGAACGTTGCTTGTAGAAGGTAAAAAAATTCCCATGGAAATTGAGAAAAGAAAATGAAGTAGCCCAGGAAGAGCCCAAGAGTTGGACGACGATAGAATATTGAAATTATAACAGAATTGACCACCAGTGGCGGCGGGTTTTCATTTGCCGGCCGAAACCTACCTCATTTGATAAAGTTATGCCCATGTTGCGTTTGTCTATATCGTCCAGTGTTGTGGCATGTCTTGAAAGTGACGTACAATTTTTTATTGGATTTGTAAACTACTTCAACTCTCCCTCCCTCCCTGCAATACGCGTGTCCTGAAGATAGAATTTGCTCCTGAAAATAAATAAAAAGCCGCACGTCAAAGCCAATATCTATTTCTTTTTTCAAAACAAAAGGCAAGTCCCAGCACACATTTTTTTTTTAAATATATGAAACCATATCTTACATGCTTTTTCTATATTATCTCATCTTATCAACTCTACAAGGTTAAAAAAAAAGGGGAATAAAAGATTTGGCTTATACATTAATAATTTCTTAGCATTCCGTAGCCAACACCGAATACTTCACATAATAACACCCAAATGATTGATGTTCATTTATCATAATGAGATTACACTCAAAACCAGAACTTGTTTGTTTGCATTCACAAGCAGCAGTATATTACACTAGGATTCTACATAGTATAGTGGGAAGTACGGAAATCAGGCATCTTATTCAAATGCCTCAGGATCTTCTCAGCCATCTGCCTTGTATCAATATCTCCATGGTGGAAAGCACTAACCAAAGTGGAAGGTAGCAGCCTGTCCCGTGATATATCTGAAGCAGACCTATTCCCTCCTTTCGCCAAGAATCTATCAATTAACCAGAAGGATTTTTGCCACAAACCTTCTCCCTTGTGTTCTTTCACAACGTTCAGAACATGCTGCATGGCATTCACATCACACAACATGCCAACACTCTTGTCGACATCGACTTTGTCATCTACCAAAGTACATATTGCTGACAATGCAGCTTCAACAACCTCAACATTCTCGTGGTCCAAGCATGCCAGCAATCTCTCCACTGCTTTTGCATCAACTAAGCAGAATGTGTTTTGCGAGGAACAAGCCCCTCTATGGACCGGGCAGACTCGTTGTTTTCTCTTCTTTGATGAACCGAAAGACAGGAATTTTGGTGGGTAGAAGAGTTTCAAGAACTTGGTTTTCTTTATTTCTGGTGCTTTTGATAAATTTATCGATTCCAATGAGAGATTCTCCAAGCCAATTGCTGATAACCTCTGAACTTCATCACATGATGTTTTCATGAGCATTTCTGTAAATATTGAGGTGAAGTTGTACTTTCTTGCTAGAAACAGAATTTGAGGTTCGTAAAGTGTGGTTGTGAATCTGACTAGAATGCCCACAAGCCCTTCCAAGTAAGGAGTTGCATACCTGCTTGTTCTCATACCAGTTCTTTGGATTTGATTGATTTGTTGTAGGATTGCAGGGACTGTGTTCTTTCTGAGAAGAGTGAGGTTTAGTGTCAGGCTCTGGCGGGGGAGTTTAGCAAGAAATTTTGCTGAAACTGCCTGCTTCTGTGTGATCCGGCCTGTTTCATTTTGGCCAAGGATTAGGCTCTCAGGTTGGCCTTCAGTTTTGCATAGTCTCTCTACTATAGAGTGTCCCATGTAAGGTATGAGCGCAATGAGTAGCTTGATTGCCACGACCCCAAGTTCTTCATGTGGATTATTGAGGAGTTCAACCAGGGTGTAGCTTGCTTCAATCTCTTTGACCATGGAGGCCATGGTGCCCATTGATTTGGGAGACTTCGTCAGGCACAAAAGAACTCTGATGAGATTGATGTTGAGTTCATCAGGAGTGGAATGTTTAATCATGTCAATGATGTTATACAGAACATAGTCTGGAGCTAATTCACGTCCATGAGAATTTACTTGGAGGTTCTCGAGGTCGAGCCCAGCCTCAAATAAATTTGCAAGTATTGCAACAGCTTCACTTTTTGAGTTAATTAGTTCACCATTGATTCTTCGAGTGAGCATCTCTTCAACCATGATTTGAATAATTCCATATTTTGCAAGTGTTTTGGCGTTAGGATGGTCGGATGAAATCTGTGCTAGAACTTTGAATGCCGCTGATCTGGTCAGAGTGTTTCCACTACGCACCATTTTGATGAGAGCAGGTGAGGCCCTCTCAACCACATAGGTTTTGCTGTCTTGTCCCAGTGCAATTTCCCCAAGGTATTCTGCCATTTCTGTCTGCATCTCACCAGCACCTGTTTATTTTGAATCTTCATTGACATTGTTGTGAGAATATATTTATTTGTATGTAGATAAGGAAATTCTTTTTTATTATTTAAACCATGCAGAAAACCAAGTCTCTTGAGTTTACTAGCCATTATCTTAAAAAAAAATCAATGAAAAACACTTCTGCCATTCTGTACTCGCTATGCTTTTGGTAGAGTGAGAGTTTTGGACGTTACCTTCAGTGAGATGCTTTAGAAGGGGTTCCAAGAATCCATTTTCCGCCATCAGCTTGATATTTTGTGCAGACCTCTCTAGATTCCTTAAGATCTCATCTGCTTTTTCAGAAGAGAAGGCATCGACAGACAGATTGTATTTAAATCTGATTAGCATCAGAATTCCTCCAGGAACTAACCCAATTTTCTTCCATAATGATTGGGACCTTGATATCTCAAGTAATAATAGTAATGCCGCATGCCTCACGGGCTGGTGACCACTTGACACAATCTTGATTACTGCTGAAATGTCCACCATTTCAGAAATCACCATCTGCGCAAAGATTCACCAAAGTTGAGTTATAATTCCTGAAAATTGTATTCTTTGATTTCACTGGCTTATTTCTAGACAAAATTGTATTCACTCATATTCAGATTCAATTCAGACCAAAGAGAACAATTCGAATTACCGAAGCTTCTTTTAAAGTTTCAGCAATGGTTTGGTCAATTATGGTAGTCTTGTAGCTAAATAATTGCAGGTGAGGTTCCTTACAGGCCAGTGATTGATTCACATCAAAGCCCTACCGCCAAGGGAATGACTTAGTGGATCATGAGTTGGCCAGTGATTAGCAGACCTTGAGCAAAATAGGGTGGAGAAATCTAAGCTTGCTATAGAAAGTGATCATTTTCTGAACCAGATAATATTAGCAGGAATTGGTTCATTTGACCAAGTAAATTTCTCTTTTTCTACATCGCACCATTCTCAAAGTTGTGAGAAAGGAAACTTACTTGTGACTTCAAATTTTCTCCAGATGACTTGCTAAAAACATGACACATGCCCACAAACACACACATATTCTTATCCTTCTCTTTTATTTATGATATTACGTAAAAGATTTAGGGAAAAAGAGCTGAACCTTGGAATCATCATCGTCTTTTGTCAATTCTCGTAATAACTCCAGCACTTCGTAGATAACATCTCTATCTCTGTACTCCAGAAGCTTAAAAAGCAATGGAAGTATTCCAGCATTGTGAACTTGTATCTTGTTATGCTGTTTCCTTTTGCAAATTTCTTGCAAATCCCTTATTGCTTCAAGAACCATACCTGGTGAAGCGGACAAAACCAAAGCTGAACGGGAACATTTTATCCTTGCCACTTCATTTCTTTCTTTCCATTCCTCTATTGTGGTCTTCAGAGCGACGTCTGTCCTTAGAACTCTACTCAACAGCTTCTGCCCTGTAATTGGGCAGAAAATTTCTTGTGAGTTCTCGGACTCTTCCAACCACTCGGTAATTGCTTTCCTATCATATGTCACTCCACTTTGTAGGGTAACTGGATCATCCATAATCTGCTTTGTTAACGGACAGAAGAAAGCTCCATACATTGGCTCTACGTACTCGGCCATCTTTAGCAATGATGATGATGAACTGCTGCTGCTGCTTTTTCTCCTTTGCCTGTTGAGAGTTGTGGGTTTCTGGAATTCTGTGAAGTGTGGGGTAATTAAGCCCAGGGAATTATCTCTGGACACTTCAAGAGTGACAGGGTAGAGATCTGATTCTACCATTACAGGTTCTTCGTTTGGTTCCTCCTCATAGAAAGATTTGTGTGGATCCAGCTCTTTGGTCTGCAATACTTGGCTTTGGCCAACTTCAAAATGAGCACTTCGCATTTCATTTGAAAGAGCTTGGACAGCAACTTCTGCATATTCTTGGTCCTGAAATGCTGATGAAGGTATCAAGGTCAAACATTCGCCCATGTCTTGTATCGCCCTTTCCAGCAGTGATATGGTGCTTTTCAGTTCAGAATCAAAATTTGAGTTGGTGCCTCTTTGACATTTGCTTACAAGATACTTGGCCTCGGTGATGCTTTTGGATAGGGAATGAAGGATCTCCATTACATTTTTCGGGGTGTGCTCAGTTGTCTGCAACTCCATTATGACTGGGAAAACTCGGTAGAGGTAGCATCCAATTTCAGCAAAGTTTTCCTTTTCTTGCTCTATACTTGTTACAGATTCAATTATCTCTGAAATTGATGTCAGCAAGGATTCAGCAACACTAGCCATAGCAGTTGAATCTTTGCTGAGCTGGAGAAAAAACAACAATAAGAAGAGAAGATTAGCACGCCTCTCAGATCAGATTTTCTTTTAGGTTTGATTATCGGCATGAAACCTCAATTAAGAGCTTGGGAACTCAATTAAAGATGATGTAAATTTGTAGATTCCATTCAAGCAGGAGACTGAATTTGGAGAATATTCTTAACCAGGTGATAGTTTAAAACTTACCCCAAACAGGGGGGGGGGGGGGGGGGGGCTATCACTTCGATGCCGTGGTATATTTATTTTGAGAAAACATGCAAATGGAGGTCGGATGCCAAAGAATTTATTCTATCCTTCTTTTCAATGAATGAGAATAGGACAAGCATGCTCTGGTGCTTTGCTGACATTTTTATTCCTTAAAATCTAAAGTTTCTATGTGATTATGTTGTCTATGGTTCTGGACTTGCTGCACAGATCGTGCTTCAAACAAACAAAATTAACTAGCAGAAGTTTAAGTTAACAGATTGATGTGCCTGTAAAAAAAATCTGAATTTAACAGCTGGCTCGTATTTTTTGACAGAAAGAGGATGAACAAATTTGGCAGGCTACTCCCTCTTTTCTTTGAAAATGGAATTTTTGAAGCCAAAATATCTTGCACTCTTTCCACCCAACTCTAATCCTGGAAACTAGATCAAACGCAGTAGTTTATGCACATGGAAGTTGATTTAAAGCTTAATTCAGTTCAAACTTTTGAGGCTTACTCAAACTCTTAAATACTAGACAGAAGCAAGATACCATTGACAATCACATACCGACATCCAACCAGAGCCACCACTTCTGATGCCTTACAGGTACATGCACTTGACCGATCTGTACTCTGAGAAGTAGCAACTTAGTCTTGTTGCTGAAGGCATCCCATAAGACAATATATTTTATCTATGAACAGGTCTCTGATAGCTTATCTATTCAACTGCTAATCTTGACACCAAGTGATATACGTTCGCAGAATGCTATAATTTGCTGGCTAACAACTCCAGCGACTGAAATATAATAATACTACGTATTTTTTAGCGTGACGATATATTTTGTATTTCGGTGCTTGAATAAACAGCTTGAAAAGGAAGCTAATGGCATAGAAAATTAAGACTCCATCAACTGGCTGTACTGGGACATGGGGTGTTGACAAATTGCATGTAGTTTGGTTTAAGGTTACTATCCGACTTTAGCAAGTCACCTTCAAGATGTAAGCTTCAGGAATCAGTTTTTGTCGGAACGTCAATACGCGCTCTCTGTCAAGCAGACCTCTGTATTTCCAGACTTTGCAGCACCAAGTAGATGCATACTTTCATTGAAGTTGGAGATGATTTTATGCTGTTATGGCAGATATATCTGCTTTTAATCTCCCGTCTTTAGCACATTCAAGGTATTGATTTGATCAAGACGGCGTTCTTCTGATCTGGTGTTTGGATGAGGATTGGCCCTGGAAAAAAAAAAGACTTGCTGCAGGGGATTAAACTACTCCTTTGACTTCTAAATACCTTGTAAAATTTGTGAGTGGTGTGATTAGTCAATCTTCTTGGTTATAACGCTAACTTCAACTTGATTGTGATTCAGATTAATTTACTTTTTCTCTCGTACGTCATGGGAAGCACTAGAAAAAAGAAAATCCCTTTCTCTTCCCAGAATTTGTAGCTGATCGGGTTGCAGGCATGCACGGGTTAGTTTCCAAGACCCACTTAGGGTATGGACGGTTCCAAGCCTAAGCTTATTATATAGCCATTTCCAAGCCTAGAAGACATGATCTGGGCTTGACAAGGGAGGGTAATTTATTTAAATCATGGAGCTACTAGCCTTGGAGAAGCTCGATGAAAGCCCAGGTTTTGAACTTTGATACCCAATTTGTTTGCCTTTTTTCGCCAGCACAGGCTTTGATTTCTTTTCGTTTTAAAACACCTTTTTCTTTATGATATGAGTTATGACAATGGATTTTCATTGATCGTCAAAGCACTCGTTTCTCACATCTTCTTGGGTGCAAACTTTATACCCAACACCAACATCTGGGTTGCTTTCCAGTTCACTGGAGCAACTTTTGCAGCTTGCCTTGGATTTATTTTTCCAGCGGCCATTGCTTTAAGGTGCTTAATTTTACTCTCTAGCTCGAAGTTGTGATTACGCACACACACACATATATATATATATATATATATATATATATATATATATATATAGAGAGAGAGAGAGAGAGAGAGAGAGATTTCAGATCAAAAGCGGAATACATTTCACATTATAGTGCTTAAAAATATTTGATATGAAGGCCTTAAAACCTCCAAGATGGGATTCTGGTGCATTGATTTTTTTTTCATTTCTCTCCAAGCATGCGAACACATTTATCTTGGTTGGTGGGTCTGATTCTATGCTGCTTACCACATATCCCAAATCCGTATCCATTTCGAGGTTTCAGTGCACTTGAATTGCATTCATAACTAAAAGCCGATATTGCTTCCAATTTGTAAAGTGGTCTATCCAATATCTTGTTCATCTGTTGGTTCTAACCTACGATCTTTCAGGGATCCCCATTTCGTAGCAACAAAGTAGGATAACGATCATGTCTGACGACGCTATTTTTCTTGCTTTATTCCCAGGTTTGGTGGCCATATACAGTGCTTGTGTCCTATTCAGAAGAAATCCATCTCCACATACATGATTTCAGTTTGTTTTGATATGCAGCATAAACATGCTCTTCTCATTATCAGCTTGAAGACCTCAAGTGTGAATGGCATGCAGGCGCTGTAAAAGATGCAATTTTTTTGGGTACTGCTTATGTAAAACCCAGATCTTTCCCTTACTGTAGTTTTCTGTAAGGACGAAGGTGCTGTTTGCAGTTCGTACAGCTTTTGAGTTTTGCTTAATTACACCTGGACCCTTAAAGCTTGTTATGGTTTAATTAAGAAGATAATAGATTGGTCTTGCTATGCTTGTAATAAATTTTGCGGCTTTGGATCCAACTCATGGCAAGAACAAACCAATAGCCAGTCTATGCATCCATTTATAGATCCTCTAGAACAGTTGGTACAAAGGTGGCAAAAAACCACGAAACCATCTTTCTACATTCACTAGGTTGCTTTCCCTGTGGCCGTGATTGTTTTAAGAAATCTATGTTAAATCTGTTGCAGTTAGCATCTCTGAAGATATGGCAACCGAAGCTTTCATCCATCCTCAACCTGTTTAAATGACTTCATCAACATAGTAATCCATTCCCACACGAAGCTTCAATTCCATTTTGCACCGAGCCAACAAATGACAACGCAGCTTGCTTAATAATGAGTGTCGATCCTTCAAGCCATTGAATATCGCATCGTGCTATTTCTCTGTCTTTTTACAAAGCAGATGCAGAAGGTGCCATTTGTTAAGCGTGTAGCAGGATGGCGTCAGAGGGTATCTTCTTCAGCTAATAATTAACCAGTTCCTGTGCTTGGATATGTACAAAGATGCCCATTGGATACCAAAAGAAGGGTAGCCATGCCTCGAGCTTATTTTCTTCTCCACCTTTCTGCTCAATGCGGTTTAGGGTTTCTTTTGTCAGAGACTAAACCCAGTGATAAGCGAGTACAGCTGCCATCAACTCGGGACCAAATGCCAGAGGCACAGAGAAAGATTTCAAGGTAACTGGCTGTCACGACCCGATTCTCGAATCTGTGACCGGCACATAAACATGGTCTCCTTCTAAGGTTCCACACCTATGCGAACCCAAACTCACACACAAACTTATCATTTAATTTCAAAGTTCAACGCAGTGGAAATAACAAAGTAAATTTTATAACATAATTCAATTGTCTTTATACAAGAGTTGATTACATATTGTTATACTTGTGGAGCACTAACTAGACATATGAACAAAAAATGTCGACTACAACCAAAATAGCAGGTTCCAAGAGTAGGACAAAAATGACCTGCTAGCAAGCTACGACCCTGAAAATAATGAATAATGAGGGGGTGAGTTCAACAACCTGTGTGGACTGATCATCCCACAGTACGGAGCCTCATGCTCATTGCATTTTGATTTTCTGACGAGCTTTACCTATTAAATTCTTATTATGACCTATTTGAGAAACTCCTTGTAAGAACTTCGAGCTGATTTGATATTATACTTCTCTTTGTTGTATTATCTCGTATGTGTATATTAGATGTTATCTACTCACTGAGTTGTTGAACTCACCCCCTCATTATTCATTATTTTCAGGGTCGTAGCTTGCTAGCAGGTCATTTTTGTCCTACTCTTGGAACCTGCTATTTTGGTTGTAATTGATACTTTTGTTCGTATGTCTAGTTAGTGCTCCACAATTATAACAATATGTAATCAACTCTTGTATAAAGACAATTGAATTATGTTATAAGTTTACTTTGTTATTTCCGCTGCGTTGAACTTTGAAATTGAATGATAAATTTGTGTGTAAGTTTGGGTTCGCATAGGTGTGGAACCTTGGAGGGGAACCATGCCTATGTGCCGGTCACGGATCCGGGAATCGGGTCGTGACACTAATATACACATACGAGATAATACAACAAAGAGAAGTATAATATCAAATCAGCTCGAAGTTCTTACAAGGAGTTTCTCAAATAGGTCATAACAAGAATTTAATAGGTAAAGCTCGTCAGAAAATCAAAATGCAATGAGCATGAGGCTCCGTACTGTGGGATGATCAGTCCACACAGGTTGGTGACTCCCCCGACCAACTAGGGTTTCAGATACGATGTGCACATAGGCTAACACTACCCTGTTAGCATGGGTATTCTGACTGGCATACCATAGGTATATCTTATAATCAAACAAACATATTCATATCTCAAGGCTCAACTCATGGTATCAATCAAATGAGGAGCTATCAATTCAGAAACAGATATAGGCTCATATCAAGAACGTATATTCAACAAATAATTATGCTTTATTGTATCAAGAATAGTAATCAAGGTATATATTATCAAAAAGCATAATCCAATTCATACTAGCAAATTCAAATATTTATACTATTTCTCATGCATATTAAATATTATCCACTCACCTGACTCAAAAGCGATCGAAATTCAAAAGCAGAATATTGACGGAACCTTATTGATGTCCCGCAGATTGAATGTCGGGATTATCTGCACATATAAAAGAAGATATACTCAAAAATGACTCAAAAGAAGTAAAATGCCTTTAATAACATATCTAAGAGTTCAACTCTTAATCCTATTTGTTTTTGAATCAAACTATCTATTTTTTCGCAAAAACCTAAAACAAAGGTTTCTTCCGAAATCTAATTCCAAATACATAACTCATAAAATTGATAATAATTCATCAAATAAGCTTCAATTATCCATCAAAACAATACTGAAATTTTGCCCCTAATTCAACCTCAATTCTGTCCAGAATCTCCAATTTTACTCCAGGGACCAAACTGAAATTTTTCCAAAGTTCAGGGACTAAACTGAAATTTTCAGAAAAAGGACCAAAATGAATTTTTCATCATCTTCAACCTCAACCCAGAATTTCCAGCAAGGGATTTTCGAAATTTCTCAACATTATTTCACCATTTATCAACATTTTCTTACACCAAACACCAAATACCTTCAAAATCATCTACAATCAAACTAATTAAACCATTACCCAACACATTCAACCCTTAACATCTCTCTTAATTCATCAATCAAACCCAAATAAAATCCTCAAACCCTAACAATCAATACAAGAAAAATCTTAACTAATAACCACATTTATACATATTAAAACATACACATTACCTTAATAACTATTTCTCCTTCTTCTTTTCTCCTCCTCTTCTCTTTCCCTCTTTTCTCTTATTCTTTCTTCCTCTCTTCCCGATTCTCTCTCTCAAATTTCAGATCTATTTCCTTTCTTTTTTTCTTTTTTTTCTTTTTCTTTTCTCTTCTTTTCTATTTATATTTATAAACTTATACAATTACTACAACACCCTTAACCTAATTCTAAGCCACTAAGGGCATTCATGTATTTTCCTTTTTAAAAATTTCAAAACACTACACTGGCAAGGTCAGTTTTCAGACTAGTTGAAGAAATAGGTTGATTGCAGGACATCTCTTAGATCAAAGTCTCCTCGCTCAGGTAAGGGAGGGAATTTCAAGTCGGGGAACGAACTTTGGAAGCTTTCCAATAGCTGCAAGCACATAAACAAACCAATAAATCTGATAGTTAATATCATCGCTCAGCATGTAAGATTCTCGGTTTTAAAAAAATAAATCTCAAACCACCATGAACATGTTGACCAGCACTGTTAAGATCACAAATCACCACATAGAATCAGCAAATGCATCAAAGTTTGCAGTGAAGAGAGGATAAATTTCTAGAAAGCCTTCCCATGTAATTGCTCGCCCAAGGAATAGAATTCTCAAGCTTCAGAAAAATATTTCTTTAAAGCGCATAAAAGAGAAAACAGCAGGTTCAAATCGTAATGTACTTCAGTTCATGTTGGAAAGCTAATTGACGTAACCAAGTGAAAGGTCTGCTCTCTCCCAAGGACATGAATCCCATTGAAACAGGTGTGAGCTAATGGTTAATAGATAAAGATATAAGCAGAATTGTTTAAAGAACGATTTACCTACTCTGGATCATGGTCCTCAACTACTGTCTTACATGTCAAGTCATTCAAAAAGAAAACAAACAGTGGCAGTAAGATCTAGTGCAGCACAAGCTTGACCCATGTTAAAACCAAGAAAAACAATTACATTCTAGGGGCGGTCTGCTTATATAAGGTTTGATGAGCATATAGATAAGATACTTTACATTCTCTAGAATCGGTGTCTCATAGAGTTCAACAAACTTTTCTCTCAGAATCCTGTTCATTTCATCAACATGGCATGCATGTGTCCAGTATGAATCATGGACCCCTGTAAATGGACATCAAAATGAAACAATAAGCCTTCTCAAAAAATGTTACCAGGTGTCTGGAGGGAGGGGGGGACTACTAGGCCCGCACAAACCTGCAAAGTTCAAACCTGCCTCTTTGCAGGCAACCGCTGTCATCATCATGTGAGAACCATCAAGGGAGTGGACAAAATTTGGAGGAAAGGCTGTTCTTTGCCGCCTGACCATGACCTATACCAATCACAAAATTTTGGAATCATTAACTGAGTGCTACATGAAGCTGTTCTTTGCCACATCTCTTGCTTTTTTTTCAAGGATTAAGATCAAAGAAAGACATGTACACAAACAGGGGGGGGGGCTTAGAATATCTGGTGCCCTAACCAAAGATATGATGCCACAGTTAAAAAATCCACAGTACTACCTTGTCAGTTTCTCTTTGTAGCGACAGCACCTGAAGGGAAGTCTTAATCTACATATAAATCAAGAAAGCATCTTAGTCACCTTCAAAATAGACTTTGGTTTTCTACATTCATTATATAATTGAAAACAACAAATCAACCAATTAAAATTAGTATTAATTTCTTAGAACATTACAAGCTGCCTTCCCAACTGTCGATAAGGCTGTACAACAGGTAGTCCAAAAGGAGTGGTCCACTGCACAGGCTGATTCTCTGAAGCTATCACCTGTTTATATTAATTCAGCAGTAAGAAATTTCAGAACACAGCAAGATATTCTCAAGCAGGGCAGATTGTTGGTGAGAGAACAGCTATATTTAACTGAAAACTCAAAAGTTTCTGAAAATTTATTAAGCTTGAGGGCTGATGATACAATAAGTATATTATATAGAACATTATCCAATGGGCAAGTAACTAAGTTCTATAATATCTTTCCTCTATTCTCTTCCCATACATTTATTGTTGAAAAGATTATCTACTCAACCTATCCCACCCTTTAGCCATTGGAAACAATTACCACAAAAAACAATTCAACTGCCTTCTTGTATCACAAAATCCCTCCTGATTTATATGAACTCGCAGTTACAAAACATGATCTGAAGATGGAAATGATCTGGAAAAGAAGACGCCATATATGATACTGGGTACTGGATAATGAAAGCAAATGGGAAACTATCAAATGAGAGGCAGAAAAATTGACTTGGGATGAAATAATAAGAATTAATTTAATCTCAAAGCATCCCTTTGATAAGACAATCCAAGATAATGTGGATTGAAATCAGGATTCAGGTGACCAACTTTAATGAGTCTAAAAGTCAGGAACTAAGGACAATGTTGAATTGAATATCACCACATTGACTATCTAAATCCATTAGAAGTGGAACTAAGGGAATTGTTGAATTGAATATGCTTAATCCCACATTGAATATCTAAATCCATCAAAGCCCATTAATGATATAACTTAAGCAGAAGGTAATAAATGAGATCCAAAGTGGGGCCAAACCTTTTCCAAGCCATTAAATTAATTACCGGATCAGGACATTAGGGGATATAAGGAAAAAGGGCATGACCAAAATGAAGCGTCATATCAGGATTCTCACTTGAGCAGACCCATATGTGGGACCCCCCATCAATTGACAGGGCAAAAACTACCCTTCTATCAGTTCTATGCAAAGCAAATGATAGCAAGATAAATGAAACATACCTTTGCGCATTCTCCAAGCCAAGCCATAATCCCTCTTGCACCTTCAAACATCTCTTCTAAGGCTGTCAAGGTGGTCTGTTCATGTGGCAAAATAATTAACAAAATCCTCTTTTACAGGCACACACAAACACGCACCACTTACTTTTGCTGCATAGCAGGCTGCAGAATACAGTTGTGGAACATCAGCAATGATACAACGCTCTTTTAACCTCCTTTTGATTTGGTCACGGGCACCAATATAAGTAACCCCATACACTGATGTCATCACTGTCTGCTTCACCAACTTCCTGTCCACCTGGGTTTCCAATTATGAAGGAAAGCTGTTAGCAACACATCATAGGTAGTGTGTAAGAGCATGCCCAAGAATGTTTGGCTACAAAATGAGCCACCTGATCCTACAACATAATTAATTATGTAGGTGTATATTGTTGAAACTAAGGAATCATTCATAATTTTACCAATTCAAACAGTGTTAAAATTGAATAATCTTAAGGCATATTTAACACCATTAATAAACACAAGGCAGGCAGAAACCTGATCGACTAAAAGCTTCGCATGCATTGAATTTGGATTAATTGCAGGGTCTATTTCTGCATCTCTTCGCATGATATCAAGAACTCTACATCAAAAACAACAGTTGAGTTAAGCATTTGATATTGTAACAAAACTATACAAAGTAACTATTAAGGATTTTCAATGTATAGTTGAACATGAGTTGCTGGCAATTGTTCTGGAAGCAATACATACAATGAAATTCCAATAATTCCTACTACATTGAATTCAAGTGAAATTTAAAAATCATAGATACAGGTTGCTGTCATAACCATATTCTGGTAATATGGTGTTACCCTATTTTTTTCAGACAGTCAGCCTGCATACTCCTGTAGATACATGTTCAAATCCAATTTAAGGAAAAAGGTTCAACCACTGCCCAACCATAGTAAGAGCTCCTAGTCATCATATTGTAGTTGGCTGCCCAAACCACCTTTACTATCCCTACCCCAATTTCCACAGAGGTGCAGTAAGAGAGAGAGCCCACCTGGCTGCAATTCCTGAGTAAACATCAGCAGGTTTTCCTCCTCCAACTAGATTTACTGCAGCTGCTCCCAACTGATTAAAAGTTCAATTCACCTTATTGCTTTATATAAAACTTAAGAGAAATACAACAAACTCACACCATGCACTGCAACACTTGAACCTTCCAAAAACAAGATTAGAAGTTGTGAATTCAAAAACACTTAAATCATTGTTCTGGTAAAGCATAAGTTGTGTACGAAAAAATTATGAAACTTGATGCAATATCTAAGAAGTATCAGATTTTCAAATTTAGGATTGGGGAATGTTTTGCAATTTTCTCAAGTCAACATGAACAAAAATTATTTTACCTTGTCCCTTCCAAGGGCAGCATAGTGCTGCAAGCCATTGCACGAACCATCCTTGGAAAAGAAAAGAAAAAAAAGAGGAAATATAAGAATAAATTCTTGATCATGGTATGTCTCTGTACTGCACATTCAATATGAAAAACGATATAACAAGGAAAGCTAAGATTTAATATAAAGCCTCTAAACTTCTTCGAAGACAAACAGCAAGCACCAGCCAATGAATAGCATTGAACCAACAAATCTGCTCCAGAGCTCATTGCAACTCATCGCATGCAGTCATCAACTTGATTTTATCACAGAACTCAAAAGAAGCAGCTACAGAGAGAAAAGGTACCTGGTGAACAGGCGTATGTGAAATGGCAGTCTCTGGAGAAGGGCTTCTCAAAGCTTCTGAGAGATTAATGCATACTGCCAAGCATTGAAAAGGATCCTCCGCACCCAACCACCAGCGTTGTCCTTCAAGAGGTCGGTCAGCTGAATCAAAGATATCATCCAGATGATTCTCAGTAAATGATATTCGACCATCATAGGATAATTTGTCAACACCACCGGCATACAGATTTGCTAAATGTATCTTCAGCCAGCGCAAACCAGACTTCCCAAGAGGTCGCCCCTCTGCAAACTCCAGGATGCCCCGGCACACATCAGAGCCAAGATGATTCAAATATGGGTGCATAGGGTAAGCACGACCCCGAAAATCAAGGTTGTGTGGATAGTAGAAGCCTTCCTCATCCTTCATCTTTCTAGCTACCTGCTCCAAGTTATAGCAATTTAACGCCATCAACAAAAACATGCACACTTGTTATTTGCCAAAACAAGATAGCTTCTTACAGCGAGTTTTAGTTCCACATCACAACGCTGTGAATGTCGCTCACTGTTCTCCTTTTTCACACTCTTAACTTTCCACCTCCATTTCTGAATTTCAGCTTCATCTTCTGTTTGTGGCTCCTCAGGCAAATGAACCTATCAAGTTTCTATAAGTGAAAACAAAGGAGTTTGAGGGGTGGGGAGGGGGGGTTCAATAAAAGAAAGGAGGGAAAGAGGTACGAACTGGCACAAGCAGTGTTAAATACTATTTTAAATGAAAATTATATGAACTTCTGCTTGTATAAATAACTCACATCTTCACGGTCAACCAGGCCAGCAAGATGACCTCCACTAGCCCATATTCTATCAATTACTGCAAGAATCCTTTTATTTACTCTCCATTTAGTATTTCCAAGAGTATCCAGGGCCTAATTCATCAATAAATAAATAAAAACAGAATTATTGCAACAAACAAATAAATAAAGAGTGGTATGAAGTTGGTTGCAAGTCATCACCATTCATCAAGAAAATGTGTCGATTGTAGTGACATGGTTGGCGGTGGAAAATAGATAGAATCAACTCAAGCAGTGATTTCAAACCTTAAAAACAGGCTCTAATTGATTCCTTGAAGCCCTTTTAATTGCAACACGTTGTTGTTTGGCTCCATGTATTCGCATAACATAGGATGGTAAGAAAAAGTATGCACCTTGGTCATACCTTTCAAAATATTACAAAGGTTAGGAGGAAAGAAACCAGCAGCCCAATCATATTCATGTCTAGCTAGCTGTCTTAAAGAAGATTTGACAAGGTTGGCCATGTTATTTTATTTCGTAAAGCAGTTAGATTGACAGCACAATGTTTGACCAAGAACAACTGAAATAAAACAAATTCTTTTTAACAACTATTCTTGCAAGGAGAACATATCACTACTTAGAACCAGGTTGTTCCATTAAACCAGGTTTAACTAGAAACTTATGCACATGGATTGGTATAGACAAACAGAAAAAAGGTCAAAAGATAGAGAATTGAAACTCATACCCTGTCCAGTTTAGAGGAGGCACCAGCATTGGCAAATAAGGGATGACCATGTGCCTGGCCTGTTCAGATGACAAGAATTAGTATCATCACAATACCTAAAGGAAGATATAATCATTAAACATAATCAAAATAGATATTACCAGAGCCACAACAGCATAAACAAGAGCAAGTTACTTACAGATTTCTCAAGGCCTTTGCGAACATGTGGATCACATTCAATAACACCGTATCTCCTACTACTTTTCCTATCCAAATATAAGCCAGAAAACATTTAGATGGTGATATGCGAGAGATAGAGAGATAGAGAGAGAGAGAGAGTCATTGATTCCAATTTCTCACTGTGTATCTTTTGTGATGGTTTTGAGGGTATGCACAAATGCAGGGCGAATATCAGGCGGACCATCTCCTATTTGATCAGTTGGAGGTTGTATATAGGCAGATTCTATCATTAATTGAATCAAGCGAGAGCCAACCTGGGATAGATAAGCATCAGAGTAAATGCAGAGAAACAAATGTCACTCCTATGTGACTACATTTACAGCAAGGGATATCACAAACCTTAAGATGTGCTTCCTGACCCCAAGGCATTGAATCATCATGACCCTTCACAATTCGCCTTAATTGCTGAACCTTTTGTTTTTTCATCAGTGTAGTAACTTTTTTCCTCAGTTTCTCCTGTTCCTTGGTTAGTTTCTCTCCTTCATAAATAGCAGCACCAGACTCTCCTTCAGATATCTTGTCCGTCAAATTCTTCCTCTTCTTTGTCTTCTCCAAAAACTTGTTTATCTTTGCCTGATCCACATAAGAGATAATTGTGCAAAAGCTCTCAATAAAAGACAGGAAATACAACATACTGCTTAGTAATAATCATGAAGTCATTAAATTATGTCTCTAAACAAGCAGTTGTTTGCTTTGCTATGTGAATAAGAAGTGCAATTTGCGTATTTCTTAACCAAATGTAAGTGAATTTTTAATTAAAGTACATCACAAGAAGAATATTAGAAATTCATGTGGAGATGCCAATCTTGAAAGCACCTACCTCCATTGGTTGTACCTTATGCTTAAGCAGGAACAACAATTAGATACTAAGAAGTAGACAGTCTCCCAAAGAATTGTATGCTTTACCATAAGACAGACAGGGAAACTATGTGAAATCATTCATTCATTCAACAAAAGATTTGAAAGTGATGCAAATCATGCTTTGGGCCTCAACTCATTTGTTTGGTCACCATTGATGATCCTTAGTTTTGACTGATTCTTGGCTCTTTGGCTTGATGTTTTCTGTTTCTTCATTTCTTTTTTCTAAGAAAATACAAGAAATTTTTTTATGATGCTTCTATTGTATGATCCTTCAAGGAAAGGGAAGCACCCCATTCCTTTATCTTTTATCCTCTTGTTTTTTTTGTTATAACTGCTGGTAAAATCTTATTCTTCAAAAATATGGTCTTTATATTCTGTTGCAGACGATTTACTGGAGTTCAAGAAATTCCTAGACAAAAGACAGCTGGCACCTTAGACGGTACCTATAAGAATGATTTTCGTCTTTAAATCTAGATCATTTTTATAGCATATTCTAATAAATGTAGAATTATACAACAAATACAAGAAATCAATTTAATAAATAATAAGAAGTATCAGAATCCTACACAAAGTAGCTATTGCATGCCATGTGAACAAGATGAACAAAAATTTAGTAACAATAGCAAAAAATGAAAAACAAAACTGCCACACAAGTTTGTCCTAAACACTAAAACAAGTCTATCATGAAAATTGAACCAACTAAAATGTGTGCTACCTGAAAGATATACTGATGTTATGAAGAAACATGAAAAGGTATTTGAATATCAAAATAGAAGCATAGTGTCCTACAGTTTGCAGGAAACATCTAAAAGAGCTTTAAAGACACAATTGGAGGTATTGAAGGGATGAGTGAATAGAAGATGAGTTATCTCATGCAAGTCCAACTAAATGACCAGATTTACACAATCCAAGAAAAACGAAAACTTCTAATGAATTTCAATCTAACATTCCTACAGCCCCAGGCTTTTGTGTTCTCTTTACCAAACATTTCCAACTTAAACTAGAAACAGAAAAAACAGTATTATGATCCTAAATATATAATAAAAGCCAACTAAAGTACACAAACAAAACACTCCACTGAAAAAAATAATTAAATTTCGAAGTCAATCACCTCATTTTCAATTGCTTCGCCAACAACAGATGCGGCTTGAACCACCCTAATACTGGCAGCCCCTCCATTACCGGTCATCAACAACCCCATCAACTTATGCATAGTAATAACTGCCATCATATCAGCCGGCAAGTCATTAAAATAGGCTCCATGAGGAATCCTCAAGTTAACCTTACACAATTCTTGCTCTGCAAGAATTGCATCCCTCAAAGGCTCAAACCAACCAAGAAACAGAGACTTTACATAAGGCAAATTAGGTGCCAGTTTCTGCTCGCACATGTCCTCTAACATCTCCTGATACTCTCGTGCCGTCTGTTCCCATGCTTCTGTCTCCATCTTTACTTGCCTCCTTTTAAGAATTGTATACTTTCCAACCCCCATACCTGCCATCATTTTCTGCTGTTGTGGCATAAACTGTGACTCCATTTTCCGGAAATGCTTGTCAATTTCATCCATTGATCCTTGAAAATCATCAGGCCCAGAAATGTATGATTCATCAGTCAAAGAAATCACCTCTGAAGCTGCCGCGGTTGCATACCCCTTGAAGAAACAAGGGGTGAGACGAAAAGTGTTTGTTAAATCACCATAACTAGGATTGCCCAATTTGTCATTTTGAGGTAAAACGCCAGTCTGACGAGAACCCAGAAGAGAAAATGTTGAATTTAGGCATGTTTTGGTATCTGGGGATCTGAATTTTTCAATAAAAGTTGATTCTTTAAAGAGATTACGAGAGCTTGAGGTATGTTTCAGCTTTTTAGTTGGAGCATATTTGGCTAAGGCTCTCCACATGATGTAGAAAGGAGAGGACTTTAAATTGTAGTAAAAAAGTTGAAATAGCAGTGAAGATAATAATGGGCATGGACAAGAAATTGAAGGGAAGTGAGAAGAACTGTGAATTAGACAGAGAGGGGGTGATGGCGGGGATGAGTGAAGCCTAGCCGCCTTTAAACCCTCCTTTAAACCTTTTGTGGGATGGGCTTCTTCTATTGTGTTGCATGAATCCATGGGTTTTAGAGCCTTGTGTCTTGTGATTTATGGAGCCATGGACCATTACTTACAATAACACGTTATTATATTAGCTTGTCATATGCCCCATTCCCAACAACAACATCAAAGTTAGGTGGGATAGCGGTTTAAATTCAAAATTTGTTGATGAATTTCTTTGTTTCTGAAGAATTTCGTGTTGCCCTAGTTATTTTCATCTCAAGTATTATTCAGTACAAGGATTTTTAGCATCGAAAAAGTTCACCTATTCTCATCTTTTTTCAATATTTTTTCCCTTTAGTCTTCATTCTCTTCAGAGCTACTAGCACTACTCTACCATTGTTTTGGCATTTTAAATCGGACAGTTTCGAAAACTCCAGCAGTCTTCAATAAACCTTGAAACAATGGCAAGGTATATATGAATCTGCTCTCTTGCGTTGAACCATTTCTCCTAGTCAAGCTTGCCACAAGCAACTGAAAAGGATACCTGTCGGTTTCTTTGGATTTAATAATGAATCTCGGTTCCCAATCATTTGTCCGAGAGAATTGTGCAAAGCGAAGGAAAGTATTGTCGTTTGTGGCTAAACAAGAAGAATTCTTGACGAGTAACCTGACAAGACAGGAGGAAAACGAGACTCGACAGAAGACTACTAACTCTACGAGTCCTATGAAAGGGCAGTCGTGTGATGGAGGCTTGCTTTAGGGTTCCACTTATCCTCTTACGAAAACAGAAAGTGGCAGCTTGGGGTTTCACTGTCACAGAAAACAAGCAAACATGATGATGCAGTAATTAAGCTTCACAAATATGGGAGATCATAAAATACGCCATTATCATCCATCCAGCTACTCTCACTGCTATTGCTAATCAAATCAACTCATGAAGAGCAGGGTAAAAAGCAGTTACAAAAGTTATTTTGAACCATGAAATGATTCAATCCTATAAGGATCCAAAACCTCAATCCAACTCTAGCGTGTATTTTCCTGTCATGAATTTATCGGCACCTGTCCTGCTCCAGTTCACCCCACTTCTCTCTTTTGTATGCACTGTTCCGCATGAGGGCAAAATAAAAATGCCTAATATTCTGTCAAGATAAAAATCAATCTTGCCATGGATCACTCTCCGTCCTCACTTCTGATGGTTCAATTACTTGTACTTGTGGCTCTGCGACCTCACTGGCATTTGCATCAGATTCTGCAGCATTACCTTCTGCTGCCTCTGCCTTATCTCCATCTGATCTACCCCATCTCCCTCCAAGTGCCATGGCCATCATCTCATATATTTTACCACCCAGATCAGCTGGGCTGTCAGGCTGCAGCATCAAGGGAAAATTATGAATGACAAGAACCTAATCATATGCAAGCGTATGTTAAACAATTAAAAGAATTTCTTTAAGAAAAAATATTGTTAATTCTTACAGTGAATCCACTGGAGATCAACGCTGTGTCATATAGGAGGTCAACAGCTCTCCTGGCATCATCGCTGTCAGGTGCATTCTTGCAGGCAGCCTGCATATAAAAACAAGCTGAGTTTAAACTGCTCTCCTTTTGTATTAAAAATGCAAGTATCATCTAATTTATTTGGTCCATTTTTGGTGTGTTTCACAGATAAACATCATAACTTGCTTGAGAAAATTAGACATAGCATGCTTATATTCTCGTGATACAAGAATTATATAACCTTCCATTTCCCATTTGATTTGATATGTCACATAATGTCCAACAGTTCTTCAAACTGTTATTAACAGGTTCTGCATTACTTCCTCAGTGATTAAAGAAGAAGAAGAAGAACAGCAGCAACAGCATAGTACAGCTTCACCAAATTAATCAGTGTTGAGAAGAACTGTCTTACATTCAAGTCTTTAATGATCGGGTGATCTGGGTTAATCTCCAGTATTCTTCTTCCCCTCATGAACTCCAAGCTAGATTGATCCCCAAGGGTTTGTGCTTTCATCAACCTTCAAAAGTATGAAAGAATTGAAATAAGTTCAACTGAATAAGCTTTGAGCTTTGGCTAGGTGGGGTGGAATGGGGGTAAGATTGGTGTTATTGAAGTCCATTTCTAACCTTTCCATGTTGGCCGACCAACCAAACTTGCCAGAGACAAGCACACAGGGAGAAGAGCTCAGGCGCTTTGAAACTTGGACTTTGGCCACCTGTTCACCAAGTTGCTGCTTCATCCAATCACATAGGAGATTGTATTCTTGTTTAGTTTCCCTATCTTTAACATCATCATCATCACCTGACATTGGAATACTATCTTGTTAGAAAGATGGACACTAGAGCCCCAAGAAGACAGGACCTACGCCAAGAAAAACTTTTGAATTGCTTCTATGAATAATACAATAGACAGAGAAATTGCTAGTCCTAACCGAGTTCTAGATCTTCCTTGCTGATATCAACAAATTTCTTCTCTTTGTAGGTTTGCAGGTTCTGGATGGCAACTTCATCAATTGGCTCGATCAAATAAAGGACCTACAAACAGTGAAACAACCAAACAAACCACATCAGACATCCAGGAACTTAATGGAATACCCGATGTCTGCCAACAAAAGAACCTGAAACAGCTTATAAAGTTAAGAAAAAAAAAGTACAACAATAAACATTATCATAACAGCACCTATAAGGAATGGCCAGGTAAAAGAAGACCAACTATACAAGCGTGCATGTCAGTTTGTCTAGAATTAATGGATGTGAATTTCATTGGCCAAATCTATAAATTTATTTAAACCTACTTCAGACAATTTAATTCAATCCCTCCTTTTATTTAAAGTTTCAATTATTTCATTCTTCTTCTGCAAAAGCGAATGTCATAGATCTACATTCTTATAAAACACATCATCAAAGTTGTATGTGTCTGCCTCTGTACACATTGTTTTATTGAGGTATTAACAGTTTTCCATATCAGACAGCTAAAAAATGTATCACAGAAAAAACTTACCATTCCCATGTGAATTCAAGAGATGATACAACCAAATATGCAAGAAGCACATACCTCAATGTCCTTTTGAAGCAACTTCTCCAAGAAGGGCGCACTCTTGGCACTTTTCAAGCTGTCAGTTGCCAAGTAATAGATAGCCTTCTGGTTTTCTCCCATATTTTCAATATATTCATCTAAGCTTGTGAGTTCTTCCTCTCTTTTGGAGGTGTAGAATCGCAAAAGCGGAGTTATGCGCTTGTGATTACCAGAGTCTTCAACACATCCTAACTTCAGAAACTTGCCAAAGTTCTCCCAGAATTTTTTGTAATCCTGAAAATCAAAAACATACATAGGCCTAATTCATTAGTAAAGCACAGGTTGAAGAAAGCAAAAAATGTACACAAACTACTTCGCTACTAACCTCTTTGTTTTCACTTTCTGAAAGATCTTGAACCATGTCAAATGTTTTCCTAACTAGCCGTTTTCTCATAATCCTTACAATCCGACTCTCTTGCAGAATCTCCCGAGAAACATTAAGAGGAAGATCATTAGAGTCCACCACACCTCTCACAAAGCTTAAATAACGCGGGAACTGCCCAGAAAAAAAAAAGAAAAAAAAAAACAGCCAACTTAGCTTGTTGATAAATGAAAAATATACATTCGTTTTTATTACTTTTACACTATGATTTTTAATGTGTTCGGAGCTTATTGAAAATTATTTCTATGAGTTTGGTATGCCTAATAGACTTTGTGAATTAATTGCTAAAAGATAAGATTTTCTGCATTATATGTTTCAGACCTTGCTTCTTGTGACAGGTTTTTCACCATGTTATAGTTATATAATGTGAATGTGGGCTGAATCAAAGTTAAGGTACACATGCCGAGCTTTCCAGGAAGGTATTATTGAAAGAAATTGGAGTTCATTTGAACTACTAACTAGACTTGCAAATCGTGTCAAAATCCTCTTACAGCAGGATTTTCAGCTTTCACACTACATATTCGAACAAGCATATCATGAGCCTAAGATATCAGAATCAGGTGATTCAAAAGTCCAAGCTCATCTACACATCAAGGACTACGACTCTTATGCAGGACTCTTGGCCAGATAAAATATTTTTGAAGGAAAAAATCAGGACGCAATCTGGAGGATGAGATTGATCCTCTGATCTGATGAGGAAACTAATAATTGAGTCCCACTGGTGATGAGAGTCAGGCATAGAAAAGATGGATTTTAGAATCCAAAAAAATGTGCAAATCAATCCTATAACATTCATGAATGAGAGGATATAGATGGAGTGGCTGAATATTGCAAGAAACCAAGTCAGAAATGAAGTCCAAGTTGCAACAAAGCCTAAATTACAGCAGATTGGTGACAGCAACAGACTTAGTTTTCAGCACAAATTCTGAGGGTTTTATCAACCTTAATGACCAGATAAAGAAGGAAGATTTAAGTAACATTAAGGAATTCTAATAAAGAGTAGAATCCTAATGAAATACAGCAACTAGGGGAGGAAATAAAAGGAAGTAAATCACATTATAAATAGCTAATCTCTCCTTCCATCAGAAAATCTTCCTCTCTTTTCTGTGTTGATTTTCCAGCAACTATGAACTAAACTTTGGTCTTCAATTCAAGGGGAATAGACATCATCTTCATTACTAAGTTGTGAAAAGTAACATTATCATTATAATTTTTTTATATTCAAATACTTATTTATCCGTATTTCAGAATTATATCATTGACTTCTATTCATGTTTATTCAATTGTTTTGAGATAGTATATATATGCTTTCTAGATTCTTTCAATTCGTAATTGTTGTTAGAGACTAGAATAAGAAGCAAAAACAAGGTTAATTTGATTGTTGCGACTATCACTTTAATTTATTAGAGAAGAAAAGGCTAAGTTAAATTGTTCAAGCTTTTGAATGGTTGCTTAGAGTAAACAAAGACTTTGTTCTTAAGGCTACTGCCAAGTTAATTAGAATTGCTTTTCAATATTTAATTTCATTGATGGTAAGAAGAATTAATTAAGAAATTTTATCTAATTAATTTACTCATATTCTTTTTGATTTCTCTTAGCTTGAAAGGACATCAAATTTATTTACTTGAATTGAAAGAATACTTATTTTACTTCGATGATCAAGATATTTATAAGAATGGGTGTCTAGACCTTTGAACTGAGTTAACGACATATCGATTTATCATCTTTATTTTCAGAATTTTGTTTCTTCAATTTTGATTAAAAAAACCCTAACCTTTTTTTGAGTTATATCTTGTAGGAAAATTAAGTAAAAATTTCTCTTGGGTTCGACTTGGTCTTCACCATCATACTATGAAATATTGTTTTTGTAATAGTAACCGGAGTTACTATTTGGAAGTTCCGATGACCGACCACTTGTTCTTGTATAAAATTGCAACTTCATGACAGCCTTAGCTGCCCAAAACAGTGTACTGAATCCTTGTAGAAACTATAAAAAATTGCACCAAGGATAGAGTACAGATTAAATGGATATGTACAAAGATCTTGCCTAATTAAAATTCAGATACAATAACCAAGTATGATTAAATATGCATGAAGAAAATGCAGAAAACATTCAAAAATTGGATTTAAAAAAATTATTACAACACTTACCAGCTCCCCATCAAAATCATCTGAGATAAAAACACGCTTCACATATAAGCGAATGTTCTTGGTTTTTGGATTTATCACTTCCTCATTGTTAAGAGGCGCCATTCCTGGAATGTATAGAACACTCCTAAACTCAACTTCTCCCTGCAAAAATTTTCTAAGTAAATTTCAGACCCTGAACAATTGATAGTAAAGTAAGAAGTATGAATATTATGGTACCTCTGTGGTAAAGTGTGTGTATGCAAGTGGATCCAAGAACTCATTAAATGTCTTCTTGTAGAACTCCTGATATTCATCCTTTTCAACTTCCTTTGCACTCCTCATCTGAAACAAAAGAAGAAGGAGAAGAGAAATATAAAATACATCTTGTAAGAAATAGAAAAAACAAAGGTAATACATATGTTAACTATTGACAATACACCTGCTACATATATACTCACCCAAATTGGTTTTGTTTCATTGGCTAATTCCCAATCCCAATACTTCTCAGTTTTAGTTTTCTTTGTCTTTTTCTTCTCACCCTGTAGCAGGAACAAGAACCAAGTTAATGGACCAGTTAGTTAGACCAAAATCATAGAACCTTATTTAGATTGTGATGGCATTTACCTCTGGCACCTCCTCCCCTTCTTTTGGCTCTTCCTCCTCTTCCACCTGCCAATGTTTCAATTTAGTAAAGACACTTAGTTGGTATTGTCTTAAATGTACAAACAGCACTTATAATGACAGAAGGAATTTTCAGCTCACATTACTAATCACATTCAAAATTGTAAGATACAGAAAACACAAGTTCTTACAAAGGTTCTAAGAAACCAGGTTGAAGAGAAATACAGTTTTTAAATGCTAAGAGTAATGGACTTCCTCTCAATAATTCCAAACAAAAATGTACATGCAAATCAAAGTTCCATCCACCCAAAGTTTTTCAACTTTTATGTAATTTTGCCAATAAGCAGGATGATAGAGCTGGAAGTATTCTGACCTCAACAGTCCTTGATTTTTCAACCCATGTATAGATGGGGAAAGCAACAAACTGAGAGTAATTCTTCACCAACCCCTGGATTCTGACCGCATCTGAGAATTCATACTTGTCATCTTCCTGCAATAGAACAATAATGTATAAGCCTGCTTGTGATCACAATTTCTAAAATTGGAAACAACCCTACAAGGTCCACCCAAATCCCAGAAACAAAACAAGTCAGCAAAGAGAGAATTTCCAGTTTTGTTTTGGAACCATATGCAAACAATACTGCCTTTCAAAATAAGGTTGAATGCCTGTTTTGTTTCTAATTTGTGAATATATCCAAGAAGCAAGTATACCTTTAAATAAAGTGTGATTTCAGTACCACGACGCAGGATCTTTTCAGGGTCAGTTACTTCCTTGATGACATATGAGCTACTTTCGGCTTCTGATTCCCAAACATATTGCTTATCTGACTTTGGGCTCTTTGTAGACACAACAACCTGGTTGCAAATAATATACATGATCAAGTTTGATCAGGAACTTGCCACAAGACACCCAGTCACAAACACTTCAAATAACAGCAGACACTGCAATATGATCAAAAAATATATATAAATAGGAAACACACTGCACCTTCTCAGCTACAAGGAAAGCAGAATAGAAACCAACACCAAATTGGCCAATCAAACCATTGTCTGCCCCGACATCTTTGTTTTCCTGTAAAGATAACAGGCCAGATACCTTAATTATATGTCCAGCAGAATCTAACAACGGTTGGTGATTTGGTGTTATCTTAAGGATAAACAGACACCTTAAGAGCCTTGAGGAATTTTGAAGTACCACTCTGAGCAATAGTTCCAAGACAGTCAACAAGCTCCTCTTTTGTCATCCCAATGCCAGTATCTCTGAAGATTCAGAAACACAGATCAAATTGCTTCCCAGCATACTTATCTACAAAGAGGAGGTGAAATTAAAAGCTTATTTGCATACGTTACGGTAATGGTGCCATTGTCTAGATCAGATCTGATGCGTATCTCAAGGTCGCCAGCATCTCCAAGCAAAGAGGGTTCAGTCACACTTAAGAATCTCAACTTATCTAAAGCATCACTTGCATTGCTGCATAACAGTAATAGAATTAAGTCAATGCTCTACTAAAATGGGAAGCACTGTGAAAAAAAAATATCAACAGAAAAAAAATAGTAAAACATTTCGTCTGAAAAATGGGTACCAAAGGGAAAAAAAGTTGTTTTCTCATGTTGCCTCACACAAAAAAATGAAATGCTCGAATTAACAAACTAGATAGAAAATTAGCAAACTCATAAAGCCATGGATAAGGAAAGATTAATATAATAGCTAGCTATCAATACAGTAAATGCTCACCTCACAAGCTCTCTCAGGAAGACTTCCTTGTGGCTGTACAGACTGTGAACTATCAAATCCAACAGTCGACTAACCTGAAACGATTAAATTTCTCAACTTTAGTACTTTTGAAACAATAACTTGTTTTCCAAACTAAACATAACATGAAAAGGATCAAATATATCAACACAATCAATCAATCGCCAACAAAAATACTTCAATGGGTCAAACTGAGACGAAAACAAAACTAGACTAAAACACTAGAAAAATCAAGACCCGATTCGCAAAACTCAAAAAGATTCCAACTTTCACAAAACAAAACGAAACCCACTTCTGCTTGGTACTCAAATTTCTCGCCTGAAGTATCAGCTGCTTCCTGCTCAGCCACAGCAGCCTCACACCGAACCGAAATCTTGCCAGTTCTCTTCTCAGGTTTCCATTTTAAGCCGGAACAAGAAAAACCCTTTCTGAGACCATTATTTTGTGGCAAAAAAACACTTCTGAGATTGAAGACTTTATTATTCGGATGTCTAATTGATGAGGAAAGGGAGATGAAAGAGGCAGAAGAAACCAAGCTTCTGCTTAGAACTGGAGCCATTAGAGAGGTAGAGCTAGAGCCTGTGCGAGTAGAAGCAGCAGGTGTTGAAAAGAGAGGATTGTTTTGGGCTTCCTCTTATCTATCTATTGTTGTTCTTGAAAATAGGATAGTCACGAGTGTTGCGAAGAAGGAAGAAAACCCTTGAGGGGTTTAAGGAGGAGGGGGTTCTCGAATTTGAAACAAAAACCAAAGTACTCTTCCAGGGTTTTGTGCTTGGAGTTGCGAGTGTGGGGATTGTGAGGCTTAGATGCTGTCATCTCAGCATCCATAATATCTTCATAATTTTCTTTTTCTTTTTTTATTATTTGAACTTGAACGAAATAAAATCCATTGTGAATAGGTGCCTGATTGGTGCATAAAATGTTTTTTGAAATATATTTTTATTTTAAAATATATTTCAAAAAAAATAATTTTTAATATTAAAACTATTAGAAATTATTTGGTCATAATTCAGATTTTGAAACTAAATTATAGATTGTAGGTATGTTTAATAACTTTGTATTTAAATATAAAATAAATATAACAAATAATGCTATAATGTTAACATTGCTTGAATTTTTTTGAAAATATCAATTATTATTAAAATAATTAAAGAATGCTATATAAAACCAACCGATCGATATTATTACTCGATAGAATAGTCCTGGAACGGCATGGAGGGATACAAAATTAGAGGGTTTGAATTTAGAATTTTCCAATTTATGGGCTGAAGAGTATGCAACTGCAATGCATTGGTTAAGCTTCTCGGCCCATGATTTAGTGGGCCTTTTTTGTCTTGGTCTTTTGGTAATTTCAAGAGCAATATTAAATAAATAAATAAACAAAACCACTCCACTATTCTCCAATTTCAATGTAAATAATATTCAAAAGCATTTGTAAACGCCAGTGGTTTATTCCCATTTATTATTGCAAGGCTCAAACAAGTAAAATCCCACTTTATCCGATTTATAAGTATTGTTTTTAAAAATGTTTGTTAAATAATATTTTTTAATTTTTTGAAAATTATTTTTAATATAAAAATTTAAAAAAATCAAAAAAAAAAATTAAAATAAATAAATAAATAAATGTTTTTGAATAAGAGTGTTAAGTGCTGAACCATTGTGATGTCTCTTCCTGCTTCACAACATGCAGTTAAGGGAGAGGAGGAGGAAAAAACAGAAATCATCGACCCTGCCGCTGCTGATTCCATAACACTGTTTGGCTTTAATTTCTTCGTTGTTTATAACAATTTACACTAAAATCCCATCGGATTTACTTGAATCTTTTTTCTTTGATAAAAATCTAATCTTTTTTTCAGCCCCTGTGATTTGCTATTTTATGCTTAAAATGGAAAGTTGGATCGAGAAGAAACTGTTCCCTGAGATTGGGTTCGGGCCTATCGTACACGGCGTGGGTGGAAGGCGAAGAAAACCCCCTTCGGAGGTCCCAGCCGTCCCAGTTTTGATTCACTGTGCTTGCTCCTGGTCCTCTTATAATCTAGCTTTGGTTTCAATGCAGGTGACGAGACGGGTAGTAGTAGATATAAAAGGAGTGATTTCGCGACAACAAAAATGTAGTTTGATTTTATTAAATCTTTCTATAGACCCACATGATTTCATGAAAAGTTTTCACTAAATTGCCAAACCACGTATGATCATTTCAGCTACAGGTATTCACATAGAATATCAACAAGCAAGCAGCAAAATGTAGTAGGAAGGTTATGAAATCCAGGGAAATAAATAAACAAATAAGAATCTACCAGTAATCAGCTGACTAAAAAGCTGTGGGGAATAGTTGATGATTGCCGGCTGACCAAGCTCCAATGGCTGCAGCTGAGGCATTTTCCATTTTTGCAGGTTCAAAATTGTTGTTGTATTAAGCCGGAGCCATCACAAAGACTCAACCACACCAGGAACTGGAAAGGGACGGAGGAGTCCGATCAGATTTACTGATCTTGACCTGATCAGGCCTCGGCAGCTGTCTGCTTGAGACAATCAACATTGCACAATCCAACAGACCTCACAATGTCTCCAAACCTGCCATGACCATATCCAATTATCAATATCATCATAAATTCGTCAAATTTATACTTTGCAAAGGACATAAAACAAAGCAAATTAGGCCTTGGTTTGACGAACCGATCGAAGCTGTTCCTCGCTTTCTCTTGCTGATCTGTGCTATTTCTTGTTTTCCCCACTCGATCAATGCTCTTTCGCGTCCTCTCTCTTCTGTCAGTGCTGGCTCTTGCTTTCTCTCTACTGTCAGTGCTTAGCCTGGATTTTTCTCTCTGTCCAAAACTAGGCCTGGCCTTCTCTTTATGATCTGTGTTTGGCCTTGGCTTCTCCGAGTTGTGTTGTGCTGTATTCAAGGGTTGGTCGGGTTGGTCTGTACTCTGTGCAGATACATTTCTAAGATGCGGCGGCAGTTTTTCTATGGCGGATATGAACTTCTTGAGATGCTTCAAGTACTCTGGGTAGAGTTCCAGATTGCAGTGGTTTCCTCCTTTGAGCCACAGTGGTTCATACTTCTCTTTGCAAAGCTCCCAAAGCTGCCTCCCATGAGAGAAATTCACAACTTCATCTTCTGTTCCCTGCAATCACCGGTAGTATAAAAAGATTTTATGAAAAATACAGGGTTTTGAGCTCTCCAGAACCGGCTTTTCAGATCTGTTCTGCTCCATTTTGAGCCATTCCTTAAGAATCATGATTATTCATAATCATAGCCCAGGCCTAATCAACCGGGTTCTTTTTATTTACTACCATGTTTGACCACAGGAAAATATTGCTAAAAAGACTCCTCTGCATCCTAATGACATTGCACAGCCCCAATTTATTTATGCAAGAACACAACTCATATCATAAAATCCAATCTGTCAATACTGTGCCAGAAATCTCAGCCCTTGTTTATAAAGCGAAAGGAAAACTTATGCTGCGTCGATGTTAGAATCAAAGGTCAACAATCAGGCTTAAAATATGGTATCGGGTGTTTTTGAATACATATTACAGGCTAAATTTGGATTCAGCAAATAAACAGAAGGAAACGATACTTACATGAATTACAAGAACTGGACAATTGACTAGCGGGATTTTATCAATATTCTGCGAAGGAAAAACAGAAAGGGTTGCCCTGAAATCAAGTGTCAAATCCAACGCAGCAAAACGACAAGGCAATATGCGGGAGAAGAACCTTGTAAATGTCGAACCAGAAAGTTTTCTTGATAGGATACATGACTCGAAGGCCAGACAGGATAGGGCTGTGAAGAATCACAGCCCTCAATTCAGGCAAATGAGTGGCCAGATCAAGAGCAGGTCCGCTGCCTACCGACTGGCCATACAGAATAATGTCTTCCTCCTTCACTCCATATGTCTCTTCAAGGCATTCATACGCAGCCTCAATGTCAGAGTAGGTGTCATGCTCGCTTGGCTGATTGATGCAGATGCAAGGCATGGAGCAGTCATTTCATTTATTATAATTCAAAGAAAGCAATGAACATATTATACTGAAACAAAGTTTTCAAATATACTTCGTGATTACTGGCATGGGAAAATGGAGTATGTTTTTTACTCGAGCCCTTCTACATTCTTTTCTTCACTTTGTAACTCGAGAATTGTAGAAAGTCAGATTTCAATCTCTCTGTTTTGACTTTTTGATAATTTTCACCCAGCATTCTCATTAAAGTAGGAAAGAAGCCTTCTATTGATTGCTGTCTTGCCTCAGTGAGCTTGATTGATTCGGGTTTTTTGTTTGATCACTATCTTATAATCAAATTCTTCATAAGGTCAGATAAAAACAGACAGAATACTATACCTTTCCAGAAGATTGTCCATAGCCAGAATAATCATACCTGCATAGCTCCAAAAATGGCATAGATCAAATCCATAGATATAAAAATAAATACTGTTATCTGGAAATTCATAAAATTCGATACATATTAATTAAAATGATAAAAATGACCCACCCCATGAGATTAACATTAAGGTGAGAGCTAAGCTCGGTGAAAATATGATACATCTGGCCAATATCAGCAGCATTGCCATGAGAATACAACAATGTCAGTGAAGCTGAAGGGTTCTTCACATGCATAGCAACAATCTCATTGCCTTTCTTGGTACATAGCTTCAGAATATCCACGTTGTCCCTCTGGTTGATTAAGTCTGACGAGAGCCTGAGCTTTCCAGTTTCTTCATCCACTGATATGGTGTAAGATGGTGGATTTGGTGGAAAGAAAGCAAATTTCGCTGCCATGGATGATGTTGCTGTACCCATTTGATCAAAAACAATATTGGAGGTGATTAGCTTTTCGGGTGTGAATGGCTATGGGAAGTGGTGTTTCTTTAGCCTTTTGTCTTGTTTTGTTTCTTGAGAGAAAGTGGTTCCTGTTTGGTTCTTGAGAAAAATGGTTGAAAAATAAGATCTTTGCGGGAGAAAACATGGAAAGAGCAAAATCAGAGGAAAGAATTTCTACAGGTTATTTAAGAGGAGTAGATTCAGGCTGTCTAAATGATATGTTTGAATTCATTTCCAAAAACATATTGAATCACAGGAGGCAAAAAGGGCAATGCTTGCTTGAGGTCCTGTTTTCTCTTTAGACCGAAGACTAATAATCTGCCTCTCCTTTTGCTCATTCTAAAATCCACATGAATAATTATATTTCTTTGTTCAAAGTTGGTTTCTTGATGATGCTTGCTTTGATGTAGAATCGACAAAACAACTGAGATAGCAAGAAAATCGTATCTATTTGTTTAGAATTGTAGTTGAAGTTATTTTTAAAAATGATTTTTATTGAGAAATATATTAAAATAATTTGAAAATATATATATTTTTAATATTAGCACATGGAAATGATCTAAAAATACTAAAAAAAAATTAATTTCAAGTAAAAAATAAAAAAATTAAAACACAATATAAAATATCTATAATTGCGAAAAAATGTTAATGGATGATGAATGAGTGGGACTAAGGACTCCCAAAAATATATTTAAAGTAGATGAATGAGTGGGGCTAGTTTAGATGGGAACACTTCATGATTACATTCAAAGTTGTCAATATCGTTCCGGTTATCGTTTTGGTTTTTCTATTGGTACGGAACGGTAAGGAGGATTTTAAGGCTAGAACGGCATACCTGGAACGGTACCGAGATATTCCGGCCGGAATTTGATTAGTATTTCCGAAACGAACCAGAATTAAAATCGAGACGAAAACAACACCGTTTATCTCGGTTTTTTTAATGGCATAAAACGTTCCAGCCGGAACGGAACGGTATTGACAACCCTGATTACATGTGTGTGTATACATATACATATACATGTATATATACTTTAAAATTGTGCCTTTTTTAATTGAGTTTAATTCTAAACGTTAAATTAATCAACGTGTTTGGAGTTTTTTACGAGGGTATTGATTTGAATTTTAAATGGGATTTAAATCTAGGTAGTTCCAAACAAATAAAAAAATACTCTTTCAAAAATACCTTCTTATTCTTTTCTCTCGAGAACCCTACAGCTTCTCTTTACTGTCTTTCCTTTATTTAACGAAAGCTTTGGTTTTTGGCTCAAGAAAATTGTCTTCATCATCAAATTGTTTTATGGAGTGTTCCTGTTTGTGTTTGAAGTGATGATGGGGGTGATGTGGAAAACAAAAACGAGAGAGAAGCAAAGCCATGTAAATGAAAGACAATTTTTGGATTTTATTGGGTGAAGTAGAGTGAATCGAGAATTAATTATTTTATTATTATTATTATTATTATTATTATTATTAAGGAAGAAATAACCTATTGTCGGTATCACACCATAAAGGAAAGTAAAGAAAAGTGTGTTGGGGATTTATTGTCGCTTTATCGTGGACACTTCTAGACCATTAAAAAAAAAACTTATTGAGACAATTTAAACATCATTCTATAGGGTTCCATGACAACATCAAGAGAGACTATATGCACCATGAAAGCAATAATTCATAAAGTGAACTAAACATAATATTACGAGATAAACATTCAATGTTTATATTTATTTAATTAATTTTATATAGTTGAAAGTTAAAAAAAATAAAAAGAGCTTAATTTAACAAAGAACGGGTGATAATTTTTTTTAGATAATTAAGGTTATTGTAATTAGTGAGAAATTCTTTATAAAGTAAAAAAAAATATAATGAGGTCCAATTTTCAATTAAATTGATTTTGATGGATGAAATAGAAAACTATAATCTTAAAAAATGAAAATAAAAATAAAAAAGCAATTCCAAATAAATTTTGTAAATATGAGTTAATATTTCAAACTCCAATATCCGTGAAATCCTAAATCTATATTCAATAAGCTCAATTTTTAATAAATTCAATGTTGAAAAACATATAAAAAAATCTAATTTTTAAAAGCTGTCTAAGGTATAAAAATCAAAATTTGTTGGATAACAGAGAGCTTTTCTAAGTGGATTGATCAAAAGTATGAAGAATTCGAATAAATTGCTAAGTGATGTTGTGGCTAATAAATAGCCTTACACTGGTTGAAGAAAGAAAACAATACAAGAAAATAACTACCCACGACTGCAACATCCTAAGGTCGTGGAGCATGACTAAGGAAAATGGAAGAACAGACTTGTTCCTCAAGTAAAGCAGAGGAACAATTCATGACAGTAATAAACTTAAAACAATAACAATAAAAATAGTTAACACCCATGATTTCACGATTTCATCACAATTCCATCATCCTCCCTTAAACTGAATATCACATAATTCAGTTTACACCTGGATATTCATGCACTCCAAGCAGCTTCCGTATTTTAAGAAATGTTTCGAGCTTGACAGGTTTTGTTAGGACATCTGCAACTTGTTGTTGTGTAGAGCAGTGAATCAGCTCCAGAACTCCATCCCTGACAAGGTCTCGAAGGAAATGGAATCTTATATCAATGTGCTTGCTACGGCCATGCATCACGGGGTTCTTTGAAAGTTTGATTGCTGATACATTGTCACAAAATATAACTGTTGGACTGCTCTGCTCTTGATTTAACATTGTCAAAATTCTCCTTAACCACACGACTTGGCATGCACTTGATGCTGCAGCTATGAACTCGGCTTCAGTGGTGGAAAGGGTGATCACAGGCTGTTTTTTGGAGGACCAGGAGACAGCTCCAGAGCTCAAGAGGAAGACATAGCCGCTGGTGCTTTTCCTGTCATTTTGGTCACCAGCATAGTCGCTATCCGTGTAACCCACCAGCTCTTCATTGCCTCCTCTCTTGTAAAAGATCCCAAAGCCAATTGTGCCTTTTATATACCTTAATGTTCTCTTTGCTGCCTGGAAGTGCAAATCAGTTGGACGATCCATATATCTGCTAAGTAAGCTGACAGTAAACATTAAATCGGGACGTGTGGCTGTCAAATACATGAGGCTTCCCACCATTTGCATGTAAATTGTGCTGTCAATTGCAACTCCCCCCTCATCCTTACAAAGCTTGAAACCAGGAACAACTGGGTTGTGCACCGAATTACACTGAGACATATTGAATTTCTCCAATATCTCTTTAGCATATTTTCGCTGAGTAATAAAGATCCCATTTGCTTGTTGTAGTACTTCAATGCCGAGAAAATATTTCATTTTCCCAAGATCAGTCATGTCGAACTCAGTTTGCATGGAGAGTTTGAATTTTTCAAACATACCTTCATCATTGCCAGTAAAGATAAGGTCATCAACGTAAAGGCATAAAATTAGAATTTTACCTCCTGCTGATTTTACGAACAAAGTGTGCTCATAAGGGCATTTTATGAACCCTTCACCAATGAAGAATGTCTCAATGCGACTATACCATGCGCGAGGAGCTTGTTTAAGACCATATAAGGCCTTTTTGAGCCGATACACCTTAGATTCCTGTCCCTTCAGTTCATATCTTGGTGGCTGCTCAACAAAGACTTCTTCAGAAATTTCTCCATGCAGAAAAGCCGACTTCACATCCAATTGGTAGACCACCCAAGATTGTTGTGCAGCAATGGATAAAACAATTCGTATGGTGTCTAGGCGAGCTACTGGAGCGAAAACTTCAGCGTAATCAACCCCATATTGCTGATAATACCCCTTAGCAACTAGGCGCGCTTTGTGTTTATCCACCTCTCTATTTTCGTTGAATTTCGTCTTAAATACCCACTTGACACCTATAGCTTTCACTCCTGGTGGCAACACTGTCAAAACCCACGTATCATTTTTCTCTATGGCTTGCATCTCCTGATCCATGGCCTTTCTCCACTTTTCAGATTTTGCAGCCTCAGCAAACGTGATTGGATCTCCATCAGTGAAGAAAGCCAAGTGTGTTGTCAGATTTTCAGTTTCTTCATCCGAGAGCCCCTGTCCAGTTTCATAGTCCTGCATCCAAACTGATGGTCTTCTTGCTCTTGTGTTACTATTATTTGCAGGTTCAGTCCCTCCAACTTCAGCTGCAACTGATTCAATTTCATCATTTGATTCAGGGTTGCTGACTGGAGAATTCTGATTTCCAGAATCAGCATGCTCTTCATTTTCGTGTTCCTCTTCATCAATTCTTGCAGTGTCTTGCTCCTCCTCATCTTCTATTTCTCTTGCTCCTTCATTCTCCCACTCGAGTTCAGTAAAGATTGTCTGCTTTTGAGCATCATTCCAGCTCCATTGTTGATCTTCCTCAAATACTACATCGCGGCTTATAATTATTCTATTTGAAATTGGATCAAATAGCCTATAAGCCTTGGACTCCTCACTAACCCCCAAGAGAATGCATTTTATACTTTTGGCATCAAGTTTTATTCTTTTGCTGTCAGGTACATGGACATGAGAAATGCAACCGAAAACTCGAAAATGTTCAACTGATGGCTTATGTCCACTCCACACCTCAACTGGTGTTTTGTTCTTCACGGCTAATGTTGGACAGCGGTTTAGAATATGAACTGTCCAGTTCACTGCTTCAGGCCAAAAAGTTTATGGAATCTGCTTTGCCGTCAACATGCTTCGCACCATGTTCATGATCGTGCGATTCTTTCTTTCCGCGACTCCATTTTATTGGGGGGAGTAGGCTGCCGTTAGCTGCCTTTGAATACCATGCTCTTTGCAAAAATCAGTGAATTCTTGCGATGTAAATTCCCCCCCACGATCTGTCCTTAGGCTTTGGATGCAGTTTCCAGTCTCCTTCTCCATTCTGGCTTTGTAAGTTTTGAACATGAAGAACGCTTCTGACTTTTCCATCAAGAAATTCACCCACGTTTTTCTGCTAAAATCATCAATAAAGGTTATAAGATACCTTTTTTTGCCATTTGAGACTGGATTTATTGGTCCGCAAATGTCGGCATGCACCAATTGAAGAGTTTTTGAAGCTCTCCACATGCTTGCTGTTGGAAATGAATCTCGATGCTGTCTTCCCACCAAACAATCTTCACAAATCCTTTGAGAAACCTTAAATGAAGGTAGTCCTGTTACCATGTTTCTTTGCTGCAGCAACCTTAGCCCATTCCAGCTGAGATGACCATACCTATAATGCCACAGGTCTGCTTGATCTGTAATCTGCGAGGAGAAGCATTTTGGATTCTATGGAATGCAACGAGCACGTACAGTGAACATCCTGTTGTGTGCCATTCTGGTGTCCATGATGAGCCCTTTCTCTTGGTGGAATATTTTGCATCTTCCATGTTGAATTAGAACTGTCAGCCCCTTTTCTTGCAACTGGCCGAGACTCAACAGGTTGTTCTTCAGGTCTGGTACGTAAAAAACTTCCGTGAGTACATGCACAAGTCCATTCACTTCCATTCTGATTTTGCCTTTGCCCTGTACCGTGATACTTGCATTGTTGCCAAGTTTCACTGATTCTCGAAAATTCTTGTCAAGATCGAAGAACATGTTTTGCATTCCACACATGTGGTTGCTACAACCAGAATCAAGAAACCAAGTGTGCTCCAAGTCAGCTTCGTTGGATTGAATAAATGCCATCAATAACATCTCATCCTTTGACTCAACAAAATTCATCTTCTGTTCTTTGTCTCGGTTGGGACATTCCCATTGAAAATGTCCCAACTCATGACAGTAATAGCACTGCAAAGTGGATTTGTTGAATCCAGACCTTCCTCTTCCTCTTCCTCGATAAGTACCTCTTCCTCCACCTCTGCTTGCCTGAAATCCATGAGTGACCTGAAGTGCTTGTTCTTCATTCACATGTCTGCTGATCCGTTGTTCATGCACCAAGAGGCTGCTTTGAAGTTCATCTATGGACATAGAGTCCAGGTCATTTGATTCCTCAATGGAACAAACAACGTAATCATATTTTGCAGTCAAAGACCTCAAAATTTTCTCAATGATGATCACATCTTTCATTTGTTCTCCATGTGCTCGCATCTTGTTGGCTATGGTGAGAGTTCTGCCAAAATATGCATTGACTGGTTCTGCAACTTTCATTTGCAGCACCTCAAACTCCTTGCGAAGAGCTTGCAATTGAGCACGCTTGACCCGTGATGTTCCTTGATATTTTTGTTTCAAGGAATCCCAAATATCTTTCGCTGTATCTTTCTTCAAGATGGTCTCCAGTATCGACCGATCAATGGCTTGGAACAAATAGTTCTTAGCCTTGAGGTCTTTCAACTTCTGCTCATCATAAGCCTTCTGTTGAACTTCAGTCAAGTTCGACCCCTCTGCTGCAGCAGTGATCCCATTCTCTATCAAGTTCCAATACTCCTTGGAACGCAAGAAGTTTTCCATTAGCATACTCCAATGGTCATAGTGACCATCAAGCCTTGGTATAGCAGGTTGCACGAAATTGCTCTCGGATGCCATGTCACTGATTCCCTTCCCTGTAAGATTTGAATTGCTTGCCTTTTTGATCACCTCGTGAGGAGGCTCTGATACCAGATGTTGGATAACAGAGAGCTTTTCTAAGTGGATTGATCAAAAGTATGAAGAATTCGAATAAATTGCTAAGTGATGTTGTGGCTAATAAATAGCCTTACACTGGTTGAAGAAAGAAAACAATACAAGGAAATAACTACCCACGACTGCAACATCCTAAGGTCGTGGAGCATGACTAAGGAAAATGGAAGAACAGACTTGTTCCTCAAGTAAAGCAGAGGAACAATTCATGACAGTAATAAACTTAAAACAATAACAATAAAAACAGTTAACACCCATGATTTCACGATTTCATCACAATTCCATCAAAATCAAGATAACAAGTATCAAATTGATATAAATAATAAATAAATCATAAAATAAAACTTTTAAAATATCTGAAAAAAAAAACAATTAAATCCATCGTACGACCACCGCACGATATTTTAAGAGAAGCCTAAAAGACACAGAGATAATTCACACGCTGGCGTGTAACCATGTTTTTTTCCCAACAATATTTATATTAAGTTAATTACTAAAGAGCCCCTCAACAACCAATTTTTTGGAAAAAAAACACAAAGGTCCTGGACTTATCTGATAGTTTTTTATTTTTTAATTAACCGTTCCTGTTGTTGAACCAGTACAAATCGTTGTTTCCTAATCAGAGGAAAAATACAGTTATGCGTTGACTGGGATTCCGTTATAACTTGTAGCCAGGTTTCAACTGAGTTGTGTGAGGAATATAAAATTTGGTGCCATGTTACAGCAGCCCTGCGGAAGAAATCCCTGAAGACTATTTTTTCAACAACTTTAATTAATATTTAATTTTAATATAATATTAACAATAAATACTTAAAATAATATTTTGACATGATAAAAATCTTATAATTATGATAATTCTATGATTTTTCTATTGATAATAAATATATTTTTACATTAATAAAATCAATATCACATTTAACTAACTAACTAACTTATTAATTATAAATTCATGTCCAGTTGAAGATTTCTTAAGGTTTGAAGATAAAATTTATTTTTTTGTTATAAATTCATATTTATATGTATTGAATGTCCATGACTCTTGAGTTTAGTCTCTTGAATTTCCATAACCCTTGAGTTTATTTTCTTCTCCTATAAATTATTGTCTCTATTAACTGGGACACTCTAGTTTCTTCTCCTATAAATTATTGTTTCTATTAACTGGGACAATATATTTAGATTGTTTTTATATATTAATATCAAAAATAATTTTTTAAACAATGTAAGCCAAAAATTTAAACGGTCACCAAGAGGATTCAATTCAAGAACATGAAATGTAGCCCGGGGTTCAGCTTTTGACAGAACAACACATTTCCCATATCACAGGCAAAACCTCCACGAACACGAAAATGACTACACCACTCCCTCTGTGATTATTACAAAAAAAACATGGTACAATTGGATGATAGGTCTTGAAAATAGATTAAAGTTCTTAGTTGAAGATTTCTTAAAGTTTGAAGATAATTTTTATTTTAAATTTTTGTTGTGAAAAAAGTTAAACCACACAAGTGTTTTTGAGGTTTGCCAAGACAACCACACAAAATGTAAGTGGTTGCATGGTACAGTTACACTATTGAGCCTAGGTACATTGAACCAGCGCACGTGGTTGTGTGTATTATTGAAAAAATATTGTGGGTCCCAATGTAAAAAATCGATTATATATATATATATATATATATATATCTGTGTGTGTGTTATTTTTTAAATTTAAATTTGTCATTAATATATTAAAATAATATGAAAATATACTAAAAACTTGATTTTGAGTAAAATAAATATTTTAAAAAACACAAAAATAAACAGTTTTTTAATAGTGCAATTTTGAATTCTTAATGGAAACATATATATATATTTAGTACTTATTTACTTATTTAGTAATGAAATATCAAGTATTTTTATAAAAATATGTTTAATTCAAGATATATTAAAATAATTATTTTATATTTTTTATATTAACATACTAAAACAATAAAAATATTAAATTGTTATTTTTTTTAAAATAATTTTAAAAACAAGTTTACTGCATTATCTGTATAATTTTTCAAGCTATACTTAAAAACAATAAAATTTACAGGTTTAGTACAATTATGATCTTGTTTAGTAATAGGTTTTGAAAGTTTTTTAAAAATAATTATTTTTTTATTTAAAATTATTTTTATAATATTTAATATGTTAATATAATAAAATAATTTAAAAATAATAATATATTATTATTTAATATATTTTTAAATAAAAAATAATTTTAAAACCACGCTTTAAAACCGTATCGAACAACCCCTATATGCACCCCAACCCCTATGTGCAAAAACTATTTTGTCCCTCAAAAAGAACAAAAATCAGGTCTAGGAGTGAGGGGCATTCCAGTAATTAGCCAATTTTTTTTAAAAAAAAATGTTGTTTTACTGTCGGCGCGTCGCCGGACGCGCCGTCCGTTTCCGCGCTCATGCGTGTTTTGGACGGCGCGTGCAGCTTAATCTGGCGTTCAAAAATGCCCAACCGTAGTCTAGAATGATTTTTAAGGCATGTTCTCTTCCACCTGGTGCGGTGTGTGTGACACTATGATGTCTGGAAACGCGTCAATGGTCATTTGAATTCCTCCCAATTTCTCTTTCCTGCCTGCGCCCACTGATGTCAGCGCAACTGTTTTTTGTCAAATTTCATTTTAGTCCCTGGACGTTCTAATTTTTTTGTTCTGGCCCTTATTGCTATTATATAGGTTTTGATTTGTTTCAATTTCATCCTTCAATTGAAATTGATTTATATATTGGAGTTTCAATTAGGTCCTCATGCTTTTAATTTTGCGGGTTAGGTTGGAATTCTAAATCTTTTTGATATCAAAGTTTTAATTGATTTCAATTTCATCCTTCCATGCAAATTTATTATAAATCATTAATATTTTCAGTATCAATGTTTGATTTCTTTCAATTTTATCCTTCTATGCAAGTTAATTATAGATTTCAGTTTCATTTTGGTCCCAATTCTTTTAATTTCAGGTTTTATTTTAAATTATTTATTTTCAATGTTTGGATTTACTTCAATTTTGTCCTTTAAATTAAATATATTATTTAAAGTGTGTCAAATTAATTATATATTTGTATATTTATGTCAAATCAAAGCATGTGAAACTAATTATATGTTTTAATATTTATTGAATATTATCGTCTAAAAATATATATATAGAGAGAGAAAAAAATGACCTGGATTTTTTGAAGGAAAAAAATTAATATCAGTATTCTTAAATACATTTAATATAATAATATGATGAATAAATCTTATAAAAAAAATTGGCTTTGGATTTTTATTTTTTTTCTCTTTTGTTTAAGTTTATTTCTTAAAAAAAATTACAATGTTTTTATTTTTAATATTTCAGATCTAATATTACTGGTGAAAAAAGACAGTTAAAAAAAAGGACAAATTTACCTAGGTTATCTACAGTTAAAAAAGATGCAAGCCACTTCCCATTTCGATTAAACTATTCCTTTTAGACGACAAATAACTAATTATATCACATAAAAAAATTAAGTTTATTTCTTACAAAAATTACAATAGTTTTTATTTATAACGTGTCAAATCTAATATTACTGGGAAAAAAGGCAACTCATAAAAAAAAGTTGACAAATTTACCTAGGTTATTTACAATTAAAATATATACGAACCACTTTTCATTTTGTTTACACTATTCCTTTTAGGCGGGAAAAAATTATTTATAACATATGTTATCTATTATAATGTTACTAATCAAATATTAAAATAACTAATAACAACATGTAAAAAATCAATTAGTTTTCTACATTGAAAAAAGTCTAGCACAACGCGCAAACAAGCCTACTAATTATAGCACGCAAAAGACTTATTTTTAATATATTTTATCTATTGCAATTTTACTAATTAAACATTAAAATAACTAATTATAGCATGCAAAAAAATTAAGTTTATTTCTTAAAAAAATTACAATATTTTTTTTCTAATGTGTTAGATCTAATATTACCGGGAAAAAAAACAACTCATAAAAAAAAGAAAAATTTACCTAGGTTATCTACAATTAAAAAAAAAAATACGAATCACTTTCCATTTCGATTACACTATTCCTTTTAGATGGGAAAATAAATTATTTATAACATATTTTATCTATTATAATTTCATTAATTAAATATAAAAATACCTAATTACAACATATAAAAAATCAATTAATTTTTTATATAAAAAAATTCAGCAAGCATACTCTTTATTACTATAAAAGAAAGACAAGTGTTTTTTAATAACCAAGTTGTAGATTTTTTTTCTCCCAGTGTCGTTATCATCGCGATAACAAAAGGTTTCCTGACCGCATAAAAAATAGTAAGTGGACAAAGCACCGTTTCCCAAAAATTCGAAAATCTACAAAATCGATAACATTCTCTTAAACCACGTGGAAAATAGCAGTGCTTGATTGTTTTTGTATTTTAAAAACAATTATTTTTTAAAAAATATTTTAATGTGCTGAAATATATGAACAATAAGCTAAACCGTGTGGGAAAACACTGTAGCTCCCCACACAAAGTATTGTGGATTGCAATAGTGCTTTCCCTTTTTTTTTTTCATTTCTTCTTCTCTTTTTTTTTGCTTTTTTAACTTTTTTTTTTGTTCTTATTTTCTAATTACGTTTTTTTCCTGCTTTTTTTTATTTTATTTTATGATTATGCTCCTTTTTTTTGACTTTTTTTTTATGTTTTTTTGTCTAATTATTCTTTTTCTTCTTTTTTTCCTCTGTTTTTTGCTTCTTTTTTTTTTTTGCCTTTTTTTCCTTATTATATTTTTTTTTCACTTTTTTCTTATTATATTTTTTTCTTTTTCTACTTATATATTTTTTTGGTTTTTTGTTTTTTTTAATAATCGGGGTGTCCGAGTTAGCTTAAACGCACCACGATTAATCTCCGTATCCAAATTTTTTTAATAACCAGGGTGTCTAGGGCAACTTATGTATACCACGATAATCCCCAGACCCACATTTTTTTTCTAAAGTGCTTTCCTGCTAGTACGTTTTTTTTCCTTATACTTTTGTTTTATTCACTTAGCTTAAGCACACCACGACTAATTCTTGGGCCGATTTTTTTTAAAAACAATATGGATTGCTACAGAGCTTTCACGCTTATACATTTTTTTTCTTTCGCTTATACATTTTTTTATAACCATGGTCTCTCAGCCAGCTTAAACTCTCTCTTTTTTCACTTATATTTTTTTTTATAACCACTATCTCCGGACCAGCTTAAGTGCACCACCACCACTCCCCGGACCAAATCGGGGTGTCCAGGCCAGCGTGGACACATCATGACTAATCTCCGAACCAATTTATTATTTTTTCCTTATACGTTTTTTTGTTCACTTATATACATTTTTTTTATGACTAGGGTCTCCAGTCCAGCTTAAGCGCACCACGACTAATTCCCGGACTGATTTAAAAAAAAACAATATGGATTGTTACAGTGCTTTCATGCTTATACGTTTTTTTTCCACTTATATATTTTTTTATAACCAGGATCTCTGGGTTAACTTAAGCGCACCATGACTAATCATCTGACCTTTTTTTTATAATCGGGGTGTCTGGGTCAGCTGATGCGCACCACGAGTTCTATAGGTGCATATATACCCCTTATAAGACAAAATCCAAGAGTTGGTTATAGGGGTGTATTGGTAATTTACCAATTATATTTTCTATTGCAGTGTTATGGGTGAGTCTTCAGGCGCGACGCCAATTTTAGAGCTCATGCACATTTTGGATGGCGCGTGCGGCGTGGAACTTCTAAAAATATATATTAGTTTTTTATATATTCATTTTATCATGTAAAATGTGTTTTAAATAATATCATGGTATTAGAGGTATTTTCAATTTCTTTCATTTCTGTGCATAGTACAATCATCATAATACTCTCAAATAAGACAAAAATCAAGAATTGTCAATGGGGTGTCCCGTTAATTTTACCCTTTTAGCGTACAATAAAATTACATTTGTAGCCTCAAATAAGACAAACGGAAGAGTTATCTGCGGTGGTATTTCAAACATTTCACGTTTAACTATACATGCTTAAGAAAGAGTTTCACTCTCATTTTATACCACCAAAGCTAAACTTATTATGTTTTTTAACGCGAGTTGCATTTAATACAAATAAAAATAACAATAAAAATTAAAAATCTAAACTAAAGCAAAGATGTATAGATACAAACAAAAAAATTAAAATTATCCTAGAAAGACCAAAAAAATCAAGGGATCGAAACAAAACTAAAAAATAAAAGAATAAAAACTAAAATATAACATAAAAAATTATGTGTTAAAACTAGACAAAAAAAAATCCTTGCAGCAAAGCGCAGGTTTATGGCTCGTATATAAAATACTTCGTTGCCATAACTGTAAGCAGCTCGAATTAAATCAAAAGAAAAGTCGCCATAAAATCACAAGAAAGCGTGGTTCCCCAGCTGCCGTTCGATTTGATTCGTTCTGATTATTGTCGGGAAAATATCAGAGATTCTCCGCCACTCAATTACCATTAAGCAAGGAGACTTTACAGAGAAATATCCAAAAGAGTTCATTGCGTTTCTATGGTTGTTTTTCTTTCATGAAACTATGAGGTTTAAAAATTCAAATGCCTTGGAGGCAAGATTTATTTATTTCTTGAATAATTTGTTCATATCGTGGCTCTAAAAATTTAATTCATTCTATTTTTTTTTTTTTGGTTTTAACCATCCGATAATCCGGCAACTGCCGACTAATCCGGATTTGAGCCGGGAGAGACTCGTAAGGGCAGTTAAAGCTCTCCCACAAAGCGCCACTGCATTCCCAAGGACAAGCCTAGTCTCGAACTCGTGACCTTGGTTAAGTCAGGACTGTCCTCTTACCAGCTGACCTGAACGCTCGGTGTAAATTCATTCTATTTAATAATTGATGGCTGGTTCTTTTATTTAATGAATTTGAAGATTCTTTTAATATTCAAGTATGTGTTTTTTTTAGATATAATAGAGAGACTTTGAAAATAAAGAACCTTCTTCCTTTAAAGATTTAATTAATTTTTATAGCCCGTGATTCTTACCCTTTGAAGGAGAAGAAGGCTAAAAAATCGTAAAAAACATCATTCTCTCTCGTATGAGCAAATATTTGAAAGGACACAGATGAAGAACATTACGAAGATGCAAGAAAATGAAGTATTACCGTATTTTTCTTTATTTTCCTTCAATTCTTGTAAGAACTTGAAAGTGTCGGTGTGCACGAAGAAGGAGCCATGGAGTTGAGATTGCAGCTTCGATAGCTTCATGAACAGCTCCTTGTTGTAGGATAGCAGGGCCTGGTTGATTGACTCAGCGCAGTCTCCTTCATGTGGAGTTGACTTGGAAATTGCCGGGATGCATCCTACTGGTCCAAGGCCAGTCACCACGAACTTTCTGGCACCTATCAGATAAAGTTTCTGCCAGGATAGAATATGGCTACTGTTTTAGTCTCGAGAGAACAAGTTACAGGTCAGGGGTCAATTCATTTTTTTCATTTTATAAAAAATTTACGACAACTTTATTTAAAACAAAAGTCGAGGGATTTTATCAGGTTTTTCTCGATTGACCCGAGTTGTTGTCACGGTGACTGCCATATCAGGATTTTACAAGCTTCCTCACCAACCTATCAGCCTTTTCCCACCCAGGCCGAGCCGGAGAAAGACAGAAATCCCCTAAGCAACTAGGCTAATTACTGTAGTAAACCGTTACTAGATTTTTATCGAAGTGCAGTAGCTTTTTCTTAAGGATTACCACTATGCTCTGATAATTCTGGGACAACATGGAAATGAAAAAAGCCAATAAGCCTTTAATTCAGCAAGATATATGCCCTCCCATCGTAAGATATCTTCAAATTAAACTTCTTTTTTGTAAGAAAAAAACATAGAAATACATGACCATAATTGCAAGTTTAACAAGTTAATTCAGTTGACTTGATTTGTTTTTTCTTTATATATATATATATATATATATATATATATATATATATATTCAATTTTATTCTTTGACATCAAGTTTACTGAGATTCAATCCTAGACTCCTAGTTACTAGTTTCATTTTTTTTAAGTTATCCATATTTCATGATTCAAGTTACGAGTTTGATGGGTTATCCCATGTTTACTCAAATTATTTTTCATATCCTTTTCTAATTAAATATTTTTTTAATGTTATCTTTCAATACAAAGTTAATTGAGAATTGAACTTCATGATTTGTTTGAATTTGGTTTCTATTGGGTTATTATTTTCTTAATTATTTTTTTCTTTTATCATTTAACATTGAATTTATTAAAAATCAAATTTTGTAGTTAATTTTATGGTCTCATAACATAAAATAGAAGTTGACACATTAACTTAAGCTGATATTAATTGATTTAATATGTTATTATATCAATATTTATAAATAAAATATCATCTTTAATATTTATTTTGAGTAAAACTTATATTTATTGGTACTATAAGTTTTTTTTAGACACATTAAATCATCAAAGTGATATCAAATTAATTTCAATATAATTTAACCTTTTTTTCTAGAAATATAAAATAACACCTTCTAGATACTTTTTTTTTATATCACAATAAAAATGATTCGCTTGCAGCGTAATGCATGCGAATTATCTAGTGTAAATGTGTAATTACAAAAGGTTTTCATATATAACCACCGCTTCATGAACAACGTTTTCCAAGAACCGATTTTATAAACCACCAAACCACTACGGCTTGCCTAGTGGAGGCCGGGCCCCCAAATAAATAAATAAATATGATTTTTTTCCTATACCACTATATATAATTTTTGAAAATATTTTTCCTGTCCCTCCATTATAAAAATTAACTAAAAAATAATTTAAAAATCAAACCCTAACACCGTATCAAACATCCCCTATATACAGTTATACACCCCACCCTCTCCCACCTAAGAGGTGAAAGAGTCTTCCCCTTGGCTGATTGCAGCTTGACTCCGCCACAGTGCTCCCACTAGCTACCGCAAACTTGCTAGCCTGCTGATCATCAATCCACCATGACCACCACCACCAAGCAACCGCCGCACGTCCTAGTGTTTCCCTATCTAGCCCAAGGCCACACCCTCCCTCTTCTAGACCTAACACACCAGCTCTCTCTTCATAACCTAACCATCACCATCTTGACCACACCCAAAAACCTCCCTACCGTCTCTCCTCTTCTCTCTCTTCACCCACAAATCCACACCTTAGTCCTTCCCTTCCCATCTCACCCTCTAATCCCTGCAGGTGTTGAAAATGTCCAAGAGCTTGGTAATTCTGGAAACCTGCACGTTATTGCAGCATCTACCAAGCTCTATGACCCCATTGTCACGTGGTTCAAGTCTCACACTAACCCTCCGGTTGCTATCATCTCTGATTTCTTTCTCGGCTGGACCCAACATCTGGCCCAACACTTAAACATAGCCGGGTTTTCATTTTATCCATCCGGGGCGTTTTTTGCTGGTATTATGAATTATTGTTGGGATAATCTGGAGAGTTTAAAGGGTTTGGGCGTTGTTGATTTTGTTGGTTTGCCTAGATCACCGTCTTTTAAAGAGGAACATCTGCCTTCTTCGTTCCGTATGTACCGGGAATCCGACCCGGATTGTCAGTTTCTAAAGGACAGCCTGGTTGCAAATAAGTTGAGTTACGGGTTCATTTTTAATAGTTTCGAGTCTCTGGAGGGTGAGTATTTGGGTTTTTTAAAGAGATATTTCGGGCACGAGAGGGTGTATGCGGTTGGCCCTGTTAATTTGCTGGGTCCGGATAGCACCGATCGGGGCATCCCGGTGACGAGTTCTTCCGGTAATGTGTTCGAGTGGCTAGATGGGTGCCCTGATGGGTCAGTGCTATATGTTTGTTTCGGGAGTCAAAAGCTGTTAAACAAGAAACAAATGAAGGCATTGGCTGATGGGCTCGAAAAGAGTATGGTCCGTTTCATCTGGGTCGTGAAAACAGGCACGGCCCAACAGGTTGAAGACGGGTACGGGGCAGTACCCGACGGGTTCGATGAACGGCTGGCGGGTCGGGGTCTGGTCATAAGAGGATGGGCCCCACAGGTGAATATACTGGGTCACAGAGCGGTTGGTGGGTTCCTGAGTCATTGTGGATGGAACTCGATACTAGAAGGGATAGTAGCTGGTGCGATGATACTGGCCTGGCCCATGGAAGCTGACCAGTTCATCGATGCTAGACTGGTGGTGGAGGAATTGGGAGTGGGGGTGGCGGCCTGTGAAGGGGCCGCCACGGTGCCTGACTCGGAGGAGTTGGCAAAAGTGATCGGTGAGTCGATGAGTGAAGAAGGTACGGGGGTGAGAATGAAGGCGAAGGAGTTGAAAAGGAAGGCGTTGGAGGCCGTGAAAGAGGGCGGGAGGTCATTGAATGACTTGAACGGGCTAGTAAAGGAATTATGCAAATTAAAAATCCAATGAAGAGGGTGATTGGAATTATTGCATTGACAATTCCATGGAAGCATTCTCCGAGCTCGTAGGCCACGTTTGGGATCCTCAAGATTGGCATTGGCAGTTGGCTTTTGGGGTTGTCAAGGGAAAACAAAAAAGGATTATATGAATGAGATTTTTAAATGATCACTCTCTATAAATAAAATTCTGAGAGCATCGAATTGTAAGGTATTTTCGTTAATTTAAGTTAAGATCAAGACCTCGATAAATGTGGCGGTGTGAAAAAAGAATAAAGATGGTGTTTCTTCTCCTGTGGTATTGTGTTTTTTTTTTTAAAATATTTTTGCCAGGTGTAAATTATTATTTTTAATATTTTAAAACGTAAATCGTTACCATAAGTATAAACAACTCGAATTAAATAAAAAGAAAAGTCGTCATAAAATCAAAAGAAAGCGTGGTCCCCCCCGCTGGCGTCCAATTTGATTGGTTCTGGTAATTGACGGGAAAATATCAGAGATCCTCCACCACTCAATTACCTCAGTTGCTACCAGTGCCATTTACCCAATACTCTCTCATATTAGAAAGGCCTAAGAGAAGATGCAACTATTAGATGCTACTGATCAGCTCCAGCTGATACGAGTTGCATAATATTCATGGGAGTGCATATCGATGACTCGTTAAAACAACGAGTTGCAAAGATCGAGTTAGTAATTTGAGATGGGTGAGCTGAATCGAAATAGATGTATCTGTCCCGCTCCGGGCATGGATCGTGTTTTCCCTCCCAGCAAGCGTTCTGTGTATCTGTTATTCCTGTGATCGAAGAACAAAAGGTCGTTCGAAGGACACAGATGAAGAACATTACGAAGATGCAAGAAAATGAAGTATTACCGTATTTTTCTTTATTTTCCTTCAGTTCTTGTAAGAACTTGAAAGTGTCGGTGTGCACGAAGAAGGAGCCATGGAGTTGAGATTGCAGCTTCGATAGCTTCATGAACAGCTCCTTGTTGTAGGATAGCAGGGCTTGGTTGATTGACTCAGCGCAGTCTCCTTCATGTGGAGATGACTTGGAAATTGCCGGGATGCATCCCACTGGTCCAAGGCCAGTCACCACGAACTTTCTGGCACCTATCAGATAAAGTTTCTGCCAGGAAAGAATATGGCTACTGTTTTAGTCTCGAGAGAACAGGTTACAGGTCATGGGTCAATTCATTTTTTTCATTTTATAAAAAATTAACGATAACTTTATTTAAAAAAATTAAAAAGTCGAGGGATTTTATCAGGTTTTTCTCGATTGACCCGAGTTGTTTTATGTATCACGGTGACTGCCATATCAGGATTTTACAAGCTTCCTCACCAACCTATCAGCCTTTTCCCACACAGGCCGTGCCGGAGAAAGACAGAAATCCCCTAAGCAGCTAAGCTAATTACTGTAGTAAACCGTTACTAGATTTTTATCGAAGAGCAGTAGTTTTTTCTTAAGGATTACCACTATGCTCTGATAATTCTGGGACAACATGGGAATGGAAGAAGCCAATAAGCCTTTAATTCAGCAAGATATATGTCCTCCCATCGTAAGATATCTTGAAATTAAACTTCTTTTTTGTAAGAAAAAAACATAGAAATACAAGAAGAACAAAAAGACTTCCCAAGTTAAACACGATAGAGGAGAGGAAACCAAACCTTGTAGAAGCTGTTAGTGTTAAGATTTAGTAATCGAAGATAATTCAATGAAATAAATGAGTTGGAGAGAAACAAATTAAGAAAACCTTCAAGCGTTTGACGAGCTCCTCTGTTAGGGATTTGGCAAAATAATCTGGCGAGAAAAGCTTGTTCATTTTAGATGCGATGTTACGATAATTTATGATGTAGTCATTGGAACCGGTGGAAATAAAGAAGATGGATTCGGCCAAATGCATTTTAATGTTCTGCACATCCAACGTCTTTGCAGTCATTCTGAATAAATCTGTCTGGTTGTCGAGGGTCAAGGGGGATCCCTGCACAAAAACCCAAAGAAATAATCATGCCGACATAAATTGTTCGGACCATCCAATTTACAAGGGCTACGTACGTGTAATCCAGATAGTTTTGGTTAGCATCTCTTATATTCTTTCTCTTGATTTCAATGCTATAAAGTGTTTGAATTAGGACCATCTTTATACAGGTGGGTTTTTTTGATTGTGGACAAATGATAGAATGAATGCTAATCTAAACACCCTAGTTCATACGAGCACAGTACTGTAGCCCAGGGCTTGATTAGCAACTTATAATCACGATGCAAATGACGTGATGATTTTTACCGTAAAAGATCCAGTTTCCGGCAAGATACCAGACGCGGCCGATGCGAAATTCAATCCGGTAGTTGTCGTACGCCTCTCGAGTTCAGAAAGATTCATATAAGGAGGCGCGAAAGGTAAACCAAGAAATCTAGCTGCAAAAAAAATGCTCTGTAGCAGAAGGAATAGAAAATGACAGATCTAGCAGTTTCATGAATGGTGAATAAAGAAGAAACTGGCCTTAATTACCAAAATAGTCAGCCACAGTCATGCCATTCGTGAAACGACCAGTTGCTGTATAATTGAAATCAATCCCATAAGGAAGAGAATTTGCTCTGGCTGTTGTTGAAAGATTATTATTGTTTCCTGCATCTACGGTGGAATCACCAAATATATACAGGGCCGGTACGAGCTCTGTGTTCTTAGCATTTTCACAGATGGAGAAAAGCTGAAAGAGAAGGAGAAAGGAGAGAGAAACAGAGCACAGCATCAGAACCTCTACCATGGCCGGCCTCGACGAAAAACCCAGCATTGTATATATGTCTAGTTTAGAATGAAATACATTACCAAACACCTTTGCATCAACACAAAAATAATGGCGCCAAGGGCTGCAAAAAGAGCTACAATAAGAACACCAAATATTCCACGATGAACCCCCTTCATAATTCTCTTTGCAAGCAACCAAGATTATTCTTCTGTCATAATTTAATTGTTAAGTTATGCCTTAAATTCGACTTTTGTAAGAAAAAAAGAAAAAAACTTACGCCTTAAATTATCACAGCTCTAAGTGCACTTTTAATTCCAGGCGTTAATGTTATTCTCCCACACAACTCTCATTCCCATAATTTAACTGTGTTTTATTATCATTATTGTAGGTAAAATATATTTTTATTTTATTTTTTGTTTACCTTCCCATGTATATATATTTTTTGTTCTTTTTTTTTTTTTTACCTTTTATGAAATCAACACGGCATCATGACATGAACTGCAAGTTTCAAAAGTTAATTAAGTTTATTAGAGTTTTTTCCTAGCTGATTTCTTTCTTATATTTATCTTTTAATATTGAGTTAATTTAAAATTATATTTTAATAACTGATTTAGTTTGTTTTTAAATTGTTTTATTATTTTCAACACTAAGATTTGTTAAAAATCAGACTTTATAGTTTGTTTTTATTTTTTTACGAGATTATTATCGTCTCATAACATAAAATACAAGCTGACACATTAACTCAAGCTGACATGAATTGATTTAACTCAATATTTATGAATAAAATACGGTACTATAAGTTGTTTTTAGACACATTAAATCATCACAGTTATATCATATTAATTTCTACATATTTTTTTCTAGAAATATCTTCTAGATACTCTTTTTTTATATCACAATGAAAATGATTCGCTTGCAGCGTAGTGCTTGCGAATTAACTAGTTTAATTACTATGAAAATATATAACCGATTCGTGCACAGAGTTTTCTAAGAACCGACTTCATAAACCAGTAAGCCACCACGGCTTGCCATTACATCCCAAATAACTCGAAATAAAAGAAGAGAAAAGAAATTTATTGTTCTTAATGAAACACCGAAACGCATCCAGGCGTTACGATGCATATCAAGGAGGGGGGAAAAGAACAAGAAACTTAATTTAACCTTGTGATCTTACTTCACAGAGTCTGATCAAATCAAAGGCAAAGTTTCATTATCATCCATGAAATTTCCATTGATGCAACTATATATCCTTACATTTCCGCAATAAAAGTTGTTAACTTTTATAAGCTCTGGCTTTCAAAAATAAAAATAAAAGGCGGGAGAGATGTACTTCAACTAGATGAACCATGTCTAGCTAACACCATTTCTCCCAGCTTTTACAATCTTGTTGGCATCACTACTCGAAAACCTGAGATCTCTGAGAAGGTTTCTTGATATCACCGAGTTTAAGGCCTAAACTGGCTCAGCAATTGATGGGTAACCTTTGACGCAAATAAAGCACGCATTATCTTTTTGCGACTTGTACCCCGTTATGAATCTAGATGATGCAGTTACCTTTTCCATTATCTCACTGCAAGACATCGCTAGCGGTGAACTCTGTTGAGGTCTTGAAGATGAGGAGGCTAGGGAACCTGAGGAGAGAACACAGTTTTAAATCTGAGAATTGTTGGCATAGAGATTACAAGGAGATTGTTGACCAGGAAATAAAAATAAAAATTGAAGCCGTCGAAACATCAATGAAAATAAAAATAAAAATTGCTTCCCTGATTGTTCCAGTACCTTCATGCACTTTCAAGTTTCTTTATGAGCTCTCCACAAAATATTCACTCTAAACTGGCAACTGGCATTGTAATAATTTGCTGGATACAATTAACCTAGAAGGTGGACTTACGGATGCTGTCAATGTTATCCTGAGAATTTACCATTCCACATCAAGTATCTTTCTTGATAATGTTTGTGAACCCAGCTATTCTGGTATTTACTTGCATGATCGAAACATAAATTGAAGGATATAACCTATATAAGCTAAGATTTGGCACAGCCTAAGAAACCTCATTTAAAATCTAAAATGGCGCATCTCCTATCTTAAAGCATCTGCAAGATACTCTTTAACATTATTGGTTGTTCATCATCCATGACAATGAATTTCATGAACACACTTTTTAAGTTAATTCCATGGTTGAAAGTGACCATAAGAGATATGCAGGTACCTGGTTCCTCCAAACCTTTTATACAAATGTGCACAAACTTCTAAATAAACCAACAGCTCTTGCATGGATGCAGCAAACCAGATTGGCAGCGTTATTTCATGGATTAATCATGTAGTAACCCAAATTTGATCATCACAGCAAGTAGTTCAAACACCGAGTGGACATGGCCAGCTCTGTGAAAGGCATTAAGCATCATTTCAAATATTTCTTGATCAGGGGTAACACCATCAGATAACATAATACAGAAAAAGTATTTGGCTTCATTTGTTAGACATCTCTTGCATAATCTATTAATCACAGCACTATAATCTTTGATCGAAACTTCAAACCCCTTCTCCACCATTTGATGGAACACCTTCACTGCTCGTTGCGCATCACCCCTGACACAATGTGCTTTGATCATTGTGGTGTAAGCAACTTTTGTCAAGCTGATATTTCGTTCCTGGAGAGAAACCAGTACACAGTCAGCATCCTTTACATCACCATATCGACAAAGGCCATCAATAAGAATATTATATGTAGCAGGAGTAGGCTCTAGGTTATGAATCAGCATTTCATCAAGTAATTCAAATGCTTTTCTCATATCTTTAGCCTTGCAGAAACACTGAATGACTGTATTGTATGTAATTTGATCCGGAGCTAGGCCTTTAGCATGCATATCCTCTAGTAATTGGACAGATTCTTCTACTTTCCGTTGTTTGCACAGTCCTTTGATTACTACAGTGTAGGTGACAAGAGTAGGCTCTATGCCTTTTAAATTCATCTCAAGCAGCAATTCATGCAGCTTGTTTATATTACCCTCTTCACAGTATGCATTCATGAGAGTGGTATAAGTTACTGCACTTGGTTCCAATCCATGCAGCTTGATTGTATCCAGCAACCTTCTAGCCTCAACAACCTTTCTGTTTTTGCAGAATCCATAAATAAGAGAATTAAAAGTTACTACACTAGGAGTTATAGCTTTGTCTCTCAACTTTTTGTATAATCGGACAGCCTCTTCAATATCACCAAGTTTTACATACCCATCAATCATGATATTATACAGAATGACATCAGGCTTCAAGTTACTCATTATCAGAGAGTCAAAATACATCCTGGCTTCTGATAACATCCCTTTCTCACAAAGACCCTTCAGAATACTGCTGTGGGCAAAAGAATTTGGAAAGATTCTGTTGAAGCACATTTCTTTATATAGTTGTATAGCCTGCTGGACTTTTCCTTGCTTGCAGAGGCCATGAATGAGGATCGAATATGTAACAAGATCTGGTTGCAAGCTGTTGGCTTCCATTTCATAAAGCAATTGCAATGCTTCATCAACTAGTCCACGTTTACACAAGCTGCTGAGCAGCACACTGTATAAAATGACATTCAACTGAAAACCGCTTGAAAGCAGATCCCTTCTCAGCCTTAATGCTTCCTCAATATTTCCCATTTGGCAATGCCCACATATTAGTATTGTATAGGTAACAAGATCTGGCTTTACCTTTTCATCAGTTAACATCTTCTGAATGATCTCCCGAGCCCCACTCATCAAGCTTAGTAGATGGAAACCTTTGGCAATAATTTTGTAAGTTACCATATCAGGCTGCAATCCCTGCTTCTCCATGTCATCTGTGAGCTCCAAAGCTTCTTCCATGGAACCAGCTACAATCAACCCATGAATAAGTATATTGTAACTGTATGTGTCGGGAAGTATTCCATATTTGAGCATCATACAGAAAAACGATTTGGCAACATCAGCTAAACCTAGCTTACAGGACCTCGAAATGATGGTGTTAAAAGAAACAACAGAAGGTGCAAACTCCTTCCCGTCATTCTGCCGCAGGAAGAAAACTGCATCTTGAAATCTAGACTGCCCGCATAGCCCATCTACAATTATGGAGCTAGTGCGAGCACTCTGAGGAGCGCCACTGTCTTTGATATCATTGTAGACATCCCACATAATATCAGTGTGCCTCAAGTTGTACAGCAAACTGTTGTACGTCTGTATCGATGGTCGCAAATTTTGTTCTTTCATCTTCACGAGAACAAAAAGAGCATCATGAACCATCCCAAATCTCGAATAAATAAAAGCCAGCATATCCCATACCACATTGCTCGAGTCCCAACTCTTGAAGCTACTGAAAAGCAGCTTACAAAGCAAAGGAGCTGACCCAGTGCCTATCAGAAATCACAAGAAATCTATAAACAACAAAATTAGCATTTTTCAAAACTTAAACAAACAAAAAACTGAACCCGAATTGATAAAATCTAGAAATTGCCAAAAAGACATCAATTGACCTTAACAAACTCATTAGTCTCATAAAAAAAGAAACTTTTCAAATCAAGAAGCCAGAGAGATAGTTTTCTGACATTAATTCGATAAGTAAAAAACCCACCTTCCTCTTGAAGCATTTGATCCAAAACCAAACGCAAGTCCTTAAACCTTCTCTTTCGCGCCAAAACATGAGAAACCACAAACCTAGAACCCCTCGAATGTTGGAATGCAAACTCATTCCTCAACAAATGATAGAAATCCACCACAAAATCCGCATTCTCAACGCTCAAACTCTGAATCACATCATCCATTTGAGCCTGATTTAACATCAAAACCAAGTCTTTGAAGTAATGACCACTGACAAATTGTCTAAAACCCAGGTCCCTGAAGCCAGAGAGAATCGCGTGAACTGGGTCCGTTGAAATTTGAGCAATAGGGGTGATGGTGGTGGCGGCGGCGAGATTGGAAGCGGAGGAGACAGAGAGTTTAGAGAAGATGAGGGATGAGAGAGAGGTAAGAATCGGGGGTTTAATGGGAAAGCGGAGTGACCTGGTCCATTTGTTGAGCATGGAAAAGAAAAATGATTTCAGATTTTTGAGGAGATGCCGTTTTGTTTGGTTCTTGGGAAATTTTAATATAAAATTTTTAGGGTTTTAGAGAGGAAAAAGCCGTTAGCTTCCTGGCAGTTTTGAGGTTTTGACTTTTGAGAGGGAGAGGAGGACGAAGGCTAAGGAGGGAGATTAATGAAAAAAGAAAAAAGGAAAGAGTTTAGGATTGAGATTGCATGTACAGTTGCAGGATGTGAAACATCGACTCTTTTGTTTACCGAGAGTGATTACTTCTCCATTTACCGACCAAAACAATCTTTTCGGACAGCACATACCCTTAATTCTCAGCGAAATTTTGAATTACACACACCCACACACACGACCATTATGGTAATTGCAGATATCCCTTACGTGAACATTTTGACGTCATATATAGCTAATTAGGGTATTTTTTAAGCTTTAAATCGTAAGAAAACCTCATGATCTGGAATTATAATTTTAAATTACAGAAAAAAACTAAAAATTAATCAATGATTATAGCTGTTGATCAAGGGGTACCACATTAACATTTAATTGGATGCGTTAACTAAAAAACAAATCATATCAGAATGATTTCATTTAATTGGTTAACTTGTTACATATTGTAATAAATAAGATTTATTTATTTATTTTCTATAAAATTCATTTAATATTTTAAAAATAACAATGGTTGCCTAGATTTTTTTATCTTTGTTAAATTTAGCTTCTTCTGTTTGTTTTTTTTTTAATGAAATTAATTTTTTTCATCTTTTGATTTTTAATTGGTTAGTTGCCAGGTTTATTGGTTGAACCAAAGTCTAAGATTTAATAAATTGCAAATTAAAAAAAAAATGGATTTACAAGGTTCATCGAGATTACTTTTTTTTTTTGTTCCATCCATTAATATTTTTATCATTTTCTATTTATCTTTTTATGTGATTTTTTCTATCGTTTTGAAAGTAACAAAGGTTAAATCATTATTTTGGCCTTTGTGAATCTAGTTTTTTTCAAAAAAAATATTTTTTAATTAAATTAAACTAATTACAGGAGTATAGGTATGGAATATTTGCTTTATGGTATTTTATTTTGTATGTTTTATGACTCATCAGACCTTTTTTAGTTACTAAATTTTTATTTTTTTCTTACTTTTTAAAAAAAAATATTAATATCATATAAATATTTTTTATATAAAAAAAATTCTCACAACAACATGACACGACTTATCTATCTAATATCGAATAAGTTCACATACACATGCACAAGTTGCCCCACATCAACATTCAAGTTGATGCATTGATTATATAAAAAAAATCACATCAAAATATTTTGTTTAATTAGTTAGCTCGATTAAGTTTATGTAAGAAAAAATATTATTAAAAAACACTTATTCACAAAACTTAATTCCTTAAACTTAATTCCTTGTAATGTGAAGATAAAAAAATAACAATAAAAATTGTTTGATTAGTGGATATCCTCTGTATATTAACAAATAATCATAAACTAAATATTTCATATTAAAATATATTTGAGAAAATGATAGTAATTGCTTTTTAAAATATTTTTCGCTTGAAAATACACTAAATATTTTATATTAAAGAGTGTTTGAAAAAATGGTAGTGGTTTTTTTCAAAATATTTTTAGCTTGAAAATACACTAAATATATTTTTTATTTTTAAAATTTATTTTATATAAACATGTTAAAATGATTTAAAAATACTATAAAAAAAAACTATAATCCTTTGGAAAAGCATTTTTAAAGGGGGAATAAAAAACAAGAACAAGAACGCTCATGGATATATAACCTCTGGCTCATAATAAGTTCTTAAAAGTCATTTCTTGTTATTTTGTGTCTATGATAAACACTGCTGTTCTAGAATTCAAATCTAAGAAGCACAGAGTCCAAACACATTTTTGTTTTGCAGATCAGGAGGAAGGCAAGCAACAACCCAATGGTCTTGTCTGATGAATTCCCTATTAAATCGAAACATTACCATATATATCATATATATATATATATATATTATTAACCAGTGGCGATGAACTGGAACAGAAAAACTCTTCCAGATGGAGCTTCTCTTCAACAACAATCTACGAAATGACTTCCTGTCTGCACAGATTTGGAGACAAGGAGAGAAGCCACAATCACTTTGTAATCAGCGCACGTGTCCTTTCCCATAACGTATGCTAGTAAACAACACCTGTCCACAGTTTCTCACCTGAATGCCTGTGCAATCTGGGAAAGAGTGATGATATTAAGCAGGAAGTGATGGCACGGGATGGGATTTCTCTGTCTGTGCTGGCAACAGGTATACTTTCAAGGCACCAGAGTGCAAGTTAAGAATAACTTGGACCCATTACCACTTCCATTGACACCAACACTACAACTAAAAGCATTTCTTCTTCATTTTTTTTTGTTTTTTGTTTTTGTTTTGATTTGTTGATGTTTTAACAGATAAAAATAAAGATCATTTCAAAACATTTCTGAGTAAAAAAGCAATATTTATCATAGTGGCAACTAATTAGACCAACAAAGAAGAAAAATCTGCAGTTAACTTACAGTTATCGGCAGGATACCAGACTGAATCTAAGTATTGGTGAGATTGGTTTAATTAGTAAAAAGAAAATTGAATTTCATTACTGAACAAAATATATCAAACAAAACACAAGCAAGCATAGATTGATTGGCTAGCTAAACCACCAGCTTGCTTGCCAAACTATATCTTGAGTGCTGATCCACATAAGAACTCTGATGCGTGCCAATTTCTACTCTCTCCATGTTTTAATCACATCTAGAAATTCATATATATATATATATATGTGTGTGTGTGTGTGTGTGTGTGTGTATATATATATATATATATATATATGTATATATCCCATAGCCATATTGATATTACTTAAAATCCATAATGAAATTCACATTTCACCTACTTAGGTGCCTCACCTATAAAGTTTTTCCACTTTTTATAACTCCAGACCTTTTATAGATACCTCGACCCAACTTTTTCCATCTACCCCAATTTAAGACAGCAACTTTCTCATCTTCTCCAGAGTCCAGGCATGTATAGGGAAAATGTAAGAAAACCAATTCTGGAGAAGAAGAGCATTTTAATCAAAGAAAAAGAGAGGCCGATAAGTAGCACTCAAGGGCTCTTCTCTAAACACCTCAAGAGAATTTATCCAATTGGACTACATAGAAGCACTTCCTCACTATCCTTATCATCAGTGTCATTATCTTTGTCACAGAACTCAAATGATTCTTCCCTCACAGATTCTTCAGCTGCTCCATTGGAACAGAAGATATCCTTGGCACTTCGTCTAATTTCTCCGCTGGAAAGAAGAGAAGTCCCGGCGGCTAGAAACTTCCAACCACAGCAGCAGCAGCAGCAGCAGCAGAATCAGGATTCTAATGATGGGGAGCTGAAGAGGTGCAACTGGATTACAAAGAACAGTGGTATGATACATCAAAGTTCATGAAATTACTATCTTATTTTCTCATACATGGATACAGCATCTAAGGATAGGTTAATTCACTGAGATACAGAACTGTTCTTTTTCCCATAATTAATAAATGTATGTGTGTATTTTGTAATTGTTTCTGGTTGATGACATGATCATGCTTCATTGATAACAAAAAATATATATATAATAATTGGCATTGCTGCAGTAGTGGTTAGGACGTGAAATACTATCCACCTGAAAATAATTAAATAAAATAGGGTCAAACTTAATAAAGAAGCTCATGAAGTGGAGAGTAACAACTTGAGTTAACAAGAATCATAAGGTTCTCAATTTTTTTTGTTATTTTTATCATCCTCATGTGCAATTCAAAACAATGGCATTTCTCTACCAAACTGGACAGCATCTTCGATTGTATATATACATATATCCATTATATTTAATGTATGCAGTGATTGCTATCCACAAAAGGTTCCAATATGTATCCCACTGTATAATCTTGTATCACCTTTTAGGTGAATAGTACTAAAAATAGACAAGAGAGAAGAAATTCTGATGCTATATATTTAGACATTTGATTCCAAGGTTTGGTGCAGACAAAGTTTATGTGGCATTTCATGATGAATGCTGGGGAGTTCCGGTATACGACGATAAGTAAGTGAGTTTATGTTATTTAATCTAGTACTCTCCCGGCATAATCATTGTTGAGAGTATCGTGCCAATTTAATTAGTTCAAGTTGTGATTAACTTAATGAACAGTCAATTATTCGAGCTGCTTGCGTTGTCTGGTATGCTGATGGACTATAATTGGACAGAGATTCTGAAAAGAAAGGAAGTATTCAGGCAAGGTCTCCTCGTCAACCTGTCAAAAAAAAAAAAAAAACTTCCACGAACCACTCTGATTAACTATCGTTTCTTATCTGGTTTCTTACATGGCTTTTTCTGAGTTATTTTGTCCTGACAGTGGCTTGTTGTTCTGCTAAAATATAGAGAAGCTTTTGATGGATTCGATCCGAACATTGTATCGAAAAAGGGAGAGAAAGAAATCATGGCGATAGCCTCCAACAAGGCAATCATGTTGGCTGAGAGCAGAGTGAGGTGCATAGTAGACAATTCCAAATGCATAATGAAGGCAAGTCCAAGAAAATGAAATATGAATGGCTTCATTGCATCCCCTTTGAGTTGCTCGCTTGAGATTCTGGTTTTTTTCTGATGTAAAATGCAGATTGCAAGGGAGTTCGGATCTTTCAGCAACTACATGTGGGGCAATGTGAATTTCAAGCCCACGATCAACGGATACAGATATCCGAGAAATGTTCCGTTAAGGTCCCCCAAAGCGGAAGCCATTAGCAAGGATCTGCTGAAGCGTGGGTTTAGATTCGTCGGGCCAGTGATTGTGTGTTCATTCATGCAAGCAGCAGGGTTGACGATTGATCATCTCGTGGATTGTTTTAGGTATAGTGAATGTGTAAGCCTTGCTGAGAGACCATGGAGACATATATAATAATAATAAGAAGAAGAAGAAGAAGAAGAAGAAGAAGAAGAATATAGTGTCAATAGTCAGAAGGTGTAAATAGAAGATCAATGCCCTTCTTTATTTAGAATCACTCTTCACTCGGTTTGATAATTTAATATTGGATTTATTAGAGATTGGGATATATGTATTTTTAATTTATTTTTTATGATGTTATTATAAATTTATTGCCCAGACCGAGTTTGATGGATTAACTTCTTAACTTAAGTTTTCTTTTCTTTTTTTGATGGATTAACTTCTTAACTTAAGTTTTCTTCTTCTTTTTTTTGATGGATTTTCTTTTCTTTTTTTGATGGAGTTTTTTATTAAATTTTATCCTTTAATATTGAATTAATAAGAAATTAGACTTTGTGATTTATGAGTTTGAGATAATCACATAACAAAATAAATTAAAAAAATTATAAAGTTTAATCTCCAATAAACTTAATGCTGAATGACTGGATCAAAATAAAAATAAAAATAGATTGGCAAAAAAAGAATAAAAGAAGTTAAAATAAAACATCATTAAAGTGAAGAGGGGCAAGGTAAAACTCTATCCTCCTCCTCCTTCTTCTTCTTTTTTTTATATTAATTTTGGTATGTTTTCTATGAGTTTATTATTATCTCGCAGCTCAAGGTTCAACCTTCGTGAACCTAAGCTGTTTTTTTTGTGCTTTTTTTAATTGATTTTTTAAAATTTAATCTTAAGTGCTGGGTTGATTGATCATTGAGCTTAATATCTTGTTTTGATCTATTTTTTTTATTGGGTTATTCCTATCTTATGACCAAGAACATGAGTTTGACTTGATAACCCTGGTTAACTTGGGATATCTTTTAGGACATTGTTTTAATTTTTTATTTATTTATTTTCATCCTTCAACATTAAATTTATTGAAAATTAAGCTTCGTAACTTGTTTCAATTTACTTTCTAAAAGGTTACTATAATCTCATTACTTGGTATATAGATTGATAAATAGACCCGAGTCGACCCCAATCAATTAAGAATATTGTTGTTACAATATTTATTATGTTTTTACCAGTTATCTTGGTTGTCTTTAAACTCGACAAGATGACCGTGTCACATCAAACCAATTTACACATGGTTTTTTTCTACTAAAAGAAATACTCACATTGATCTGGCCCATGAAATATCATTTTATGTTAAAGAATTTTAATGGGATATGGTAAAATTGTAAGGATCTTCCCAAAATTAAATCTTAGGCTTTTCCCAGATTATCAGTAAAATAAATTGACATAAAAAAACCTTATTTGAAAGCAAAATCAATTTTTTTAAAATATGTTTAAAACACACTATCAAACACTTGTATCTTAAAAAGCCATCACCCACCCATAGCTTTGAGATCCAGCGAGGGGAATGAATGGATTGGATGAAAAAGCTAGGGAATATCCATAATCCATGCAGAGCAATGATCTGTTAGGGAGCCCAAAACGTTACAAAGGTGACAACAGCTGTACTTCTTTTAGGCCCTGTTTGGCCCTGGTGGTGACTCTTATGCTTATAGTTTTTTTTTTTTTTGGTATAAACCACGCGGTGTCCCAAGCGTTGGTCCAGACTAATCCACGTTCGCACCGGGTGGGCCCCGAAGGGGTGAAAGTGCTTCCCAAATAGCCGGCTCCATACTTATGCTTATAATTGATGAGCTAAGAAGAGAAACTAAGGGCATGTTTGAGAGAGTTGTTGCGGTAGTTTTTTAAAATATTTTTCGTATTGAAATATATCAAAATAATATTTTTTTTATTTTTTAAAAATTATTTTGACATCAGCACATCAAAATAATCTAAGAATACCAAAACATATTCATTTTTTTTTTTTTGGAAACAACGTTTAAAACGCCGTCCCTTTCTTTAGCCTTCGGAATCGAATCAAGTAGAATTTATCCGTGAAAGGTATATCAGGTGGATCGCTGTTTAGAGTTTGATTTGTTTTTATATTTTAAAAATATTTTTATATATTTTTAAATTGTTTTGATGTAGAAATAAATTTTAAAAATAAAAAATAAATTATTTTAATATATTTCTAACTAAAACAATATTTTAAAAAATATCAGCTGCTAAATTCTATAACCATGTTTGCTTTCAAACACAAATTCCATGACGATGGGTTGTAACACCATATCGCTTCTAATTCATATCTCTTTTCTTGGAATAATATTCCTATTATATCCCGGGAGATGAAGCACTGAGAAGTAATTATCTCATCAATTTTTTAAAAAATAAGGCTCTAGTGTGTATATATATATATATATATATTATGATTTTATATTATTTTTTAACGTTATGTTATTCTTTAATTTCCATGAATACATTAATGGACTTCTTCTCCAAATTTTTGCCGGCTTCTTTCATACAGCCACCTGGTTATGATCAGCCATGGATTTGCAGAAGGGCATTTCACATCAAGATCATGAAAAACCCTGATGCGTTTATCATGTTTCTTGACTTCAGAAACTGGAGATTTATTTGGAATGTGGTCAACTTTGTTGCACTTCTAAACTGTTTAACAAATCTCAGGAAGTGGTGATCACAAGGTCTCCGATCGAGCACAGGTGCTGCGAGACTCGATCGTCACGAGCCAGGCTGCACTTATAATGAAAGAAATGATCTTCACAGCACCATGATTTGATGTCTATTATTGTCATTTCAAATCTGCAGAATCCAATCTCTTTCTTCAACGCTCATCTTCATGCCGAGGTTCACATGCATGCATTCAGTAGAATTTGCTGCTTTTCTCAATCAAGTTTCTTGAGGTGAAGTTTTTCTTTTCTCCCCCTCATCATCGATCTGCATGTGCTGTAGCTTTCCTCTCATTTACGTAATTATGACACGAGGGTAGGTCGGGTCAGAACACGTACGTTCCACCAAACACACTGGTACTTTATTATCATTTTGCTCAAAGATAAAGGCAAGGCTATTCATTTCAAGCAGAGCCTTGGCAGTAAAATGGCCAGGAGATTTTTCTGATCACGTGATCAGATGTCTTTATTCGACCTTAATAATCAAATATTTCTTAAACATCACTATGATTTTGCTTCACAATGTGACAAAGGGAACAGCTTGACAGACAGATCCATGTAGGCCCACTTCTATCCATCTGTCGTTGCTCCTCTCGTACATTGATTCATCATTTTGGCTTGAACTTTAATCTATTCAGAACAGAAAAAAACAGCAGGCTGGACCCCTGCACCAGGAACAAGTGGGAATTTAAAAAGAAAACAGAGAGAATCTGATCAGATTAGGCTGCCACGATGGTCACTGTCCATATATAACCCGTTATTCTGCTGTTAGTTTCGTAATCCTCTTCTGTTAGATGATCAGACCTTCACCAAACTTCAATGCCTATCCTTTCGAAGATAAACTTGATTTGGTACACATGACTATGACTCTGCTAAAACTAAGGCCCACCGCATCGATAGCTGTGTTTACTGAATCCATTAAAGTAGGTATAGTTCAAGTTAGGTCTATAGAGGTGTTGAATCCATCTCAAGACTTGGAAAAGGTGAACCATTGGAGCCACTATTTAGTGAAAAAGGTATAGTATGTCTTGAACAAGTTGTTATGACTTGAACTTAACAAGTTTGGAGTAATTTCAGGTAAATTACTAGTTTAAAATAATTCCACTTAATTCTGAAAACAAATGATGAAAAATGATTTGCCTCCTGTCAAGACCAAAATTTCAATGATCCAGCCCTCTTCTAAAACCAGCAAAACGTCGAGGGACTGTTGAAACCAGGCACGTACGGAAGTATTATGTGCGTGCAGATTTGGAGAAGCTAGCAAAACCGAGGAAACAGGCTGTTTCGATAACCTGACGATGCTGCTAACAACTTGAAAGGGCAATGTTGAGTGTTCGATCAGAGTCCAAAGGTTACAATGAGACCCCAGCAAGTGATGTTCTTTTGTTGGTTGCTAATATATTTGCTTGCTTGCTTGCTGTGTGTGAGCATGGATTTCTTTTGCAACTCCTCTTCCTGAACTGTTGATTTCGAACAGCCATGACATAATGTCTTTTTCTAAATGAAATTTAAAAGTAATAAAAGCAATAATAATAATAATATCCCAGAAATTCTGTGTGAGCATGGCCAAAATTTTCTATGAATGACAGCGCCAGGTGGTGTTGTAAGATGGAAAAGTATGCAGGATGAGTTTGGACAGTCGATCATGCATGTATACATGTTTGAATTCAATCCTGCCTTTGCGTGTTAACTCCATCGTAATGGACAAATGAAATTCATTCACAGTCACAATCACAGGGAAACAACTGTTCACAACATTTTCCAGCATATAATGATTGAGAGCAGTTATTAATAGCAATGATGATTGAGAGTACGGACCCGGACTCATGCAACCTTCTCTTCAACAAGCTAGCAGAACTAAATTTGGTTTTTCTATTATTACAAACCAACTTGACAACTTACAATCACAAGCTCAGGCCTTTTTCATGTGAATCATTTGAAATCTGTTTGCACACATTCAAAAATTCTTCCACGGCATGAGCTTCAAACAGATTAGCCACCCGATTTGACAACTAGTCCTTGCAGAAACAATAGAGCTCGAAGCAAGATGCATACAGTTGAAATTGCAATCCTCGGATAAATTCTGGGTCAAGTTGGTAGCAAATCTTCAACTGCATTTATCACTTGGAATTTACAAGAAGATCAGAAGACAGTCTGATAATCAAGACTACGAAAACCGTGCCATTGCAACATAGATCCTAACTGGCTAATGAATGATTAAAGAAAATGGATAAATAATTGATTGATACCAAGATCAGCCAAGATGTCACTATTTACACAACTTTCTTTAGGATTTTCAATCTACAGATTATTTATCAAACAAGTCCATATGGATGGAGCTGAGGTAAAAGGGAAATAAAAACGCAGAAGAAATACAACCACTTCCTACTCGGCTAGCCCCTCACTTTGCTGATGCCAAGAATATTTACAGCAGTTCCTCCCTACAGTTGATCCAAGCTACATCACCTTCCGGGTAGAAAACGCAGTAACTGAAGCTACACTAAAAATTGTTCACTCCACAAACCTAAAAGATTTTATTCATCTTCATACTGATATCTCATATCTCAAAACTGGCATGAAGTACCAAGCCTCTGTCTCTGCCTCTGACCTAGGGTAACAGATTTGCGTTTGGCAAATGCGGGGTACAGAAGTTCCAGAAATTTCTCCAAAAACAAGGTCCACTCTTCCTCAGTCATATCTGCCAGCTCCACAAAACTTACACTTGCAGGAAGCTGCTCGTTAGCACTCCTGTGCCCAGATGATCTATTACTAAGACAGCCATTTTCTGGTTTTGTTTCTGAGAACCTCTGGTTCTTGTCACCTAACGTGGTACTCTTCAGTGACATGGAAAGCTTTGTAATGGTTGGGAGTTTTTCAAGAGTACGCAGGGCAGCAAAACCCTCTTGCTCTTCCTCCCCTTCACTTTCCTCATCCTCCTCAATGCTTTCCTCCAATTTTGAGAGTGGGAAACGACCACTCCCAGCTCCAATTCCATATTGGAATGGTGACCTGATCATGTAGTCATCTGCTGTTAGCTTAGCAGTGAAGTTATATTGTGTTTCATCGCAGTCTAAATCAAATTGGAATTCCTGATCATCTCCCAAATCACCCCTGGGAGAAAACACCTCCCTCTCGGCTATCAACTTCCTTGCCTCAATGCACACAAGCTCAAGTTCACTGGGTTCCTCCCCGCCAGGTCGGAACTCCCTGCTCATCATCTCACCGATTTCAGCAAGACAGAGACCATAGGTGGCAGCCTCCTTGAGAAACATTGTGCAGAGAACTAGGACCCGCAGGCAAGCCTCTCTGATCATCGGAAGCTGCATTCGCAGCATATCACAATCCTTGCCAGGTTCAAGTTTTTTTATATAGTCAAGCTCATCATCTGAGAATGGAATTGAAGCCTGAGGCCAATGAATCCACTCAAAGTATGGATCCTCCAATGTTTCTGGTAAGCAAAGTCCATGATCAATTGGAATCAGATCCACTTGCCCAAAACTCCCGACACCGTCAAGCTTCCTGACCAGAAGGTTCCCAGCATGCCTGTCAGTGTTAAAAATTCTAATATCTAATATCCCGATACGATGCACAGAAGAAACTGGGAAGCTTGATGTCCCATGATCACTGGCATCAAAATCATGTGGTATGAACTGCTGGAAAGACGCAATCTTGCTGACTTGCTTCTTCTCGTGTGTCTTATTGCCATTTACCCCACCATTGACATTGAAGATTGAGTGAGTGATCTTCACAAGTGCAGTAGGGGGCACGTTAGCGAAGTGATCATAGTCAAGAAGGTATGCTGCCACTTCCCTGAACCCTGTCTCCCCAACACGCACAGACCGTTTCAAACCCGGTTGCCCAAGAGCTTTGCCAACAAAACCTTTTGGATTGTTTGGTGCAAAAGGTTCTTCATCTGTTGGCTTCACAATGGCAACACTCAGACCTCTGCTGTTCCTAAAATAGTATGCACCGCCGAGCCCACTACGAACAGGAAGTGGGTCAACACCGTTCTTAATTGCCTTGATACTTTCCTTAATCAGTGGTTTCATTTTAGCAAAGCTAGTTGACTGTCCCAGTATCTCAATAGGACTACTCTGGTCTCTCTGTTGAATGTCTCTTCCAGTCGGTGAAAGACAGGGAGTAGATGAGCTTCTATGAAGATAGTTCCGGGTTAAGAGAAGAGGTGAATCATTGCGAACAGCACTGAGGTCGTTCTTCAGCACCATGTCCCCAAAAGTCAAGGAACTCTCCTCAGTTGACACATTAAGGGCAATCTGCAACCTTCTTTTCACTGTATGGGCATTGTCACTGCGATCCAACTCCATTCCCAAGACACAACCAGTCTCGGTTTGCACAAAAACTCGTCTCCTCCCTGAATTTTGTCTCCCTTCCATTCTTTTACTTCCATGGTATTCCCCACCAAGTGGGCTCTTAAAGGCTGCCACTGCCATCTGTGTTTGCACTGGGCTGTCCAATTTACGAGACATGAAAAGGAATGAAATCCCTGCTATCTGTGTGGAAGGTGAGAGTGGAGGCGATGAAGGAAGAGAGTTTCTTCCCACCCAGGATAGCCCCAAACCCCAAAGCCAATCGCAATAGATTTAGTAGGGGAAAATACTCTAGTTCACAGTCAATCATCAATTTATAAACTGCACATCAAAACTGCATCCATCAACTCGAAAATCTGAAATCACCACCCACAATGAAAAAACAAAGACCAACAGAAATACGTCCCACTTGGTGCTACATTAAGCAAGCCATTCCTATTAAACCTCAAGAATCTGAAACAGAAACATAAGGGCATCAATAATAGAAACACTTTAAAACTATTAGATCGCAGGCTAAATAGCTGAGAGTCAATTTATTTCATTAAAACTAATAGATCTTATCCCTATGTATGGATTCAGACACGCCCATTTAACCCAACCAATGGGGTTCCTTCCATTTTCTTCAGCATGCATGGAATCTTGAATGGACCTAGCTTCCATTGTCAACATTCTTATGTATTAATCCATCATTAACAACTAATTTCAAGAGAGAGAAAATGAGGAAAAAAACTCGTCTGAATGCAAGAAAATGCTACATGACGAAATATTTGTTTAGTTAAAAATATAAACATTGATTACCTCAGTAAAACAACCACGTTAAACATGAAAATAACTGAAAACAAAAGATTTCATATCCTGTTTTTTTTCGGAAAAAACAAGAAAAAAGATTACCTTAAAACAAAAGATAATACAAGAATGTTCCCTCAAACGATTCTATTTATATTTTCGCATTACAGTTGCAGAAGAAATAAAAATGACCTGGAAAGAAAAGAAAAGGACACCGATGATGAAACAATACGTTAAATCCCAATTAAGAACTGAACTGATATCAAACAACTAACCAGATTGCAAGATCTGAAGAACCCAACACCCTACGAGAAGAATCTTTTATACAAAATCAGAACCGTTGATTTTATTTCCAATAAGCTAGCTAGCTAGCTTCAAAGGGTGATGGGGGTGGGTCAATAAACACCGAGTCAGTCAAGAGAATTACAGAGGTTTAACAAAGAACAAAGAATCGCCCGAGTTGACTCGGTTCCAACTCTACTGCTTGTACTCCTTTAAAGGCCGAGCCAAAAAACCTAAACCCTGCTTTCTATTATTAAATTGAAAAAATCTCTTCTTTCCTTTCTCTCTCACTCACCCTGTGGATGTGGGCTTCAAAGAACCTTCTTTAACTATGTACATGGGTTAAGAGTTAACCCTGGTTAAATATTTACCGTCTCTCTCGGAGCTCGTTCTTTTGTTTCTTTGTGGGATAAAAAATGGAAGAGTCTAGAAAGGAAAATCTGAGCCGCTGGATTAGGATGGCGCTGTGCCGATGGATAGGAGGACAAGAGAGGGTGGTGACGTGGAGATAATGAATTGGATGAGCGGGAGGAGTCAAAGAGTTTTTACAATTTCTCTGTGCTGCTCACGGTCAAAGGTTTTTTGTTTTTACTTTTTTGGGGGAAATTATTAGAATGCCACTTGTCGTTTATATGGGCAGTGGTTTCTTTAATGGACGGAAATGTCCTTGCTCAAGGGTTTGATTGGTGCTTGGGGATTGAGTTTGGTGAAGCTGCGGTGTATCAGGTCATGGTTCAAGTATTTGGTGGATAAAGTATAGGTTTGTAATGGTGGTTTAATTTGTTTTTAGTGTTTTTTATTTTAAAATCTATTAAAATAATGTTTTTTAATTTTTAATTTTTAATTTTTTTTATATAGTACATCAAAATAATTTGAAAATACTATTTTTTTTTAATTTTAATTAAAAAAACAATTTTTAAAAAAAATATTTTTGAAACAAAATAACAAACCGTTTATAAGTTGATCCATCTTTTCTAATGCCGCGTGTAAAATATGGAATCAAAAACCAGTTGACCTTATCCTCTTCCATTTACTATTTATCTTCCAAAATAAAATAATATCTACTTGCAAGCAAGACCAAGCAAGGCATGAACGTGGGCCAACATTTCCTCCGATCGACATGTGATTTACTAGAATTTGTAAAAACAATGCAGTAAAAAAAAATGTCATGACTGTGCTGACTATTTCGATATAATTCTTTTAATAACAATGGATGTCTCTGTTCGTCAATTAAAAAATCCAAAGTAATTTTAAAAATGCATCATAATATCTACCTTACAGGGAGAGTATTAATTTTAAATGTGGATTCCAGCGCTCAGAAAATACTAATTTTAAAATCTGAATAGTAAATATTGATTTGTAGCGTTCTTTTTATTAAAAAAGTGTTACTTATTTTATGAATTGCGAGGACCCCACATCAGTGTCCTACAAATTCGAGGTGCAATGTAGACAGCCAAACTGGTGGCCAGGTGGGCCCAGAAAGGAAAAGGAAAAGGAAAAAGGTGCGATGGTTCTTTCGCAGTGGTCAAATTCCCGGAATGGTTTTGGATCCAAGTGTTCGTGACATCTTCTTGGGATCTGACTGTCTATTCTTTGAAGATCATATTTAGTTGATCTGACGGTTCAAATGCAACGTGCCGTTTTCAGTCTGTGACGTCGTAGCAAATCCGGATGGCTGTCCTCCAGTTTGCTCTGTCCAGAAAGCAATGGATTCATGACGCGTGAACACACTTGCCCTCTTTGTAGGGTAGCTTTTCAAACCAGAGGGGCCAGTTCCCTTGCTAGCCTGCTATGTTGAGCAAGAAGATGTCTTCAAAAAGCTACTCGCTGTACCTTGACGACCTCGTCAAGTATTTTGACTTTATGTTCGAAAAAAACAGTCATAGGATATTACCATATTCTTCGACAATCTCCTGCTATTCAACACCGAATAGAAACGTTCCAAGTTCAGATTTTGATATAAATTTGGAGGGCATTCTTTTAAATTTGTGTGGATATTAAAAAAAAATATGTATACAAAATTTATAAAAAAAAACTACAATATAGTATTCAAATGTCACATGCCCCGCTCTGCTATGTGAAATGAGGATGGAGCCAACAGGTTCTTTCTCTTACTGATGGGTCCAGGATAAATCATTATTAACGCACACAAGTCCATTTAGTCGATCGATGGATATTTCACTTGTTGAGACACGTGCCTAGTCAAACGAATCTTATGCATGTAGGAAGATTATATTGTCCCCGTGATGGATTAGGCTTGTAGTATTTGTGTGCAAGTGGTAGTTCAAGATAACATTTGTTGGGGGCAAACCAACACCACTACTCCAATGGATAATTTTCTTGCCGTAGAAAAAAAAACAATAAATAATTCTGTCAGGTTAGAAACGTATTCTCTCTTCAAGTTCTAGACTTTCTGTCTTGCATGCCATTCAACTGTCAGAATTACCATGCCATGCATGCTGTTCATGAGTCATAGTAACATGGATGATAATGTCTATAAGATGCATGGCGTGATCGTAAAAACTTATAATCTATATGGCATATCTTGAGTTCGAGTTAAGATGTGTATTTTTTATAATAATTTGAGATAACCAAAATTTTACTAATTTAACTAGACTCTTTTGACTATAAGATTTTTTCTTGTAAAAAAAATAGATGACGATATGTGAATATCGAAAATGATACAGAACTAATGCTTATCCAACTTTGTGGTGCAATAACCTCGAGAAAGAAATAGAAATGGAGGGCGTGAAAAAAATAGAGGAGAAAAGAGGATGAAGAATCAGGTGATCGTGATTCAGGGAAATACCCGTTCAGGTTTTACAAAAAAAAAACTCCAATGTGAGATCTTACCCTCGGCATTAAACAAACAACACTCTCTCAAGCCTTGATGGTATATATTATTTTACAAGCATTCACGGATCTAATTAAAAAATAATACATAGGGTATCGTGTCCTAATAAACAAATACCATAGGGTAATAAACAAAGTAATTATAGGCCGGCACATAATGGCACACACAAAACGGCACAAGGACGTGCGGGGCGGTCCAAATTCAAAGATCTTTATATGGTTTCGGAGATGAGTCAGCTAATTTGACGAATGATAGGAGTGCAGTCACGTTACCTTATCAGTATTCTTAGTTACTCTATCGTGGTCTTGATGATTTTTTAAAGTGATATTTGTTCGTAAATATATTAAAATAATATTAAAATATTAAAAAATAATTTTAAAAAAATATATTTTTTAAAATGATTTTGAAATACAGTGATAAAGTAACTTAGTCCATTGTATGTGAAAATACTAAGCAGATAACTCATCTACGAAAATACAATTAATCTCACGTAAAATGTTGGGAGTCGCGAATTTTTTTGGCAATACTTTTTAATGTTGAATATGAATAGTTTTTGCCGTTATAATTTATAATAACGTGTGCATGTACAAGAACCAACGCACGTACTGGTGAGTCATATATATGTATTAAACCAGTCGGTGTTATCCTGCCACGTGTTCCCTGTCAGGATTTGTTTTTTGCAATCATATATCTTCAACGATCAGATTGCTAGCCATAATCCATATTTTAAAATCCCGGTGCTATGTGCCTAGGGTTTCGTATAAACAAAACGAGAAAATGTATGAGAATTCCCGGTCGCTAGGCTGATTATATTACGTGTTCGGATAATCTTGAACGCAGCAACCTGCTCTTTGTTGCATGTGCCGAGAGATTGATAGGAAGATTTTATAATTCCTGCTGAAGTATTCTATAACTATATCAGTGGAATTAAGAAGGTTTGATTTATTGTTAGTTTTATTAGTATGTACCATGAATTATTACTCAAGAAAATTATTTTTTAAATTTATTAGAACAATGTAAGGTTTGTATTTTAGAAAACAAGCATGAACTGATTCAAATATCTTTCTAAAAAATATATTTATAATGACCATTGAATTTTCAAATATATATATATATATATATTTTTAAAGAAAGTTATTATAAAAATATTATGCACTGCAAATTTAAAAATAAATTCTAAATTGTATTTAAATATGTTTGATTTAAAAAATATTACATAATTATTTTTTAACAATTTATAATAATTTTAAAACGTTAATACTAAAAATAAACAAAAACCTAAAATAATATTTTAATAAAAAATATTGTTAACATACTACCAGGGATGCGAATTGTCAGGAGAGGCAGCAGGTGTAGTGAAATGACTGGTTGACCAAGTACGGGCACCCGAATACACGTCACAAAACGACAAAAGCTAGTCAATGGTATCCTCCCCCGTTATGGTGAAACAGAAGGGATCGCTCCAAGTGGATAGCACGTTGTTTTGCTACACGGACCCAGCAACAACTGCGCTTTAAATGATTTAATTACGTAAATCAGAATCTGTCCGTTTCTCAGACTTCCGCGGAGAATAACAAATCCGGTGGGCTGCGACGTCGTCGCACATGGATTTCTTTTTGGTTCAGGGTGCGCCCTGCTTCCTGCTAGGACTTTTTATTTTATTTTAATGTAGTTAAGTTTTCGCTCTTCTTAATTCATTTCATGAGTTCTAGAATTAATAATTATATAAATTTTTAATAATTATTGTATTAATAATTATAATACTCGAATATAAGATTACATGGGATATACATGTTCAAGAAATTGTTCAAAAAATTATTTAATATATTTTTATAAAAAAAAGTATTTTTAATTGTACTTGTTTTAGTTATTTACGAGCGATATACCCGCGCGATGCGGCGGCTTTTTATATCTATGTAGATAATTTATTGCTTTTATATGTATTGTATTTTATTATTTTAATATTTAGTTAGTATAATTATAATTGATAAAATCTATGTAATCAAAATGAAAAGTGACCCGTATATTTTTTAATTGTAGATAACCTAAGTAAATTTGTATTTTTTTTTTAGTTTAATTTTTTTCCCTAGCAATATTATATTTAAAATATTAAAAATGAAAATATTTTAAATTTGTTTTTAAGAAATAAACTTAAACAAAAGAGTACCAAATTTCAATATTAATTTTAAAATGATATTAATTTTTTTTATTCAAAAAATCCTAGGTCATATTTTCTTCTCCCTATATATATTCCTATGAGATAATATCCAATAAATATTAAAACATATAATTAATAAAAGACTAAAAATATCCTAGAAACTTTAACAAAATTAAAAAAAAAATATTATTGCCATCAATGTCAAAACAATAAAAATTATTAAATTATACGGAGAGAAAAAAACATTAACAAAAGAGTAAGCAAGAAAAATAATTAAATTATTATTATTATTATTATTATTATTATTATTATTATTATTATTATTATTATTATTATTATTATTATTATTGTTGTTATTGTTATTGTGTTAAGTACAAAATTAAAATTCGAAGACAATTTTTTTTTTGTTATCTGATTAATTCATTATATTATTATATAAAATGTATTTAAGAATACTGATATTAATTTTTTTTATTAAAAAAATCATAGGTCATGTTTTATTCTCCCTATATATATTCTCATGCGATAATATTCAATAAATATTAGAACATATAAAAATATGTTTTTACATGTATTGTGTTTTGTTATTTTAATATTTAATTAGTAAAATTATATTTGATAAAATCTGTATAATCGGAATGGAAAGTGGTTTATATATTTTGTAATTGTAGATAACGTAGGTAATATTTTTTCTCTGCCAAAAAGGAACAGTGTAATCGAAACGGGAAGCGACTCACATATTTTTTAATTGCAGATAACGTAAGTAAATGTGCAATATTTTTTTTTTGTTTAATTTTCCCCCGGTAATATTAGATTAAAAATATGAAAAATGAAAATATATTAATTTTTTTTATTCAAAAAATCCTAGGTCATATTTTCTTCTCCCTATATATATTCCTATGAGATAATATCCAATAAATATTAGAACATATAATTAATAAAAGACTAAAAATATCCTAGAAACTTTAACAAAATTAAAAAAAAAATATTATTGCCATCAATGTCAAAACAATAAAAATTATTAAATTATACGGAGAGAAAAAAACATTAACAAAAGAGTAAGCAAGAAAAATAATTAAATTATTATTATTATTATTATTATTATTATTATTATTATTATTATTATTATTGTGTTAAGTACAAAATTAAAATTCGAAGACAATTTTTTTTTTTGTTATCTGATTAATTCATTATATTATTATATAAAATGTATTTAAGAATACTGATATTAATTTTTTTTATTAAAAAAATCATAGGTCATGTTTTATTCTCCCTATATATATTCTCATGCGATAATATTCAATAAATATTAGAACATATAAAAATATGTTTTTACATGTATTGTGTTTTGTTATTTTAATATTTAATTAGTAAAATTATATTTGATAAAATCTGTATAATCGGAATGGAAAGTGGTTTATATATTTTGTAATTGTAGATAACGTAGGTAATATTTTTTCTCTGCCAAAAAGGAACAGTGTAATCGAAACGGGAAGCGACTCACATATTTTTTAATTGCAGATAACGTAAGTAAATGTGCAATATTTTTTTTTTGTTTAATTTTCCCCCGGTAATATTAGATTTAAAATATGAAAAATGAAAATATTGTAAAATTGTTTTAAAGAAATAAACCTAAACAAAAGAGTATTAAATTTAAATTCAAAGGCAAATTTTTTTTGTAAGATTTATTAATCATATTATTATATTAAATGTATTTAAGAATATTGATATTATTTTTTTTTAAGAAAAAAATCCTAGGTCTTTTTTTTCTCTCTCTATATATATTTTAAGGCGATAATATTCAATAAATAGTAGTCTCACATACTTTACAGAGCAATCGAAATGGGAAGTGGTTCATATATTTTTTAATTGTAGAAAACCTAGGTAAATCTGTCATTTTTTCTATGAGTTGCTTTTGTTCCTCAATAATATTAGATCTGATGCATTATAAATAAAAATATTGTAATTTGTTTTTAAAAATAAACATAATTTTTTTGCGTGCAATAATTATTTCTTTGCCGTCTAAAAAGAACAGTTTAATCGAAACGGGAAGTGACTCGAAATTTTTTTAATTGTAGATAACGTAGGTAAATTTGTCATTTTTTTTTATGAGTTGCTTTTTTTCCGTAGTAATATCAGATCTGACACACTGTAAAAAAAAATATTGTAATATGTTTTTAGGAAGAAAAAAATTTTTTTTGCTTGTTATAATGGCTTATTTGCCGTCTAAAAAGAACAGTGTAATTGAAACGGGAAGTGGCTCGCATATATTTGAAATCTAGGTAAATGTGTCATTTTTTTTTTTTGAATTGTATTTCTTGCCCAGCAATATCAAGAACCAAAATATTTTAATTTTTTTGAACAAATAAAGTTGAAAAAAAGAGGACAAAATTAAAATTCAAAGCCATATATTTTTTTTGTTACCCGATTTATTCACTATATTATTATATTAAATGTATTTAAAGATACTGATATCAAGTTTTTTTTCTTCAAAAAATCATAGGTCATATTTTTTTCTCTCTCTATATATTCCTAGACGATAAGATTCAATAAATATTAGAACATATAATTAGTTTAACATATTTTAATTTGACATAAATATACAAATATATAATTAATTTGACATTCTTTAAATAATATAATTAATTTCAAGAATAAAACTGAAGCAAAACAAAATATTGAAATTAAATAATTTAAAACAAAACCTGGAATTAAAAGATTTGGGACCGAAATGAAACTGAAATCTATAATAAATTTGCATAGAAGGATAAAATTGAAAGAAATCAAACTTTGATACTGAAAATATTAAGGAGTTATAATAAATTTGCATGGAAGGATGAAATTGAAATCAATGAAAACTTTGATACCAAACAAATTCCGAATTCCAGGCCAATCCACTCAATTAAAAGAATGAGGACCGAATTGGAACTCCAATATATAATCAATTTCAATTGAGGGACGAAATTGAAAGCAATTAAAACCTATATAATAGCATTAAGGGAAATAATAACAAATAAAAACGTTGAGGGACTGAAATGAATTTTGACAACAAACAGCTTAGCTGACGTCATCTGGCGCAGGCAGGAGAGAGAAAGTGGGGGTGAAAATTCAAACGACCATTGACACGTCTACGGACATCATCTTGCCACATGCGCCACCCCATGTGGAAGAGAACATGCATGAAAATCATTCTAGACCCTGTGCGGAACGCCCCTAACCCCCATGCCTGGTTTTTGTCTTTTTCGGGAGGTGAAATCGTCGATGCACTGTTTATTGTAATATTATAAAAATAAAAAAACCGGCCGGACAAACCGGACCGGACTGGTCAATGACCGTCCAGCCCCTGGAAAAGGCGGCGCTTTTTGTCTTTTTCGGAGGTTAATTTCGTGCATACACTGTTCATTAAAAAAAAAAAAGAGGATGTACACCCGCGAAGCAGCGGGTGAAATTGCCAATGAACAGTGCACATGAGTCTTGAGCTACAGGAATGAGCAGTGAATGTGCGATGCCATTTAGTTTTTTTAGTAATTATTAATAAATAATTATATCATTATTATATATATTAAAATAAATATTTTTTTCTAAATAATTTTTTTTTGCATTGGAATACAAATATAAAAAATATTATATTTATATTATTTAAGAAGTCAAATTATTAATTTAACTTTTCTAAAGAGCTATTTTACTTGTAGATGCTCTAATGAGCTTCGAGACACATGCACGCGAATAAGGTATAGATCGTACAAAACTAAACGACAAAAATATAAACTAACTTTTTTTAGATATATTTAAATAATTGTAATATTCCGAGTAAAAAAGAGTCTGAATGGAAGAAACACATTTGCATAAGGCCGAAGGTTCGATTCATTCAAGAAAAGGGCATATCAAGCAAGCCCATTTCTTTCACTAATCACAGCCTTGAAAAAAGAAGAAGAAAGGATTGTTAGCCCAGCATTTAAATCCTTAATTAGATACTTCTATGGTACTCAGCCATAGGATACCCGCCACAGTTTATTTTTATTTTTACCTTCTACCATAGATTTGATCTTGAAAATAAGGAAGAAATAACTGCCGTATATTCTCCACGTAGGCATGGCTATCTGCTAAACATAAATCAATATCGTTTTCAGACAAGTTGTTCATGTTTCAGATTTCTAAATTGGAATAACTCTGCTCTAAATTTGACCACATAAAGTAAAATAACGGTCAAATCGCTATAAGAGGTTTTTGACAAGAACCAGATGAGGATATGCACATGGTTTGACAATGTTAGTACTTGAGAATTTAGATTAATTACAGGAGAGTTTGGTATTTTGCAACACAGAATCAGGTTGAAGATAATTCTTTTCCCATGGCATGCTATGTCATCTTCAGAGAAGAAACAACGATTTCACATGTCACTTTATCAATTCAGAAAAATAATGTCTTCAAGTCAAATCCTGGTATCCCTGTCTTTGTTCCTAGAAAACTTCCTCTATTTTCCCTTCCTGTAATGCAAGTTATTATGTTTCACATAAGAAAATTCAATGAAATAATCAAATGAATACCGTTTCGTGTTCTTCCTTTTTTGTAAGAGATTTTGGTGCCAAAAATTGCCAAGAGTCCTCCTCATACGCGCGCAACTTTTCTATTCCATCCACCTCTTGGTCATCTTCTTGTTTTATATGTTCCTTTTCTTGAGTTCGACCAAAGATGGAACCCCCTTACCAGGGTCTAACTTAAAGCCATCTTGCGTAAAATTAATGGCCAGAATCGCCAGATCATGATAAAAAAAACACCACTTTAACCCGCCTTTAACAGGCTTGGACATAGGAGTACCAAATCTTGTTACGATAAACTTCATTTCTAGAGATACAGCCTATAGAAATCAGGCAAGATCGGATATAAAAGTAAACAAAGATGGTAGAACTAAAACAAAGAGACACGGAGTGAAAATGAAGGCAAAGAAAGGAAGAAAGGGGAGGGGGATTCATAGAGTAGTTCAGCAGTAGCAGAGAAGCAGTTCAATAGTGAAAATGCAGAGGCGCTTCTCTAGGCGTTTAATGGTTTGGATCAGTTTTATCCATATATTGAAGGTTTGGAGAGATTGATGCAAGCAATTTTATTAATGCATGGAGTCTTTGACTTGACCTACCTGTTCTATTTGGATAAATAAAGATGGCTACAGTGATCATCCCTGCGAGCATGACTGTTCAAGTCTCTTGGCCATTTTTTACAGGCAAATCCGGTCTTCGAGATTCTTAAACAGTTAGCAAGTGCTGTTGTGAATTAACCAGAAATAATTATGGTGGGGTGAAGAAGATAGACGAGAGAGGCAATGCCAGGTCTATATTTGTTTTTTCTTTTCAATTTGCTAAGCCAATTGAATAAACATGAGTACTGTGCCTTTTTCTAGCGTGTCTTGGATCGTGAAATTCCTGGACATTTCCTTGATTTTAGAGCGAATACATGTCAGCTTGTATTCAGGACGGAACTAAAAATCTAGAAATAAAGCTGCCAAAATAAAACGAATACATTTAAAAATAGAATAAATTAATAGCAGGTATGGAAAACAGTTGATTCTAGGAGTGTATGCTAACTCTAGATTTTTGTTTTGGGAAGTTTATAGATTGGTATAAAAACTTTGTCAATTTTGGAGGTGATGTGGGTTCCATCCTGTCTATATATATTTTTTTTTGGGGTTTGATTTTGTGATCTTCCATTAAATTAATGTTAGAGAATGAGTTGAAAACAGCAATAGCTTCGTCTTTACTGTTCCAATTCCTTTGCCGGAGGTTTCTCTTTAGCGCTCTTTTATATGTTAAGCTGGGGCTTCTTCTTTTCTGAGCTGTTCTTTACTCAAGATAAGCACTTGAAAGTAAAGTCTTCGATGGTGATTCTTTCGATTGCTTCAATTTTAAGAACACCCCTTTTCATTTCCAGTCAAATGGGTTGGATCTTGTGGTGAATTTGAGAGAAACAAATGCAAGCAGAGTGAAAAGTCTCCAGCTTGTATCTCGAAGAAGAAGAAGAAGACTACGATTATTGCCAAACAACACAATCCAAAGACAAGGAAGCCCAGATCTAAGAGCACGAGGAAAAAAACAAAGAAAAGAGAATAAGGAAGAACACCTAGAAAGTGGATTGTAGAATTTGGCAACTAGGAAGTCATGTAGAAAACATGAGATGCAAAAGCTGAGAGATTGTGAATTTTGTGGAAAAACAAATGATTAAATAGTTTTTAGGGCCAGATTTCTATTATCCACAGAGAAATTATGATTTGTAGAAGAGATAGTAAGGGAGAGAGACTGAATGTGATCTTTTATTTTTTATATATTATATACAAGAAATGATTTTATTTTTTATTTTTAAATTTTTTATTTGATAAAATATATTATATATAATTTTTTAAAATATAACCAGAAAGTAAAATCACGATCCAAAAATTCTCTATAATTATTGGCTATTGCTATAAAACATTCGGGGACATTCATTCAATGCCCTTGAAAGGTGGGGAAAAAAATTACACTCTTGAAATTTCCTTTTATTCTTCTTGTATTTTTTAATCGAAGAAGTGTTTTGTAAAAGAAAGCCCTGAGTTCACGGAAGAACATGAGCAAATCCGCACGGGATCCTTTGCACCACTTCCAGCAAAGCAGAAAAAAAACAAGAGCGACCAGACCAGACCACTAACTCCAAAAAAAAAAACCGGTGGCAGATCGCCGGAGCCATCACAACGCTTCCTCCGACACGATGGTTCTGTTCATTGGAAACCACCCAGCACTTTAAATTATCTATTCTTATATACTAGCTGCTCCAGTCCAGGTCTGTGCTCAACCTATTTTGTCATCTCCTTTTCATTCGTTTCATTTGTAGTCTTTGTAATCAAACTGTACAGCACTTTTTCTTCTTTTTCTTTCAAGATAAAAAACCTGAATTTTGGGTTTGAATTTTTTGTGGCAATAAATTAGACTTATAGGAATGAGAGGAAAAGGGAATCAAAATCAAGAGGAGGAAGAGTACGAGGAAGAAGAATTTGGTTCCAGAAAAGACGGGCCATCTTCAAATTTTACAAGTAACAACAATACTTCTTGTAAAGGCATGTTCTTTTTCACACTAGACTGTACTATATTAGATCCAGCTCTCTTTTTTATTCCTTTTCTACAAGGCTGGCACAGTTTATGTTCTTTCATTCCTTTCTCCATGGTGTGAATTTGCATTTTTCTTAAAAAAATTCTAAAGTTAGGCATGGTGCAATGTCTCTTATTTATTTGCTTCTCTATAGTAAATTTGGGGGCTTTATGTTATTGGGTTGTTGAAATGTTGTGCTTCTATATGGGTCGATGAGTTATTTTTTTCTGTATTTTTATGATATGTGATTTGGATTCGGAGGCAGATGGGAAGAATAGCGACAGGGCTAATGCAATAAGATCGAAACACTCTGTAACTGAGCAGAAAAGGAGGAGCAAGATAAACGAGAGGTGTGTTGGTTTATTTTTGTGGATCGACTATTAATACCTGAAATGTTTATGTATAAAACAAACTAGCATTTGAATATGTATACTATACAATTCTGATTTTTTTGCTCACATGATTCTGTATGTTAGTCATGCCGGTCTTGCTGTTGTTTGAATCACCAGCTTTGTTTTGCATGCACTTTCATTTCAGTGAAGGGAGATATGAATAAAGAGTTCGACCAGTCAGTATGAAAAATCAGTGATATTCAGGCCTTTTTTTTTTCTTACACTAGTTTAGTTAATGAATTTAAAACTCAAGGATAAGTCGATTAAACTTTGATGGAGTCCTAGAAAGAAGGGTAGTTTGAACTAACTTTCATTGTAGTGGTTTTGCAAAATGTTTAGGTAATTATGTCAAGTTAGGCTGCAATTGAGCTGGGTTGAATCACTTCACTTGCAAACTGTTATTTTCAAGTCTTGAAGACACCAGTTTCTAGCACGATACTTGTTGTGCAGCCTAATTATTCTCATTATGTAATTTTCGTGGTTTTTTTAACTAAAATCTTGAGCTTTGACTAGAAGTGGTTTCAGAAAACGTAATAACTGATTGACAGTATTCAGGATTGCTGACCCGTACCCTTTTTTATCAGCTTCTGGTCATGCTGCAGTGTTACCATATATAAGCACACTTGTATAGCATGTCATAATCTTAATAATGATTGTGAGGTTTTCATTTTTATGTTCATGTCTGCTGGCAAGGCCATCTTGCATTATTGTGGATACCGGTATCTCAACAAATGGTCACAATTCAATCAATGAACTTTTTTACAAGAAATATAAGTGTTAGATGCTGCTTTACCATAAAACAAAGGATGCATTTGATTAAAAATTCCGGTTATCAATCAAAAAATCATTTTTTTCATGAACTGTAAAAATCTGATATAGCTTTATAAACAGAGTCTTTTTCTTTCAGATTTCAGATATTGAGAGATCTTATTCCTCATAGTGATCAAAAGAGAGATACAGCATCATTTTTATTAGAGGTACACAACAAGCGACTCAAACTAGAGCATATACTTGTAAATTCAGTAGACAAGATTTGCCGTTCAAATATGTTGGCTACATTTTAATGCTCTTTTGCAGGTCATTGAATATGTCCAGTATTTACAGGAGAAGGTGCAAAAGTATGAGGGTCCATACCCTGGATGGAGCCCTGAGCCAGCAAAGTTGATGCCATGGGTAAAAGCTTTAATGCCTATAAATGCTGTATACTTGTGACCTTCATCCATGTATATCAGCATTAGTTAATGCCTAGTTGCAGGTTTTAACATATCCACCCGTGATATTCTGTTTTACTCTTCAAGTGAATTGGTGCCATGCTTTTATGACTTGAGAGAAAAACTGGAACTGAAGATAGAATTTATCAAGGATGTGCTCATGCATCCAACTTGTCTGTTGTGATGCTTAAGCCAATAAGTGCAGTGTGGTTTTTGCGTCTCTTCATGTTCTGTACTATAAATTTGAGGCTGGAAGAATGTTCATTGGGACAACATAACAGTCAGTAATCTTCATGATATACTGGAGACAAAAAGAATTTGAGATGAACATTTGTAGTCAAGTAAATTGAAAATCGATGTTTTCTTCTCAAGTCTCAAATGTCAACTCTGTTAACAGACAGACTGGTTCTGTTTACTTTTGAATCAAATCCTGTTTCTTATGGATTAATTGACATTATAAAGTATTCATAAAATTGTCCAGGTAAAACTTTTGTAGAGGGGTAACTTCTTTGATATGCCTTTACTAAATATGCTTAAAGCTTTTGTTTTTCTGACTTGTCAAAGTTGAGCAACAATCAGTGGTGTTTAGATTTGGGGCTCATTCTTTTTTATGGTGAGCCCTTTCTCTTTAGACTTGTTCCATTGTGTTATTATTTTGTTCTAGTTAGACAGAGGCTTCTTGCTTCTGAACCTCCTTAAAATTACTTGCATTTTGGTTTTTGTGTTAATCGCTTTTCAAGGTTTGTTTAGGGAGTGATATTAATTACTTTTATTGGATATTTGGTGGTGGTGGAGAGGAGCAATTGTGGATGCTTTTGAATTGGTACCTTTAACACTTGGAAAATTCTCAGCATAACTCAGCTAGATCGTCTTTAAACAGAGAAACAGCCACTGGCGCCTTCAAAGTATTGCTGGTCACCCTCAAGCTACTATAAATGGCTCTGATCCTGGAGCAGTATTTCCTGGGAAATTTGATGAGAATAACATTTCTCTCACCCCAGCCATGCTTCCAAACACTCCGAATCTAATAGAATCTGACCATGTCACCTGCAACGTGTTGGAGCACCAACCTGAGCTAGCAAACAAGACTGTGCATCTTCCCATGCCAGCTCCTGTTCGAAGTGATGGACTTGCTGCAGCTCCCCTTGAGCAACCAGTCTCTGATGCTCAATCAGCTGAGTGCCCCATCACCAGTGAAATGTTGAACCAGCAGGAGCTGGCAATTGAAGCAGGGACTATCAGTATCTCTGGTGTTTACTCTCAAGAGTGCGTATGATCTTCTTAAGATCTTTGAAGTCCTGGGTGTTTGGTTATAAGCTGGACATTGACATGGAATTTTGTGCAAACCAGGTTGCTGAATACTCTTACACAAGCAATGCAGAGTGCCGGCGTAGATCTGTCACAGGCCAACATCTCAGTTCAGATTGATCTTGGAAAACGGGCAAATAAAGGGCTGACCTCTGGAACATCGACATCTAAGGTACGAGGCTGGTAGTTTAAAGTGGCCAATAAACAATAGGTCAACATTATGATTATGCTTGATTTAGCCAGTTTTGTGTCTTCCATTGCTTTCCAGAACCCCCAAGCTTGCAATCAAGCAATGACTCACTTAAGGGATGCAAGTGACGGAGAGGACTCCGATCAAGCTCGAAAACGGCTAAAGACATAAGACCAGTATGGGATTTATCAAGTTCCCTGTATCAGTCCTCGGGTCATTGTCATGCTGTGTTTTCGGTTTGTCAGGTTCATAAATGGAGTTCACGGAATCATGCTAAGAGCTGTCACCTAAGATTGCATGTTTCTGCTAAGAGCTGTCACGGAATCCCCAAGCTTGCAACCGCTGAGCTTGATAGATGTCAGTACAGGATGGAGGAAGTGATTGATATGAATACGGAGACCGTACCGAAATACATATGGTTTATCATAGGTTAAAATTATTAGATATTTTACAGCTTCTATAGGCAAAATACGATGAGGGAGACCACCTGGTTGTTGGATATTTGTTTGTCATAAAGAACTACTACAGAACGAGAGGCTCTATTATCTAGGCAAGAATGTCGTATGATGCTTCAACTGTTTGTAGCAGACACAATCCTCTTCCCTGTGCTGACCTGGAATCTTCTTGCTGGTATTCCACTTTCCCCGATATGCATGAGCTGCCTTCATTATATAGGAGAAGGCATCCCCATGCAAGTCCTCCAATCTGGTACGATAGATCAAACAGTTGTGTTCCAAGTGCCACATATATATCACTTTCGGATCATTGATTGACTAAATGGAAGCAATATCTATGCGAGCGAGCATGAGTGACCACGTAGTAATTCTGCAGAGCTCTACAAAAATTTCTTATGAAAAACAGCTCAGTGCATCTTAATAATTCAAGTGGAGAAAGAAAAAGATCTATGACTGGACGATTTAACATACAACCGATGACCTTCAACAGCTGTTTTCATGTTTTTCATCTTCGAAGTACACAAACTGAAAAAGAAAAAAACATCTAATTAAAACCATGAACTTATTAAGAATCGTATAGAAAAATTTACCTCTTGTATTGACCAGTCATCCGCAAGATGAGAAAACGAGTGCTGGAAGGACTGCAACATAGAGATCATGCTTTACAGGCAGTCAAGCAGCACCACCCTCTCTTAATTTCAGAAAGCAGCTCTGCGACAAGCTTATCTTATTTATTGTCATTCACATTTCCTATAGTTTTCATCAGAAAAGCATAATCATAAGCTGTTTCTTCACATTGACTGTAGCAACCGCCTTCACCAAAATGCCCTCCAGCCATGTTTGTTTTCAGAATGACTGAGCGAGAACAATGAGAACATGCAATGTCTCGTGTTCTGGCCACCCATTTGGCAGCTTCCCAAACTCCAACCCTGGGAAACGAGTACTAAACACTTAGTTAATGAATAGAACACACACATGCGGGTCTACTTATGAATATGAATAAATGAGTAGAAATTAAAGATCAACACTCGAAATCATCAATTAAGAAATTTCAGGATATGAATTTGCCTTGAGTCATGAAAAGATGCAGTTACAAGCATTGATGGAAGGCAAGCATCACGAGGAATGTTATCATAAGGAGAATAACTTAAAATGGACTCAAACTGCGACTGTATCTGAGGATTCCCAAATTCTTCGTAGTCCAGTAAAGTGAGAGGCAAACTTGGATCCAGCAACGTGTTGCATGCATCAAGAAATGGAACCTGATAGATATGTTAGCCAACTATCAGTGACACTGTATCGATGATGTGACTATGTTAACAAGAAACAAAATGCCCCTCTAAATACCCGAATGTTTTTTATTAGTATTTTCACTCCATGTCCATTTAATGAGGGCTAACCTTCAAAATGGCAGCACGGAATAGATTGGGGTTCATATTGATAGCTGCCCCAACAAGAAGACCCCCTGCGCTAAATCCAATGGCACCTAGCCGATCTTTATGAACATAGCCCTCAGAAACTAGGTAGTTGCCGCATGATATGAAATCATGTATTGAATTGCATTTGTTCAACCCACTGCCGTATTTATGCCACAAAGAATGACCACCACCACCCCTGCCCATACAGTACATGTCAATTCTTCCAATATGATGATAGAAATTTTGTAAGGCATCGCCATGTAATTTTTATTTCATTTAAGAAGGAAATTATCGGATACAATTTGATCCAATTTTGAAAGCAAAATGTAGCCCATTTTTTTTAACAAGGACCAGCCATCATGTTAATGAAGAAATCTTCACATGCACGTACCACTAGGTCTTGGAAAAGTAATACTCTTTGTAATATTCTTTAATCTTATGCCTAAACTAACTTTAGTTAATTTTCATTCAAAAGGTGGTTTAGTGGTCAATGAGAAATAAAATAAACTTCACAAAACAAACCTCACATCAGCAAAGGCCAGCACCCAACCACGATCAAGTAAACTCAGGCGGTCTGAGCACCAGCTCTTATCCAGAACTTCCCCATATGCTCCATAGCCCTCTAATAGTCCAGGAGCTTGACCCCTCTTCCAGGCTTTTTGGGAGTACAAAATGGTCAGAGGAACCCTGACACCATCATGGGAAATGACTTCCTTTGTTTTGCAGCAATATGCACCAGAAAAGTCTTTCCATCTTTGTAATTCAATATTCAAGTTATTTTTTTCCTTATTGTTTAGTGGGTCACGATGTTCAGAAGTATCTAGCTCGTAAGCCAGTGAGCACGATCCACAATCACCAGAAATATCTCTTACTTTCTCTTGTTGCACAATCGAAAATATCCGTTCTGACATGTTATAGTCAACGATCACACCAGGCATCTACATAATTTGAAAGAAATGCTAGAAGAGTTACAGAGTATCCTTTCCTTTTCTTACCCCATTATTTTCCTCTTTTAAAAATAAAAATAAAAATAAAAGTAGGGACATACATAAGAGGTATAAAGCACTGTCATTACAAATAGAATAAGGCACCGTCCAGGGAATGGAACAAAGAGGAAAAGGAAACTGGATCGCCACTTAAGACTTTCTGGTCCCATTGGATTGCAGCTAAAGCAACTCTTCTGAACACCACCATAGGTCTACTAAATATAAGCACAGGTCTACCAAGTAGGATACAAGTAAATCATAATGAGTCGGTTTAATTCCTCAATCTCATATTTTAAGAAACTTACATCCATCCAATTACCCAACCTAACAATAATGGCCTTGTAATAGTTTCTGGATGGCCTTGTAATAGTTTCTGGAATGTTATTCAATCTAACCCACTAGAGTTAGCACAAAGGCATAAGATTGTCAACGGACAACTTGTTGTCCGTGTGCAGGTTACCGTTATGTTTAGATTTCCTTTCTTGTGTAATATTGTTGCAGTCTAGGAAGGCAAAGTAGTATAGTAGGTACAGAAAGTCTATTCTTTTATTGTATATATATTCAGTTATGTAATCCCTTAAGGAGATACAATTTTACAGACAATAGAAGGTTATAGTTTGACATGGTATCAGAGCTCTCTCGGTTTGTAAAGTAATCTGTGTTGAGTACCTCTCGGTTTGGATGTTGGTGTGCTGTCAACACTGCAACTCTCGGTTTCTGTCAAAATCTTTGTGTTCTTCTTGCTCTCGGTTTCAATTTGAAGAAATTCTTCCTCTCGGCATCTGGGTCTGTCAAAATCTCCAGCTCTCGGTTTCAATTTGAAGAAATTCTTCCTCTCGGCATCTGGGTCTGTCAAAATCTTCAGATTCTTCTTGCTCTCGGTTTCAATTTGAGAAAATTCTTCTCTCGGCACCTGGGTCTGTCAAATTTCCAGGTTCTTGCTCTCGGTTTCAATCTTCAGTTTCTTGTTTCTTGCTCTCGGTTTCTTGTTTTTATTGCTCTCGTCCACCTCACTTTTATTTCTTGTTTTTATTGCTGCAGTCTCGCCACCTCTCTGTTTCTGTTTTTTTATTATTATTTTGAGATAAAAAAAATCTTGCTCTCGGTTTCTTGTTTGTATTGCTCTCGTCCACCTCACTTTTATTTCTTGTTTTTTTTTACTGCAGTCTCGGCCACTTGTCTATTTCTGTTTTTTTTTATTATTTTGAAAAAAAAAAAAAAAAAAAAAAAAAAAACGAAAAAAAAAAAAAAAAAAAAATTATTTTATTGCTCTCAGTTTTATTCCTTGCTCTCAGTCTGTCAAAATCTTTGTGTGTTTATTTGTCTTGGGTTATATATTTACTTGAGATGGATTCAGCACCTATATGTGTCAAATTTTCGGGGACAAATTACTCTACCTGGGCGTTTCAATTTGAACTTTTTCTCCTAGGAAAAGATCTTTGGGGCCATATTGATGGCACTGATGCTGCCCCAAAAGATGATACCACCAAAGAACCTAAGGACTCTCCCTCTTGGGCTGTGCTTGATGCCCGAATTATGTCTTGGCTTCTTAGTTCGGTGGAACCACACATTGTTCCAAATTTGCGAGCACATCGTAGTGCTCAATCTATGTGGAAGCACTTGCGGCAAGTGTATCATCAAGTTGATGGTGCTCGTCGATTTCAGCTAGAACATGCTATTGCCATGTTTCAACATGGAAATCTTTCTATTCAGGACTACTACTCTGCATTTTTGACCCTTTGGCATGAATATTCTGATTTAGTTACAGCGAATGTCCCTATTGCCACTCTTCCAACTATTCAGAGTCTTCATGAAGATAGCCGACGAGATCAGTTTCTTATGAAATTGCGACCAGAATTTGAATCAGTCCGGTCTTCTTTACTGAATAGATCTCCTGTTCCTTCTCTTGACATCTGTTTCGGTGAGTTGCTTCGCGAAGAACAACGGCTTAGTACTCAAGCTACTTTGGAGCACTCTCATGGTAGTTCTGGGCCAGCAACAATGGCGTATGTTGCTCACGGGCAAGGATCATCCATGCCTTCTAAAAACTTGCAATGTTTCTGTTGCAAGGGATATGGACATATTGCTGCCAATTGTCCTAAGAAATTCTGCTCTTATTGTAAGAAAAAGGGTCATATTATTAAAGAATGTCGTATCCGTCCTCAGAATCGTCAGGTCAGAGCATTTCACGCCTCTCTTAATGTGCCTCCAGCAGAAAATTATGTTCCACATGCCTCTTCTTCCGGTGGTATCTCCACTCTTCCACCTCCAGCAGGAAATTATTGTACACCAGAAATGGTGCAACAAATGCTAATTTCTGCATTATCTGCCATGGGGTTGCAAGGTAAAAATTCTACTAAACTCTGGTACATAGACTCGGGGGCAGAAAATCATATGACAAATACTACTACTGTCTTGAGTCGTGTTCGGCCCTATGATGGTCAATCGGCTATTCAGACGGCCAATGGTAGTTTCTTGCCCATTACTGCTGTTGGTGATGCCTCTTCTACATTCACTAATGTGTTTCTTGCTCCTAATCTTTCCTCGAACCTTATCTCGGTTGGACAATTAGTTGATGATAATTGTAATGTTCATTTTTCTGGTGCTGGTTGTGTTGTGCAGGACCAGGTATCGGGAAAGCTGATCGCGAGGGGACCTAAAGTGGGGCGCTTGTTTCCACTATTTTTACCTGTTCCAGCATTTTCTTCCATTAAGTCTTTTGCTTGTAATACAATTCCTGCTCTTAGTATGGTGTGGCATCGTCGTTTAGGTCATCCCAATAATCAGATCTTATCTCATGTATTGAACTCTGGTTTTATTGGTAATAAAGCATATCCTTCTTTATCTCTTGAGTGTGATCCTTGCAAAATTGGTAAAAGCAAAATTCTTCCGTTTCCTTTGCATGCTAGTCGCGCTTCCCACTGCTTTGATCTTATCCATAGTGATGTTTGGGGACCTTCCCCGGTCGATTCTCATGAAAAATTCAAATACTATGTGACATTCATTGACGATTATAGCAGATTTACTTGGGTCTATTGTCTTCGCTCTAAATCTGAAGTTTATCGTATCTTCACTGAGTTTTTAGCGTATGTCGCTAATCACTTTTCTACTACTATTAAAACACTACGGACAGATTCTGGTGGTGAATACTTGTCTACTGAGTTTCAGGCTTTCTTGGCATCTAATGGTATTATTCATCAACGTTCATGTCCTGCTACTCCTCAACAGAATGGAGTAGCTGAACGAAAAAATCGTCACCTTCTTGATGTGGTACGTACTCTCTTGTTAGAATCCTCTGTTCCTTCCATGTTTTGGGTTGAAGCTCTAAAAACTGCTACCTACTTGATTAATCGCTTACCCTCTCAAGCATTGCAAATGGAGTCTCCATTTTTTCGCTTGTTCGCCAAACAACCTAGTTATGATAATCTTCGTATTTTCGGCTGTGTCTGTTTTGCTCACTTACCACCTCATGAGCGACATAAATTATCTGCTCAATCTGTAAGATGTGCATTCTTGGGATATAATTTATGTCAAAAAGGCTTTGTCTGTTATGATCCTACTTTACGACGTACACGTATTTCTAGGAATGTTATTTTTTTTGAGAATCAACAATTCTTTCCGGTGTCCTCTGTGTCCTCTCCTTCTACTGTGGTCCTCCCTTCATTTGAGTCACAAGTATCTGATCGTCATCCAGTCAACTCTCGTTTTAAACCAGGTATTGTGTATACAAGACGCTCCCGCCCACAGTCTCCTCCAGCGGCTAACTTGATATCTGATCCTCCCACTCCAAATTCAGACAAATGATGAACCACCAGAACCCCGGGTACGTCACTCATCTCGAGTGTCCGTACCCCCGGATAGGTATGGGTTTCCCACTTCTGGTAACTCTATTTCAGCTCTTACTGTTGCACTGTCTAATTTTGATATACCTACATGCTACTCACACGCTGCCAAGCATGATTGTTGGCGACAGGCTATGCAGGAAGAAATCGCTGCTCTAGAGGCTAATCACACTTGGGACATTGAGCCATGTCCGTCATCTATTATTCCCCTGGGTTGCAAGTGGGTTTACTCAGTCAAAGTCCGATCTGATGGCAGTTTAGACCGTTACAAGGCCAGGCTTGTTGCGCTTGGGAATCATCAGGAATATGGGGTCAATTATGAAGAGACGTTTGCTCCAGTGGCTAAAATGACTACTGTGCGTATGATTCTGGCTCTTGCTGCTTCTAGTCATTGGCCGCTACATCAGATGGATGTCAAAAATGCATTTCTTCATGGGGATCTTAAAGAATGCATTTATATGAAGCCGCCACCGGGATTATTTTCTTCTCCGACTTCACATGTGTGTAAGCTTCGTCGCTCTCTTTACGGTCTCAAACAGGCTCCGCGGGCCTGGTTTGATAAATTCCGCACCACTTTACTCCAGTTCTCATTCCAACAGAGCAAGCATGATACTTCCTTGTTCCTTCGGAAATCAGTCGTGGGTATTGTTGTTCTTTTGGTGTATGTTGACGACATTGTGATTACGGGTTCTGATTCAACTCTACTTGATCAACTCAAAACTCATCTTTCAGAAGCATTTCATATGAAAGATCTTGGATCCCTCACTTATTTTCTTGGTCTTGAAGTTCATCGTAGCTCCTCGGGCATTTCTCTAAATCAGCATAAGTATGCTAGTGATGTGGTGGCTACAGCTGGTCTACAGGATGCTTCTTCGGTTGATACTCCTATGGAAGTAAATATCAAGCTTCGTAAAGAAGAGGGTGACTTAATTGCTGATCCCAGTTTATATCGAAAATTGGTAGGCAGCCTTGTTTATCTCACCATTACTAGGCCGGACATCTCATTTGCTGTACAACAAGTCAGCCAGTTTCTTCAGGCTCCTCGCCATCTTCATTTGGCTGCTGTTCATCGGATCTTACGCTATGTTCACGGCACGGTGGCTCGTGGGTTATTTTTTCCTACAAACAACCCTCTTCGCCTTACAGCTTATAGCGATGCGGATTGGGCAGGTTGTGCAGATACTCGTCGATCCGTCACTGGTTGGTGTATGTTCTTAGGAGATGCATTGATCTCTTGGAAGTGTAAGAAACAAGATCGAGTATCTAAGTCTTCTACAGAATCTGAGTATCGGGCAATGTCTCTTGCTTGTTCTGAAATCATTTGGCTTCGAGGGTTGCTTGATGAGCTCAATTTTTCTGCCACTGACCCTACACCTCTCCATGCCGATAATACGAGTGCTATTCAGATCACGGCTAATCCTGTCTTTCATGAGCGAACGAAGCATATTGAGGTGGACTGCCACTCTATTCGTGAAGCCTACGACGCTCGTATTATTACTCTTCCCCATATATCCACCGACTTGCAAATTGCCGATATCTTCACCAAAGCCCTCACACGTCAACGGCATTGTTTCCTAAATAGCAAATTGATGCTGATTGACCATCCTGCATCAATTTGAGGGGGGCTGTCAACGGACAACTTGTTGTCCGTGTGCAGGTTACCGTTATGTTTAGATTTCCTTTCTTGTGTAATATTGTTGCAGTCTAGGAAGGCAAAGTAGTATAGTAGGTACAGAAAGTCTATTCTTTTATTGTATATATATTCAGTTATGTAATCCCTTAAGGAGATACAATTTTACAGACAATAGAAGGTTATAGTTTGACAAAGATTTGGCCTAGATACATGAGGTCTTGAGTTCAAGTCCTACCTATGGATAGCTTGTGACTGTCTAATTCTTTGTGGTATACTAGGCATGAGGTATCTTCCTAAAGTGGGGAGAAAAAAGAAGAAAAGGTAGGCCCTCATCGACCCAAGAAATGACATGACTTGTTGCCGCCAATTCCAAGCTGTGGAGAACCAGTAGTGGTGACCCAAATGGACCACAGATACCCCACAGCTTGTACATATATATAGAAAAATAGTTTCTGGAATGCATGTTGCTAAGGGTCAGTAACTGGGCAGTGGAAAATATTCTTCTGGATCTGAGATAAAAATACTTGACATAACAAGAGAGGCATTGAGCTACAATGCATCACATGTTAATAACTACAGCATGTGTAATTAAGCTTGATAGAATTTATACCACTGGAGATGACAGCACCACACGGTATACTGGGTTCATGAAGTCATGGTTTGATCCTGGAACAATGTTGCATTGATTTGAGGGCAGGGGAAAAAACCATGGATCAAGATTCTCAATCTCCAACTGTTTCTGCAAAACAACTAGGGATAATTGGTAAATGGACATGAAAAAGTCTTTCTTTCTGTGAGAAAAAAAGTGTATTTAACATCCATGCCACCACCAGAAGTCATAATTCAAACCAGCTCAACACAATGAAAAACTATGCAAAAGGTATATGATATAAGATTGTATGTGCAATCTGCCAAGTTTTGCTGATTTCTTACAGAAAACAGCAACACTGTTATAAACATCTCAAGACCATGGTTACTCCTATAGCAAATCCTGGTATTCCTCAGATTGCATAAAAACACGTTCACGGAGAATTTGCAAATGTTTCAAGCAGCAGCCCTTTCCCTGTTAGCTAAATTATCATGAAACATCCTCCCCGTTGCTACATTTTTTTTATATAAACAGTCATTCACATCTTGCCTATAGATGCTGAAACACAATAACAATTCGTGAGAAACAAAGGATTGGTGACATACTTGTTCATTAATGATCCCTTTTCTTTTCTTTTTATAACAAAAGTAACATTTGTTTCTGTGTTTTAGAGTGTTTGTTTTTACGTTTCAAAAACATTTTTGAAAAAAAAAATATTTTTTTTCTTTGCTTCCGATTAATTTTTTAGTGTTTTTAAGTCATTTTAATGTGCTGATATCAAAAGAACTTTAGAAAATAAAAAAAAAATTATTTTTATGTATTTCTGAACAAAAACCACTTTGCAAAGTCACCACCTATACTCTCAAACACCCCCTAAGCTAAATTTTTTTTGAAAAGCTCTATCAACGTGATTAATGGCATTGGTGATCCTCTGGACAAATCTGGATTTAACAGTGCAAAAAAAGTGAAATATGAATTATAACACAATAAATTAAAGCAGATAGAAACCCAAAAAAATTGATTCCATTTGAGAACTCCCTGGCAAGTAAGAATTTGATAAAAGTAGAAATTTATGTACCACACTGTTAAACTTGATAGGCAAATTGACGGAACATAATGCAGGAAAGCTCTTCTTATTGACAAAAAGGACCAAATGTCCATTAAAAATGTCCATATCTTGAAAGCTCATATCTTCACTTGGAAGGATGATATTCTGTAAGATAACAATACTATGTGAAATAATAGTGATAACAGGAGAAAAAGGAGGGGGGGTTAATTCATTATTTGATAATTATATGAGCCTGACCTGCCAATCAGAAGATTGTATATCTTCAACTTGGCATTGAGCCAAATAATAATTTCCATCTGACTGGTCCTCACTTTCACTTAAAGGAGCATTTGTAAGAATATAGAACACACCATAGTGATGTTCCAGAAAATATCGCACTCCAGAAACGCGTTCATGTACTCTTTGTAAACCATCTAGTGGGTTGGTTGCATCTATCACATAAACCTGTAAAATAAAGATTAGGAAGCAGGCCTCGACATGTCAGGTACAGAGATGAAAATATCATTGGAAAGAAATGCAAAATGAACTAAATAAATTCCTTCCTCGGATGAAGTTCTTGAGTTTGAGTTCACAGTGATAAACTTGCCATCTTTTGTGCTCGTTATATCCACACAAAAACTTGAATTACTTTCTGTAAATACTGGGACATCATCTATCTCATCTGATCCTACTTTTGTGAAGAGAACCCTGAAAAACAAGAAATTGTGAGAGAAAATACGATCCATGAGAGAAAAAAGGTTCCAGGAAATATTAAAACAATTTGCCTGTAAGGTCGATGATTCTCATCTGATACTGTGTAGAACAAAATAGTGCTATCTTGAGCCCATGCCAAACTAACAACCCCGTCAACTTGTGATCTTGAAACAATATATCCATTGCTGAGGTCCTTAACTTGAAGTAAGAATTGTTCATTGCCTGTAATGTCGAGCGTGTAGGCAAGAAAGTTGTGATCTGGTGAAACCCGACATGTACCCACATGCACATAACCTGCTATAGTAGACATATCGACAGTAATCAGTGATATGATGAAATGTAGAAGCTCTGTTATTAATCAAGGTACAAATATTACTCTAACCCTGAGTAAATATTTTGATTTACCAACAAACTGAAAGATTTAGTCAGTTTGTACAGTAAATTTATGCAAGCGCACAGATATAGACAGGGTTAACAGTCTGATGTAAGCGTCATGTGGCCTGCACATTTGGGACGCATCAACATAGGCACACAGTCAACAATGCCAAATTCTGCTTCACTTATTGACCTTTTTTTATTTGGATTGTTATATCCAACTCAAATGAAGGCAAAGAAAAGGAAACTTGCCGTATTGTTCAGCAATTTGATTCCAGTCAAGCAAAACTTGCTCCATCCCAAAATATCCCTTGGCATAATTGAGAAGTATCTTTAACAACCCACTTTCCTCAGTTTCCAACCTTCTACATAGAACCGGGTATTCCTTCCCCTCAGGAATGTACTGGTAGTACAACCTGCTCAAATGGAAAAATAAATTTACAGTAATTCACTAATTCCAGGAAAGGTTCCCTCCAAATGAAATAAAAACACAAATGTGAAGAAATTAACAGCATGTGAACCATACCACCTGGACAAAATAATTTATATAGCATAGGAAACAAAATTCACAATTTTATAGTGCAAAATTATAGAATAAGTCATGACAGTTAAAAGGGTAAGTGCAAAAGGGAAAAACCAGTGGCCCCAGCGCTCAGGAGGTGTCGATATCTGAGCAGGCAGTCGGTTTTTCATTTCCTCAAGCAAAATCTTCTGCAGGTTTTGAGAGTCAGCCATGAAAGCTTGAGCATAAGAGTTTTCTTGGTTGAGATAATGAACAAAGTCAGGGTCTTTAGCGTTTCTCATCCAATGATAAGGATCTTGCCACGTTTTGGCATGAGCAGAGATATTGAAAGGTAGTTTCTTTGGCACGGGAGGGGATTGAGAAGGCAATGGGAAAGTGGAGGTGGTGCAATGAGAAGAGAGAGGGGTAGAGGGTATGATGGGAATTAAGTGAGAAGTGAGGGAGAGAAGGGAGGTTTTGAGTGAGGGTTTTGAGACTAGAAGAGAAAGAAGCGCCATGGAATCTGGAGATTATGCTATGGACAAACTTCGAGCATCCCTCTATGAGATCAATGAAAAGCTTTCAATGATATGGATTAAAAAAAAAAAAACTGAGAGAATAGAGCCAATATACAAAACTGGAGGCCTTAACCCATAAAACAAAATGGAATGGACTCCCTGAGTACCCAAGGAAAGTGGAGATGGATTTCATAAAAAAAATATTTTTTTATATTTTTAGATTGTTTTCATGGATTTAATATATATATATAAAACACTTTAAAATAAAACAATATCAACCATCGAAAGACTTATAAGATTATATAGCGCACAGCCTAGAGTTTTTATTATTATTATTTTCCATGCGCTGTCACCCCCTTTTTCGAATTTTATTTTTATTCGATTACATGACAAACACGCTGTACTTATAAGAATTGAAATGGTTAGTTTCATGGAAAAAAGTGAGTTTTTTTGTGAAAATTGTCCTTTTCTATTTGTTTTTTTTTTTATTAGCAATTTAGTCTATTAAGTAAAAAATAACGACTCTTGAAAAACTTTTCTTGCAAATTTTAATGACTTTAAAATATATCTTTATAACATAAACTCAATTTCCTTGCCTGTATTTTATAAAAAAAAAACAGTTTTTTTATCTGGGAATAAGAACTTTATTATGATTGTGAAAGAAAGTTTCAACAACAATAATAAAAAGCATGGATTAATCATGCTTCCACATGTGTAATACACAATAATAAGTCTACAATATTTATATTAAGATTTACCATAAGAAATAAATAAATAAAATATTTATTTGATATTAATGAGTGGGTGTTTTTTTTAAAAAAAATGTTATGTTGATATATATTTGATCATGAAGAGAAAAGCTCTAATTTTCTTGAAGATTTTGGCATTGATTGGATAGTAATTTAAATTATCATTTTAATAAATTTATTTAAAGAAACTTATATTCTAGTGGTCCTTTCCAGTTCTCCATGGGAGCCGCGTAGGAATCGTAACTTGCCATTGAAACAAATGAAAGAACACTTGATCTATAGCAAGGTACAAATTTCCCAGCTGCTACGCACCTCTCTCAAAACCATGATTTTGAATATTGAGATACAAAAATAAGTGTTTTCCATTCTTTACAGGAGCTTTGTCCCCCCCACCCCTCTCTCTCTCCATAATCTCTTCATTTAACATCAAGCTAATCTGTAGTACCTGTCGCCTTCTTCAAATGCTTCTCATCTTCAATATCCTGCAATGGCCATCCAATTTCGCTCATTTACCAAATAACCATATAATTTTGTACCAGTGCATGGCATGCCCATTCTTTCTGACCTAATCAAGTAATTTGCAGAGCAGGCATGCTAACTGGAATAAAAGGTGTTAACTTGAAGAGTGCTATGAGAGCATGAGATTGAAAATAAGAACTCGCATGATGAACTTACGGAATTGTCAATCTTGTCAAAATCATCATCGAAGCTCCCATCACCATCATCTGAAAAACAATGTAAATGATTGAAAAGCTGAAGGCAATGACAAAAGATGAAGCGTTGGAGAAGATTAAAAAAATTGAATGTCATTCTATTCATGGATCGTTTTTTTTATGAATCATGTTAAGCAAGCATTCCTTTCCACGTTCCACTTGCACCCATGCATTCACAAACCATGTCAAACAGGATGGCAGCCCAAGCATTCACCATGAAAAGATAGGCCATTGATTAAGCATCTCATGGTGTACGAGACATACCAGCAATGACAAAGGGTTTAACAGTATGATTATGAAGTCATGTTTCTTAAAGAATATAATATGCCACTAATATTAAAATTTATATTGAAAGAGGCCCCAATTGATGTCTCTTTGACCTAAGAGGATGTTTTAGGATTAAAATTCCAACATATGGCCCATTTCACATAAGATCACATTGATTTTAGGGGAAACTCCAACAACCCATTGTGCATTCACCACTGGTCCAAAGAATTTAAACGACTTAATTGAAAATCAGAGGCCCTGAAAGGAGAGTAGCCAGGGGAGCAGTGTGAATTCCTAAATGTAGACGCAGCTTGATTTATTCATAAAGACACTGTGTATAGAAAAAACGTATTCTATATGTTGACTATCCTTCATCACAAAAAAAAGTAGTTAACAAAAAGAGTAGAGTGAATATGTTAGAAGTCACAAATGGAGTTAATGGTGTTGCAGTCAACTTGATCATGAACCCAGATTTTGAGAGACTGTACCTGGACCCCCATCACTGTCTTCAAGATCTCCCAAAAGAAATGAGTCCAAGTCCTGCTCAACTGATGATGTCTCGGTTTTCAGGTTCTTAGGTGTTGATTCTGATTTAGAAGAATTCTCCCCAGCCACAGAACTTTCCTTCGCCTTTTCATCTTGTATCTGCTCTTCTTCTTTGCGCTTAACCTCTTCCATGTACTGCTTTTCATACCTGAGTTTTAACCACGGAAAGCAAACACAGCAAAATAAGACCTCTATTGTATTATTTTGTGGATCCCATGACCACCACCTCTGATAGACATGATAATTTGAACCTAAAAATTTTAGGGAATCAAATGCAAATAACAACTTCAGTCTTCCTGTTCCACTGATACATGGATAAAATAAGCAAACGGTTTCAATTTCCATACAAGGCATCAAAACTGCTGTAACTTCACAGTTCACATTAAAAGCTATCTAGATGCGGCGATTATCTTCCCTGCATAACACACGCACATATGATTGAGCGGCATAAATTTTTATCTCCTGATCTTCCTAGCTCAAAGAAATGTAGCTCAATAAATCATACCGAATTGATCAGTGTGGTTTTTTTTTTCAATTCTCGTCTGTCCATTGAGCATTCATGATGGGAAACCCAAAAACATAAACATCTTTTTTCAATCATTAATTGAACCAACAGGGAACTCCAGAGAGAAGAATAAATACATACGGCCCGACATGAGTGCTGACAAGAACGAAATATATCCTCCAGAATCTCCTTTCTTTCATCACACGCGGACATAACTCATATCGCAACTTCGAAATTTGCTGTAATTACAGTTTAAAAAACACAGAGTTATACTATCATTTCAAACACAGAAGGAAAATCCAACATCTTTAAATTAAAATATTCAAAAATACCTTAACGGTGGTGAGAACAAGAGTAGCATGTTTCTCCTGCCATTCGCTAAGATCCTTCCGTACATTTGACTCCTTTGTCTCCACGTCAGACGGCTCTACTTCATCTACACCATCAAAATGAACAAGATTGTAATCCGATTTCAATTAACAAAAAAATCATAATCACATTTTAAGAGATGTGGATTTACCTTCAAATGGGAAGTTCTGAAAAGTACTAGAAGTCAATCCTTTGACAAAATCTCTCAGATCATCAGTAACACCAAGCTTCCGGAGCTCCGAATCGGAAACAGCAGGACGGGAAGAAGAGGAAGAAGAGAAGACATTAGTATTGACGATGGAGAGAGAGGATAGCTGAGGAGGGATGATATCGGAAATGGACTTGAATTGGATCTGATCGGCTTGTTTAAGAGCGGCGACTTTGAACTCGTCGGCTTTTTTGGAGGCTTCGAAGGCAAGTTCTTTGGATTTCTTGGCGGTTTCAGCGACTAAATCGGAGATCTTGTTGGAAGAAGTTGTTAGGGTTTGGGATTTCTTCGCTGCTTCTTCTGCAAAAACCTTCGCTCGCTTCCATAAATCTTCCATTTTTTCTGTGTTTTGTTGTGTTATAGACTTGCTTTTCTTTTTCTGTTTTTACGTTTTATGATAATAATAATTGCCTGTGGAGTCGATAGTTTTGAAGATTAAAAAAAAAAAAAGCAACGACGTTTTATTTTCGCTATTTTATTTTCCTGTTTCAGATTTCCTTTCCAAAAACAGTTTTGTTTTAAAATATACTTCTGTGGCGCGATCATAGTTAACTATTTCATATATTCTTTGAAAAAATTTTAGTCTAATCTCTAAACTTTTATTTTGTATGATATAATTACTTTTTAGCTCAAATCAATATTCAATTGTATAATTTTTTTTAAAATGAATGATTGGATTCAAAAACAAGTGAAATAAAAACATTTAAAAAATTATTTTAAATTTTTATTTTTATCTTTTATTTTTTAAGTTTTTAGATAATTGGCTCTTTTAATTTTTTTAAAAATTTAATTTAATATCAAATTTTATTTTTTTATATTTTCAATGTTTTTTTTGGTGTAAGGAGAAAGAAAAAAAAGTTGTTAGATTTTGACACGTAAAAAAAAAATTTCTAAAAAATATATCTGAATCCGATAAGATTTTTTATTTTAAATTAATTTTTAATTTTGAGGTGTTTCTTTTTACGTGTTTGTGAAAACCATTAATTGATTTAAAGAGAGTCATATGATATTTTCTATATATTTTTGGTAAAATGTTTTTGTTCAGATGTCATGTTTTTTCTATCACTATAATGATTAAAATCTGAGAAGCCAGGTGAGGCATCATTTATTTATTTATTCAAAAGAAGGTGGGGTGGACATTAATTAAAAATATAAATAGAAAAATCGTGCTTGTGTCTGACCGTGCAAGCCCAAGCACATACCATGTCTTGATGGATCAAGTGCTTGACTTGACTTACCAGTATTAACAACATCCAGTCTAATCCTTTTATTTTTTATTTTTTGAATCAATGCCGTTTTTATATTTTTCTTTACATAGTTTTAAAGTTTATGTTTTAATTAATCGCATTCCTTGTAAGTTTGTTGACTTGTTTAGCATTTTTAAAATGGCAATGATTTTTAATTATGTTGGATGTATTTAATTTTTGAAGAGGTAATAATGACTTATCTATAGTTTTTATATATTAAATTGATATGTTTTTTTATCAATAATTTTTATGTGTATTAATTTATGCTATAAATTTGTTTTAATAAATAAACTCATCAAACACAATTAAGTAAATCATTTATATTATAATATTAAATAAAAGTGCTTGTCCCCCAGCATTTTTCCAACTATATATGATGTTGTTTCACAAGGGTACCTGGCCCCTTAGTACTGTGCTTCCACTTCAAAAAAAAAAAAAGTGATTAGCAACGGATATTGCAAGCATCGGAATATGTTTAGCAATGAAAGTTCCATTGCAAATTGTAACGAAAATTCCATTACAGATCCGTTATGCATTCACCTATAACAGATAATTCGTTATAAATGAATTTGTAACCATAAATTTGTATGAATTATTTCCGATGCAAAATACATTACTAGTGAGTATTAGCAACGGATTTCTTTATCAACAGCAACCGATTGATCCGTTGCTGTTGATTTTTTTTTGTGTAGTGTTGTTTTTGATAGATAAAAATGCAATCTTGTCGTTCGCGACATTCTAAACATTATCTGGGCTTGTGTTTTTTAAGGTCATGATTAGATGATATCGACAATGATTGTCGTCGAGCAAATAGAGAATTGCTGGCGTCAATGACTGTAGCAGCTCGCCTGGCCTTTCTTTCACTGTTGCGCATGCCATTCCATCCGAACAATCGACAACAATCAGTGTATGTGTGTGAACGAAAAGAGATCCAATCATAACCCAGAAAAATAAATTAAATAAAATAGCTGAAGTCAACGTTTTCTGTGCTCAATTCCTTTTTGTATCATGATTTGAAGTACGTAATTTATGGCCAGTTACTTCTTGTCTACAAAAATAAAAGAAACACAGCTCGTTGATGTCTGTATTTTATGGGAAACATTGGTTACATAGCGTAAAAATGAATATCAGATGAAAAATCAAAACTATTTTTTGCCACTCGTACACCTTTACCTCTCAATTCACTGGGATTCTTTGTATTTCTAAATAAATAAATAAACAATAATAATGAGACCGTTTGATGTTTTCACTCTCGAAAACAGATTCTTTCGTTTTATGATGCGGTTTCTGTAGAGGATGAGGCCTGGTTTGTTTTCATTTGGGCCTTTCTTAACCGAGCGGGTCATTTTCTTTGGGAGACCGTAAATGCCTAAAGTGAATTAATATATATGCTATGATAAAAATACTTTTGTAAAAAACTAAAACGTTTCATAATTACTTAACCATTATTTTTTGTTTTTTTTTAAAAAAAAAAACATTATCCTCGTAGAGCTTAAAGGAAATTTTAGAACTACAAATAGAAAAAAAAAATCATAAATGTGGCTTACGCCTTGTCGTTTCTCAATATTGTGTCAAGAGGTGTGGTGTGATGGCAAAAAACTTGAGATCTGCATAGCAAGTTTCGAATTCGAGTCAGGACGTGCACTTCTTATAAGAGCCTAGGACAACCGGGATTTTATTCAATTATATACGCTCACAAAGTGCACTTTTCAGAGATGTGGTTTCCTCGAATACAAAAAAAAAAGTTTCTCAATATTGTCCTCAAAAGGCATGATATAATAATAGATAGTTTGTGATCTACACAACAGTTCTCAAGTTCGATTCAAGGCATACACTTCTTATAAGAGTCTGAGACATTTGCTTATTTAGGCCAATTGAACGTGTTTTTTCCCCGGATATAAGGTTTTCTCGCATCCAAAAAAATATTTCTCAATGTTATTATTTGCACATTTCCAAGTAGATATTTTGACCTTTGTGATCGATCAAATAGCTGAGAATAATCAACAACTTAGTCAAACATTCGAATCATTTTCAGAAATTTAATTTCATAGAGGCATTTCCTCTCGGCCAGTCTTATAAAGTAAGGTCATGTTTTACACTGTATTTTAAAAATATTTTTGAAAAAAATGATTTTTTATTTATTTTAAATTAATTTTTTTGGATGTTTTTTGATCATTTTCATATGCTAATGTCAAATATATTTTTTTTAATAAAATATATTATTTTAATACATTTCTAAATAAAAAAAATATTCTCAAAACCAACTTCAATAACACTCTAAACAAGTAATAAATATTCCAAATATGTACGGCCTGATTAGGGTGGGTCAGTATACCAAGGATAACATATATATATATATATATATAGGCAGCCACTTCTTCCAACAACAAAACTTGTTTACCATAAACGAGAATAGTGCAATGTTGGAATTCTAATAATCACGTAGAAAATTAATATTATAGAGGCGGTTTGCTTGTTACTCGTGAGAGAGCATGTTACTCAATTTTGGGTTTTGTAACCCAATCTTGACTTCCACCAAAAAAAAACAGATGAGGAAGCAAAAGAGACATAAATTTCACACGTTAGTACGGTCGTCCTAGTTTGTTACAAATCTTAGGGTTTTGCTCCGTAATGTCGGCCATAATACACAAATAACGACAAAACACATTCCTCCTCTCCGTAATTACAATAACATTACTTTCTACCCAAAATTGGACTTGCTCCTACTTTAGCTATTCAAAAAGCTTCTTCTTCTAACCATGCTACTGGAACCCAACCGGCAATTTTATCGACGCCGCCGCCGGCCCCCTGCTCCATGTTTTATGGACCAACCGGCAAGGATTTGTTATGTATTGGACGTCTTCTTCTAACCAGTGAATAGTCCATCGTAAAAAAATGGGACTTGTCGGTACCCTCAGCCCATTCACGCCATGTCCCGGCCGGTCTGCCTCCATGCACCCCATCTTGTTCCTTATGGTATGCTTTGCCTGGATATGATGATCACACCGATTAATCAATGGAACATACATAGCGAACTTCTAAATCTGTCATTGTTTAATTGGAAGACATTCAAGTAGATCTTGTGGCTACCTACTATCTGGAAGAAGTGGGTCTTAAGGGAAGCAGGTTGCTGATTTTATTCATAATATATATCATCCTATATATATTATTCTGTGTTACTGTCATGAAATTCTAGTTAGTTTAATTAGTTAGAGACTAGGGCTAAGACAAGTCCTTCGTTGATTCTTCTTACAAGAAGCCTAACTGTTCAACAGTGCTAAGCACTGTTTGTCTCCACTGGCTAGAACATGCTTTTACCTGGTATGAATGTGCTGCAATTCTGGGGATGAGAAGCTAGCTAGCTAGACAATCTATGGCTTGGAGTTATAGAGAATCAACGAAGGACCCTGGCCTTAATTATTTACTGCTAGTTGCTTGCTTTTTTTCGCATCACTAAAAGTCCAATCAAGTGACAGTTAGACTGTGAAGTTGAATATTTTGAATAAGAAGAACTATGATCACACCAAGGCTAAAGTTTTGAATATTCATCATACAAAAGTCGAGAAATATTGCTTTTATAGGGCGGGGGGAAATTGAAAAATTGGAAGAAGAATCATTTTTTCCCGCACAGAAGTGGCTGCCGCCCACCTAAACTGCATATGCCTTAATTTATCTATGATGCGGTGCATCTAATGAGAGTTAGCGCCTTAAATCAAGCACTGGATATGTATATGGGTCATATTTTCCAGAATTTACCTGGAGCACTGTCTCCCTTCTGCTTATTGAGTGGAGCACGGGAACTTTGATCTTCATAACTTTTAACCTGTTTTTAAGAAGGTTCGAGGGTAACAGATTCAGTAAATCGCAAGTGTGCAGCAAGCTAAACAAATAGAGATGAGAAGAATGATCAGTTGTTGTTCATCGCGGATACATACAGCAGCTACTTCCTGATCATCAAGGAGTATTCTGAGTTTCCTCGGCAGTACTGCAGGGACAGAGAGCTTGATTTTACCATCGCCAGCTGCTCACAATGACATAATAATATCAAGAACATGATCATTTGAGATAGCAATACAGAAGCAGAAATCTTGTTTACTGAATTACGTACCATGTTGATGCGATGGCTGCCTCTCATGAATTTGCATAGCAGCAGCAGGTGTAAGAAGAAGAACAGAAAGGCAAGCGCACAGAGCAGTGGCGATGGCCATGAGGTCCATATTTGTTTTCATGGCTGAAGTGATTTTTGCATGAAAAACTTAATTTCTCTGGTGCGGGATGGAATTTATAGTATGACAGGGGCTAGCCTAGCCAGTAGCTCTCTAGCTTATATCAAACCAGGGGAGGCAAGTCACGGACATACACAAAACACAAAACGAAGAGCTACAAAAACAACTGTTTGGAAATCCTATATTTCCACTTCCTTTTAAGGAGGCTTCACGCCATTCTGGCTGGTTTTGTCATGACCTAGGGTTATTGGGCCCCACAGAAACACTACATGTATCTCCAAATGGATCCAGTCATCTGCTGTGAATAAACAACTACTGCTCAATCTTTCTTTGCCTGATCAATAGGGAGAGAATAATATTTGAATAATCTCTTTGTGATATATACTCTATTCCCCTCTCATTCTTAGCTGCAAAGATGCTATTCCCAGCTCACATCTCGTTGAATCATGCACTTATTTGACTCTGTATCGTGGTCTACTCAATCCGATTAGAATTCCAGGTTCTTCAAGTCAACCTGAATTGATTTTAAAATAACATTCTTTGTTTTAGATGTTCTTAATGATTTTTTCATGAAATAATACAGTGGATACTTTAGTTTTGCAAGAGTTTTTTTTTTTTTTTTATATTAGTAAAATTATATAAATATAACACAATCCAATACAAAAATACTAGTTGCAACCCCAGTACCTTCACCCCTCAATTGAAAACCACGTCATGATGCATGAATTGAATCAAATACGCGGTTTTCCGCTCTTCAAAGACAATGCACGTGCCCATGTAGTCTATCCATGAAAAGTTTATTTTTCTTGTTTATGCAGATATTGAGTGTTCAAGAAAAAGGTTTTTTATTATTATTTCAAAAAACATTAGTGTGAGAAGCAAGTTCACTTAAAATCTATTTTTATTTATTTATTTAAGTCATTAATAAGGGTATGCCACAAATAATTAAAATAAAAAAGAGAGGAGGTGATTAATTATATGAAGAACAGCATGGGAAATAATTTGAAGTTCGGAAGTGTTAAATGTACATTGTTAAAACTTAAAAGACGATGCGTCCACCAGTTTTTTTACTGTGCAAAGAAACCGGAAAGCACAAAAACACCCTCAAATATTTTGATAATGTCAATCAGCCTCTTCAAAAAATCAAAAACATCTCCAAGTCCAAGGCTAAAGCATACGGAGAGATAAAATGATACACACACACACACACACTCTTAAGTTGCATTCACCATGAATTACTAAAAGAAAATTAAAAGTTACATGAGAAACAATTTTAAGTAGAACCGATTTTAAGGATCTTTCATTTGATCTCTAACTCTACAGGGAGCAAAAAAAGTGAAATTTAACGAAGGCAGGTGAAATTATAACATATTGCTTACATCTCAACTGACATGAACGAGTGTCCCAAACTCGAGGAACTTTTGATAACATAGAGCTGCTGCAAGTATACCCCAAGCCAGAGGAAAGAGAGATGTATCTGTACACTAATAGCTAAACCATAAATAAAAATTTCAATGTGCATATATATTTTCACTTCAACTTATGGACAGAACAGAAGAATTCAGAATCTACAGCAAAGAAGGCCCTGCATCCACCTCCTAGGTTTCTGTAAATGTCTTCGCCCAGCTTTCGCCATTCTTACAGGACTGCTATTCCATTCTGACTGTAATCTGAATTCAGAATCAAATTATTAGTCATGGATTTTATGTGGCGGAGAGCGATAAAAGATGAAAGAAATAGCTTGGCAGTTACTTACACGGGGAAGGCGAAGGAGCGGGTGCTGGTTGTGCTGCTGTCTGATCGAAGAGAGATGCTCCCGGAATACGGGATGGGTCCTGAGTAACTTACCAGACCTGATAAAGAGCCTGTTGCGGAGAAACTTGACTCTCCATCAGTATAAAGTCGACCTGAAAATGGCTCGGTATTAGGATCTTCAAACCTGGATGAAATTCCAGGCGCAAGACACTGTGAGTGATCACCATTCTCAGGAGACTTTCTACCGCTCGCCGTGATGCTTCTAGCCTCCGCCTTACTATCGTAAGGTAACTGATCCACGATCGTACTGGTCAGTTCTTCACGGACAGAATCCAAAGCATGGCTCGCCAGTTTTGATTCCACGTTGCTGCTGTCTGATTCTCCTGCTGCAGATGTCAGAGTGGGACTCGCCGAGACCGCTTCCTTGTGGCTGTGCTCTGCTTCTTGACATGCAGGATCCTGGGCAGGGACTGCCAAGGTTGCTGCCTCAAGGCCACTGTCAAGTTCTTTCAGATTCTTCACTGAGACTGCTTCCTCACTGTGATTTTCAGATTCTTCACTGGCAGAATCCGACTCCAATATTGTATTTTCCCGTGGGCACTGCAATCAAGCATCCAAACAATTACAAACAGCATTACATCCAAATATGTCAGACCAAAACTTTAACTTTTGCTCTCTATACATAATGGGTTTTAACATCAGGCTGCAATAGATTTTCTCAAACAAGGACTTGAGGACATATAAACCCTTTTAATTTCCCGCAAGACCAGGTGATCACAGCTATTCCACCAAGCACCTGCCTCTTAAGGATAAAAGTACAGAGGCCTGTCCATGGAGTAATGCAATCACACACTTTGTGCTGCTCATAAACTTGAACCATCATCTATTAGTTAGCGCAAGTAGTATGGTCACAGACCCTGTTTTTATGCATGAGACACTCCCCCGGGATGAAAAGATTAGAGGAGAAAACGCTAGATGTAAATAATAAGCAATTCAAATAACAATTCATCATAAATGGATCGAGCTAGGCATCCTTTTCTTTATTTATTTTAATTGAGAATTTGGAGAAGAACAAAATAATTTTGGTAATGATGTGCCTACCTGAATAGACTGTCGTTCAACTTCATCCACGCTGTGATTGGAGTTGGTAGAAGTAAAATTTTCACCTAATTCTGGCATTGTAAGCAGATCTCTAAGTGATAAAATCTCCACGGGTCCATCATCTGCAACCTTCTCCGTTACATAATCAATAACTTCCTCCGTTGGTACCAAATCTTTGGGATCATAATCAAGGGATGATTCATATTTCGAATCCTGTTCATCAGAAGATCTCAGCATATCCCGAACAGGAAAATGAATGCTCGCATTTTGCTTTTCTGATGAAGATTTCAGCCCGTCTGGAATCAACATGTCAATGTCAAGGTCAGAATTTTCTTTAACCATCTTATTGTTCATGTCCCTTGCAGAAGATAAGAATTCACACACATTCTTCTCACGTGCATCTGTGTCAAACAAGAACTTGTCCTGCAAAGGTAGTCCCTCATCAATGCAGATATCCTTGACATGGTATGTATTTTCTTTGTAACAGACTATTAACTCTGGCACCTCACGTCCCAAAACACTTTTGTCCATATAGAAAACTGAATCCTCGAATGGCTTCATTTTCAATGAAGAATTAGGAGTCGGTGCTGGTGCTGCATTTGGTAAACGATCCGCATCACCTTCCATGCCGTTCAAATCATACAACTCCCTGTTCTCGTTCTCCTTCGCAATTGCATTTCCAGACTTGAGTCCAACGGAATCCAGAACGTTATCATTATATTCGACAGGTCTACAATCAGGCTCATGGCCCATGGTTCCATTGCAAAACACATGTTCACTATCTGCAAAAGGAGCAACATTTAATAGCAGTGATTTAGATATGTCTGTAGCAGAAAAAAACTTAAAGACACGGCAATTAAATTTCCTTTGATAAATCATGTTTTCCAGACAAAACAATCCATCCAGCAAGTAATATGGAACACCAAACAAAGAATACAATTGCAGAACTTCTCCCTATAATACTAGGAGGAAAAAATATGGTAGGCAGCAAACTTAAGCTACCAATGACAAACAACATGACAAATGAAGATGAGCAGGCCATTACCAAGTCTCATGTTTCGCATAGATTATATGAGATGGAAGGTGTAGAGAACTTCAATATACGTGGATGATTTTTTCAAGCATATACTACTTGGATACTGCAGTCTAACCTGCTCATCAAAACAAAGTTGGTAAGGAAAATCAAATAAACCACTTTGGAAAACAAAATTAACAATAAGGAGATAAAATTAGTATACAGATGCTCCAGTTTAAAATTAAAGAACAAGCACAATCAAATAAACTGCAATCTAACTGTCATGAATTACTAACTAAAATTCTCACAGTTAAGGTTGTCCAAGTCCTGAACAAATAATTAGACAATTTTACTGGCATGGAAAGCTTGGGAAGTATCCCAACATCTAAACGATACAATGAAGCTGATATGACAAAGAAAAGGTGGAAAACAAGTTCATGGAAAATAAATTATAAAGAAAGCCACGTTTATAGCCTGAAACTACTAGATATTATAAACAAGCTTGACATTAAGGTGTCAAATTAGCAATCATGTGTCTGTCGTGGGAACTACTTTCTCTACCTTTAGACAAAAAACCACCAGGAAGTCAAGTAACGAATCAACTAAGAAGCTCACATAAACTAATCACAAAAAGAAGAACTGAAACTAGCTTAGTTATTCGATAGAAAACTAAAATAAATACCACACGTCTAGAGAAGAAAGTTGATGTGATCGAATAGTAAACAAGAAGAGGAAAAGAAAACTTATATAGTTCAGGTGTTTTGAGCTTGAATATAATTAATCATAGTTCAAGCTAACATTCTTAACTTCAAATTAGTAAAATATTACAGCTGGTCCAATTATGATAAAAAAAAAACGGTGTATAAGAATACAGGCTCTAAAAATCGATCACTACAAGGTCAAACAGAAGCTTTCGGCAAACCAAGTGGAATTTTTAAATCTGCCCTCTACATAATACAAAAGGACAATATAAAATCTCAAACTTTATGCAAAAGCTTACATAAACTTTCAACAAAAATATAATAACAAAACCAAATTTTTTAACATAAAAAAAATATCCTCAATGATCCTCGTAGAAAACCACCACCAACTTTTTGTTTGGTAGCTGGTGATGAACAGATCTAAAACCATGACGATTAGAGAGAATATATATATAAGGGCCTGAAATATATAAACATCCTGAGAAAATCCCAGATGGGTTTTAAGTTTTACCTCAAGTCCCTTGATAAACCCGGAAAAAAAACAAAATCGGTAGAAACCAAAATAAAGGAATTAAGGAGATCTAAAACCAGGTCCCACGACATAAACAGCCTCAAGAAACACCACAAAAAAATAAGTAATGATCAAAACAAAGATAACATTAACAATGACAGACCTTTTTTATCAGCTTAAAAAAAAAAGAGTGAACCCCTTTTTTTCTTTTCTGATTTAGAATCAACAGTTACTCACTTCAAGGCCCATCACTGCAAAAATAGACACATGGAGAACACTCATAAACAAGAAGAACCCTAATTCATTTAACTACATGTGAGAGATCCATAGATATAAACTGAAGATGGATAAAAGTAAAAACAAAGATAGAGAAGGGACCTCAAGTAAAGAGAGAGACATTCTGGGTGTTAAACTAAGGTTCGTTAAAGAGGTATGTGTTTTTTAAGAGTAGAGATAGAAACAATAAATTTTGAGAAACATGGACGGGGAAGAGTGAAGGGAGAGGCAGGCAGGTAGATGTGGGTGATAGAGTTGTAGTTTTTATACATACATACATATATATATATATTATAAAAAAACCTAACAGATGACTGTAATTAATACACAAACATAAGAGTAGCTAACAGCTGCCCCCAACCCTTATTAATTATAGCATTCAATATTTTATTTTGAGCTCCGAATTGATTTTTCGAGTAGCCAAACAGCAAAGTTTTTTTTTCTCCCGAGAACAATAAAGAAATAATTTTATTGCAGCATCAATCCCGAACAAGACTTTCTTTCTCGCTTCCTACGTTTGACTCCTCTTCTTGATTTTAAAACTGACAACGATGTCGGGGAGAAAGAGGAAGAGAACTTAGATACTCACGAAATTAATAAAAAGTCAAAACGGTTTTCTGTTTTTTTGTTGCAGAAGCTGTTGTCGTTTCGCCGGAGTTGCAGAGTTTTTCTGTTGTTTGTTTTGGCCGGTAAAAGGGACGTCAAAGAAAGATGGAGATTTGCTTTGTCAGGCTGTGACTGTGAAAGAAGCAGACGATACGATCAGAATGAGCAGTGGCGCCTTTCGCTACTCTGTCCGCCTGGCCGCCCTTCCCTTCCAATTTGCGATTTTGCGCGTATGCTCAGTGCTCACTCACATTATTTATGCCAATCGGTTTGGTAAGCCCCTATGTACTTTACCTTTGGTCATGTCAACCCTCCTATTTTCAATCGTGGTCACTTTTGGTCCCTTCAGCTACTTAATGACAGTTTGGCATACGTTTTAAAAATGTTTAAAAACAAATACTTTTAATTTTACTTTTAAATTAATTGTTTTTGATATGTTTAGATTTTATGATGATGTCAAAAATAATAGTAAAAAAAAATATATATATATATATTATTTTAATATATTTCTAAAACAAACTTTGAAAAACAATATAATTATGCTATCAAACGTACCCTTAGAAAGATGCATGGCCCACACTTGGCAGGCTTGTAATGAGCATGTTTTATATGGAAGGACCGCTTGTGAATAAGAACTGAAAGCATGAGGGCTGTTGTGCTCGAAATTAATGTAAAGGGGTTAAATTGAACAGTTTCCAAAACTTAAGTAACTGCATGGTGAATGTAACCGTGATTTTGCTGCTAGCTACTGCCAGTCTACCACTTTATTTATTTTTTACTTTACTTTATTTTTTTATTAAAGTGCGGGGCCCACAGGCTATAAATTTCAAGTTTCATAATTTCATACCACCCCCAAACAGCTCGATTGCTCTCACTTCCAGCCTCTCCCTCTTTTTTTCTTTTTCTTTTTTCACATTAAGGGTTTATGATAAGAAGCATCCTTGCACTCGATCAATTATTCAATTTTTTCCTGTTACTTGATATTTTATTAATTAGATCCATTTTTTGCATGCTTGGCGAAGATTCCATTTGACTAAGCTCTGAGATTTTAATTGTAAAACTAGTATTTTGTTTTTATTTTTTCTTCACCAGCTTTAAAATTCCAAATCAAAACTTGGAGTCGATTTTCAACTGGACAGGGTAGGTGCCAGATATATAAAGATGTCGTTGGAAAAATAAAAGCGTAATAATCAGGGAGTGTGGAGCATAGGGACTTGATTGATCAAACTTGTGGTGCTGGGTGAAATAGATAAATTAACCAAGCATTGGAAAACGTGTCGCGAAGCCCTTAAATTAAAAAACAAAACCGAGAAATATTGTATTCCAAAAACCTATTATAATATTTTTAAAAATTTCATGTCTGATTCAGTTTAGGTTCTTACCAATAAATCAAAACTGAATAGATTCAAATTAAAAAATATATATTATAAAAAAAATATTTATTTTTCAGGTCGAGCTCAAATTTTTTGGTCTGATTGTAATTTGGTAAAATATGAGAATGAAAAAACTTGGTTAAAGTCCAAAAAAACTAAAAATATGATGTATTATTTTTCGGTTTTTTATATAAAAACTGAATCTGACCAAACAGATTGGTTTAAATCAATTTTATTTTATAAAATTATGATTTTAATTAAATTATTTTTATAGATAAAAACCAACCGAACAAAAAATAATTACTCCTAATAAAAAAGATAAAATGTGATACAGCTGCTACCATTGGTTTCATAGGTTCATATAGATGTGATAGGGACTTAAAAGTGTTTTAAAAAATATTTTTAATTTTTAATATTTTTATATTGTTTTTACGTATTAATATTAAATATATTTTAAATAACAATCTTTATTAAATTTAATTCCTTTCGTTTCGCTGCTCTCAACTCTCAAGTCGAAGTGGGGAATTTACAAGGAGACGTGACCGTGATCTTAGATTGATGGATTTGTTTCTTTTCGTTTCGTTTCGTTTCGTTTTTTTCTTACTTTTATTTTCTTGCGAGAAATACATTGGATGTTATCGTGTTGAAGAGCTGGTGTGGGGGTTAAATGGTACTTGCCGTATTTTATTTTATTTTATTGTATCAACCACACTCACACTGATTCTCTTAAATCAAGGCAAGAATTGACATGTAATATTAATATTTATTTATAAATTCATGTATTGTTATTGCCCACATAGCTCGATTTAAATTGATATTAAAGCTCTTTTTTACACTCAACATCCTCTTAATATTATCATTTTTTCTCTCACGCTAGGTGGTTTAAGGAATATTAAAGGCTTTTAAAGAAAATGGTTTTAATAGTATTTGTATAAACATGGACAAAAATATTTTATTTCTTATGTTCCAGAATGTTTTGCATTCTTCAACACAATCAAGGAGTCGTGCTATTGAACTGTGTGGTGCTCATGTTTAACATCTTAAAACGCAGTCGTACGAAGATAATTCCTCCCTTTTCAAATCATTACAACAATAAAAAGATCAGCTTTTTACTGTGCCGTGTGAGAGCTTTTTATTGTGGATCACAGTAGTTCGAAAGCCAAAAGGGAGTGAAGAGTTGATTTCTTTTAATATAATTTAATTAATAATTACAAGTTGGGTTGTTTTTTTAACATTTAGTGTCTGTTTAGAATTGTAATTGCGGTTGTTTTTTGAAAGTATTTTTCGTTTATAAATGAATTAAAATGATGTTTTTATTTTTATTTTTTAAACATCAAAATTATCTAATAATATCAAAAAAAAATTAATTTAAAATAAAAAATAAAAATAAAAATTTTCATTTTTTTAAAAAAACATTTTTTACTGATATGTGAGAGCTTTTTACTGCGTGGTTCTATGGTTTTGGTTATCTTTTATCATCTGTTTTGTTTGGTCCTTTGCCTGCTAATTATTCAATATTTTTACCATCGTTTTCAAGTAGTCACGTGCGCGCGTGCGTGCGTGACCAGGAGCGAAAATGTGAAGTCAGGCTGAGCATTTTGTTAATTAAGGCCGTGCATTTCAAACCAATAAATGTAGAGCTCATCAATACTGCTTTTAGAGAGAGAAAAATGAGCTCTTTATAGTTTATACTCGGAACCCTGCGTTTAGCCATTGAAAAATAGCAATATACAATGACATTATGTGTATAGTATATTTTAATAAATGAATAATAAATGCAGATACAAAAAAGGGATACAATGGTGCGTCGTGCATGGGTAAATCAATTATGAAAAAAAAGTTTGATAAACTATGAGCACAGAAAATCTATGAAAAATATCTCATAATTAATATACTAGGTCGTGAAACGTTAACATCGATGTCGAATTGCCTGCTCTGCAGGGATCCTTCAATTCCCTCCCAGCTCCGTAGGAATGAATAACAAGTTGCGGTAGAAATTGATTTTTTTTAAAATATATTACAAAATATTTTTTATTTTTTTTATAAAAAAATCATATAATAAAACAATTATAAAAACATCAAAAAATATATATTTTAAAAAAAAAACTGATGGCAAAAACAAACGCAGTCTTGATAGTTGGTACGGAAGGCGGGGTTATCTCTAGTGTTTGTTTGAAAATATGGTTGATAGAATTTTTTAAATTGTTTTTTGTTTAAAAAATATTAAAAATATATTTTATTTTATTTTATTTTATTTTTTATTTTTATTTTTATTTTTGACATCAATACATTAAAATGATCTTAAAATATCAAAATAAAAAATTTAAAATAAAAATAATTTTGTTAAAAAAAAACACAATGTCAAACACTCCATTACTGGTTCGCACGTGTTGCCTTGGTGGTCACTGTGTGCTATTGTGCGCGGGGGGACAGATAAAAACCTCTCTCTTTTTTCGTCGGTAGCCGGGCAAAGATGGAAGGAAAGTTAGCTGATACTCGTGACATGAATGGCAATGTGTCGAAATGATAAGGTACAGTTTGGACTACCGTACCAATTTTCATTTTTTCAAGATGTCGCTGGGCTTCTGCCACGCGTCTCTTTCACAAGGCCGAGGTCTCTGGTCCCGACCCATGCTTCATTGGTTTTTTAGGCATTCAAATTTTAATCCATCCACCTCAAATTAGAAATTGGGGAGGGTGTTTTCCCCCAGGAACCGGGTCGCTTTTTTTTTTTAGCGATGCAAAACATGATTCCCGGATTGTGTCACGATCAATTGTCTGGATCGCCTATTTACTGGTCCAGTCAGTAACCGGTAAGTTATTGATTGAATTTTTAACTGAATTTCTTATGACTATATATCTGGAATTATTCCAAACCAATGACGTGGTTAGATTAAAAAACTAAAACCCTTCATTTTTTTCAACAAGCTCTAAATAATCGAATATTTATATGATGGATGATCATCCACGTTCATTGCATGGGAGTAAATCGCAAGGACCACGTTCCATGTATTTAACGGGTTTTTTTTTCTGTCATTCTAATCAAATAATTGGATCTATACTCACAACAATTATATGTATTCACAAAACTATAGCATGCCCACTAGAACATTAAATAATAATTAGGGTAGGGGACATGGCTAATTTTTTTTCTTGGACTGTAATTTGCCACGTAATTCCTTTTCTTCCTAGACGCTGACGTACATTCGCGCTTGCAAGACCTTAATCAGGCAACAGTATCAGAATTCTTGATCTAGCAATGTGAATTAATACTCAACCGTGCTTATTTGCTGCGGTGATTGCAATAATTTACGTTCCTAGCAGGTGCTTTGACGTTATATCGCAGCCACCACTCGATTTCAGATTAATAATCCAAACTTTTTTCGATATATATTTAGAGAAAAAATGATTTTCTTATAGTATTAATTAACCATTTCTGAGTCGCCGTGGTTAAGATAACTATTTTTTCGACCTTGCCATTGTTTTCGGATCATGTGGCGTCATTTGACTTTTGTGGCTGAATACATTCAACTGCACAAAAGTTCATGGATTCAAAGGGCTAAGGGATCATGATTTCATAGTTATCCTATGCGTAATTTAATATACTATCAGTAGATGAGTGAAGGTTCAAATTAATCCGTGGATGGTATGCAGAATAATATATATTATAAAAAAAATAAGTAGCCTTAGTGTTTCACTGTATGTCCGTACACGTGTTATTATGAACTGCCCATAATTTTATTTAATTTATTTTATAATATTCTAATTGTTATTTATTTTATTTGAAATGTTTTTTAAAAAATCATTGTAGGATTTCATTCTCCTTTGCTTTTTTTTTTTTTTGCTGTCATATGTAATTATTTTTTTATATGATAAAAAAATAAAATTAATTTTTTTAGTTATATCATTCAATATTAAACTGATTATTAACTGATTTTTATGATTGACTTGATTGGGTTTTGGTTTGAGATTTAATAGATCATAAATATGGAGACTTGTCAAGGTTTGCCTAATCCCCTCTCATTTTCTTAGTTTTTTTAATTTTATCATTGAGTATTTAATTAATTTGTGACCAGGGTCCAGTTATTATTATTTTTTGTTTACCATGCGGTATCCCACTAATTTTGAAAATAACCTGAGTAATCCCGGTTCTTTTTATCTGTTGCTTTTTGTTGAATTTAGATTTTTTAAAAGTCTATCTTCGAATTAAATTAAATAGACAAATACATGTTTGGTTTAAGAATAATTCTTAAATGACATAGTATTAATTAATATTTTTTTAAAAATCAATTAAAAATACATATAAAATAACAAGGGTCAAATCAAATTAACTTGTTAAATATTATTTTTAAATCATGAGACTAAAATAAACAAATAAAAAAAATCATAAAACATAATTTATAATTAATCTAATATTAAAAAAATAAAAAAAAAACAAGAAAAGAAAAAAATTACCAATCGAGTTAAGCTTTTAAACTCGTAATCCAAATCATAAAAGTAAGATAATCAAATAAAAAATAATCTTCACACTCAAGAATATCTTATTTTAATAAAAACATTGATTAAAATAAATAAAAGAAGAACAAAAACAAAGACGAATATTTTTTTAATGGCCACGCCAAAACATGCGGGGGAAATAATATTCATAGCTACGTTGCTTTCCCCACAATTCTAGCGCGTTGTTAATTATAGATTTAGCGGGAAAAATAATATTTCCTGTACATGTTTATAGTGTGTTGTCAATTATAGATGCAGCAGAAATACTCTCTCTCTGTATAAAATAAGACACGGGTGGTTCAGCTGGCACGACTTTTTTTTTTTTTTTTTTTTATCTTCAATGGCCAAGTTTTTTCTCAAGGTGCTTGTCCTGGTTTGGTAATCCATCCAAAATCCCATCTTATTATCATAAACTATAATTATAATTATATAAAAAATATAATTCTTGTAACCTGTCTCCCAAAACAACGTGGACGGCAACAATGTTTTCTTAATTAATTAAACGAAACAAAAAAGGTTTGACTTTGATTTCTCATTCATTGTATCACCTAATTAAAATGAAAGAAAAATTTAGTTTTTCTCGACAAAAATGAAAGAAGTCCAAATCAATGGCAAAGGAGAGTAAGGAAATCTTATGAAATATTTTCTTTGTTTGATATTTTTTTAGAGATTCTTGGACATTGTTATATCGGGAGTCTCAATTCTTAGGAGGGTTTGAAATTGTGTTTTTTAATTTTTTTTAAGAAAATATTTTTTTTAATTTTGTTTTTATTTAAATTTTTTGGTTGTTTTTAAATTATTTTTATATGTTAATGTCAAAAATAATTTTTAAAAAATAACATAAAATTAATTTTAATATATTTCTAAATAAAAATCATTTTTAAAAAAATAATCGACCACCGTACCCAACAATCCATTAATAACGCATAGCAACCTGCACCGATATGGCAAAAGCAGACAAGTTGACCAAAGCAGATTTTATTGACAAATTTGCCCAGTTCTTCCTGATCTAGTTGATGATCTGGGCATCTGCCGGGGAAGAAGCAGATAGGGTCCACTTTCCTGTTCGCCGTCGTTTTTGATGGGTAATTTTGACTGCTGTGTTTTGAAACCATAATTTTAAGCTGTTAAATGAATGAAATATAAAATATAATTAATATTATTTTCTAAAACATTGTGTATTACTTTCGATGCTATAGTAATATTTTGACAACTGGGAAATTGCTCGTGCATTGAAAGGAGCCTGGCCGGTCTATATGCATGGGTACGTGAAGGATGTGCTACCACTCAGAGAGTAACCTCTTGTGCTCTGTTAATAGTTGCCGGATCCCCTTCTTTCTGGTCGCCGGGATACGGGGACTTGGCCTGACTTTACTGGGTGAAAACAGATGTAAACTGCCCAGGAAGACAAGCCCGCCCTTATTCTAAATGCTTCCAGGAACAGAAAAGGTAGCATTTCTACAGAATCAGCTCCAATATCTGGTCACATGGTATAAATTTATAACACGTCATCCATGTTCTACGGTATAAAAAAACCACCGGAACTTTCACTGCACTGGTCAATGACCACCCACTCCGATAAAAAAACAAGATCGGTGCGCGTTCCGATAACTCGGTGGACGAATTTTCACAGGAGTTTATATGGATTGAAAAAACACATGTTGATGTTTTCCGAGTATCTTCAAAAGCATGCAGAGGATATTAATGTAAAGTTTTTTCATTCCAGATTCTAGATATATTTTAAAAAAGCTCTTGCAATACTGTATAAAAATGCACTGATTACAAATATTATTTTATGTGAGTTTAAATTCGTCTCCAATCCTTTTCTAACTTCGAGCTCAGGGAACAAGTGACTTCCATCATATATAATAACTACAGTCAGTGATCTCGATCTTGCAAGGATCGTCGTTTTACGAATATTAAAAGCGGTGCTCTCCCGTTGAGTTGACCTTTTAGTCATTCAATTATCGCCGGTGCCTTGATCTTCCCTGTTGTCTCGATGATCTCGAGAAAACATCATCGTCAACATGTTACGGAGTAAGCAAGACCACAGAAGGACAAGAAACAAATTATGATGCTTCATTAATAATCTCAAATCTAGTGGATGTCAATATTGCGAAGCCTGTGAGCACTGGATCACCTTTTATGATAATTTTATAATAATAATAATGGTTGGTATAGTAGAGGAGACCAAGGGGCCCATGGACATTAGCTATATTTCGGCCTGGGAAAAAGAATGGGCCGTACCCAAACTTTATCTACAAGCCCACCCATTACATCTCTCGACTCAGCATTTTTTCAAATTATGATGAAGAAAACGCTCCTTTTTTTTTTATTTTAAAAAAGGAAAAGAAGACTAGAAGATGTTATTGACAAGACTCGCCTCCTCCACTGTCCACAGGCTCTTTATCATGGCTTCCAAACCTAACCCTCACCTCCTCCATCAAGGTAGCTGATTACTACTCACTGTTCTTCTTTCTTCTTCTCTTTTTTTTTTAAAAAATTATCAGTAAAAGAAGGAAAAACCCTAGCACAAGAATGAATGGCTGAATGGAACACTAATCACTCAGTTGCAGGGGCAGCGTTACAGATCCCACCGAAGACAGCGAGGACAATGAGCAGAACTTCAGAGTCTTCCTCCTCCTCCTCCTCCTCCTCCTCCTTTAAGGAAGCGTTTGGCAATTACGCTGATTATCTTAATAATCTTGTAAGTTATTATTTCCCTCTCTCTATTCCATTTTATTTTAATTATTATGTTTCAATTGTAAGAAAACATGCAATTGCTACTGTTTATTGTATAATACGTTAAGGATTGATTATTTTTCATTAAAAAAGTAGCTCTCTCTCTCTCTCTCTCTCTCTCTCTCTCGGTTGCTGATTAAAACCCGTCGATATGGATTTGGGTCTGATCAGGTCGAGCCGGGTCCATGAAATGCATTCTCTGATTTCATTATCAAACACTGTGTCATGGCAGCTTCGTTGTTGTTAAGATGACTACTACAATTTGCACGAGTGGATCGTGGATAACTATTATGTAGTGTTACTTACTCTGATTGTGCGTCAAATTTAGTGGCTTGATACATTTTCTTGCTGTCAAATTATTGAAGCTTCGTAATACTGAAATCATGTATGCCTGTAGAACGAAAAACGCGAAAGAGTGGTAAAAGCGAGCCGGGATATCACCATGAACAGCAAAAAGGTCATATTTCAAGTTCATAGGTAACGTCTTTGGATATTTGGTTTTCCTTGTCATAACAGCTTTTTTGACCTTCCTGGTGTGATTAAGATATTTTTTTCGGGGTCATACGATATAAGTTGAGCTTCACTTTAGGACATTCCAAATTCCTGGTTTTGTGTTTCAACTGGATTGTAAACGCTGTATTCTTCATGTAATAATAGAATCAGCAAGTACAATAGAGACGAAGTTCTTGACAAGGCAGAAAAGGATTTAGCTGCTGTGACAAAACAGTATATGCTCAAGTTGGTGAAAGAACTGCAAGGGACTGATTTCTGGAAGCTAAGACGAGCATACTCTCCTGGGGTTGTATTTTTTTCCCTGTCCCTATCGAGGCCATATGTGCAGTACAGTATTGGCTCATTATGATTGCGGTCTTTGCAGGTACAAGAATATGTTGAAGCCGCAACATTCTGTAAATTCTGCAGAACTGGGACACTTTTACATCTGGATGAGATAAATGCTATTCTGTTGCCGCTAAGTGAACCATCTGTTGAGCCTTTGCAAATAAATGTCCTTGACTATCTTCTGGGGGTAATTGCTTGAACTATATCCTAACTCATGACATTCTATCTTGTAACATGAAATTTGGAGCAGTTAAGTGATATTGTCTATTATTTCTATCTTATGAAATCAATCACTTGAAGGGTGTAGCAATTTTATTTTTGCGCAGTAACTTGTGAACCGATTTCATTTTATCATCTAAGCAAGCTGCTCACACTTCTTGCACTATAAAACAAATCCGCGTTGACAAAATATACTAGCATATATATGATTATCAAAACAATTCCAAGGAGTTCTATTCTTTAATTAGCATGATGCCTGTGTGTGTGTACAGCTTGCAGATTTGACTGGAGAGCTGATGCTGTTGGCAATTGGGCGAATATCAGATGGTGAGCTTGAATACGCCAAGAAGATATGTCAGTTTGTTCGTGATATCTACAGGGAGCTGACTCTTATTGTCCCATATATTGATGATGGCTCTGACATGAAAATAAAGATGGACACGATGCTCCAAAGTGTGGTGAAAATTGAGAACGGTATTTGATTCAAGTTTGCTTGCCTGTAATTGTGAAAAGTGATTAATCATATCCCACTTTACAAGTGCACATGTATAGAAGATGTTAACTCGTTGAGGCAGTGTCTCACCTGAATTCCATGTACTAATATATTGTGAATAGAATTAGGCTGATTGGACAATAACTGATGAAAGAATAGTGTTCTAAGTCTGGTAAAATTTTGTTTTTGAACCTGGGTAGTATTTACATTGGTGTTTGCCAGCTTGTCTCCAGTCCATTGACGATATTACAATAGCATGATGATTTTCCATGTCAGTGGCAGTTACAGTTTTGCATGATACATCTTTCATCCTTGTCAATCTACGCAATTTTTGTGCATTGTTTATAAATTTATTCAGACTGCTAATAATGTGACATGTTATAATTTATATTTCGATGCATGTAGAGGTAAAAAGCCATGAAAGAGGCTGTTTAATTTCTTAGAGTATGAGAAGGAAACAGGATTTTGTGGAGTTATCTTGTACATGTCCTCTTCCATTTTAGCATGTTCTGAAATTAAACAACTGTGTATCGATATTTACACCATTATCTTGGACGAGCATATGGTACCGGCCTGTTAATTTTTTTCAATTGAGCTAGAAAATAGCAGAGAAGATTTTGCGTTTCTATTCAAGTTTTACTGCATCTTTTAATTGTGTTATTGTTGCAGCTTGCTTTAGTGTCCATGTGAGAGGATCTGAATATAAGCCGCTGCTGGGATCCAATGAGCCAAGTTCTTTTTTGTTGGGAGTATCTGATGTCGAATTATAAAGTATTCTCTTCTGTCACACTTTTTTCTATTCTTACTATCTTTGGTACCTGTTTTTTGTGGTTAGTTTTATGCTAGTTGCATTGAATTTTTCCCTGATGTAGGGCAGTCTCTTTGTCCAGGAATATGCCTAGAAGAGATGGGGTTTTTTCCTTGCCAATGGAAAGATTTTGAATCACTTATGGGGGCAAGATTTGTCCGCATAACTTCCTCCCTGCCTTGCAAATCATCTTCCTAGGTAATCTAGTTTGTTCGTATGCTGTGTGATGGATGGTCATGGTGTTGCAAAGAGGCCGACATCATTTGCGGGACCTTAAGTGAAACAGTTCCTGGAAGAGTTTGAAAGGAGTTGCAAGTAACTGCTCTACTAATGTTTGAATTTGAGGAAATAAAATCCTTCCAAAGATCAAATGACATGATGCCTTAATGAGAATTCTGAAATGCTCCCTTTCTGTTGTCCCAGAGTTTGCCAATTGTGTAAAATCATGGTGGTAGTTTTAAATTGCGAACTTGTAAATCTTGGTAGGCAACTTGTCGAATTGGAACAGCTTGCTCTTGTTTACTTGCTAAACATCTTATTTTATGCACCAATCATTATGGGCTCAAGGCATTGATAGGGTATGAAGATGTGCCCCTAACGTCCAAAAAAACATCAACAAATAATTTATTATTATTATTATTATTCTGATATGATAATTTCACTGCATTCATGTGCACGAACATAAAATATAAAATACTACCATGTGCAATATGATAAGGAACCCACTAGGCATGGCTGGATAGCAACCCTTTCCACGGTAATGCGAGCAAAGGCTGGATCGTGGTCTCATTTTGACTCGTAATTCTCAATCATTAGTGAAGCTTTGCATCTTTAAAAGATCAATATGGCAAGAATAAGTCATGGGATCTAATCATGTGATCTTTTTTATAAAGCCATAAAGGGCACTTTGGTCATTAGAGAAGACCATTCATTGTCACCACAGCTCAAGGATCAGAAAATGGATAGAAACCCTCATGGACGGAGGTTGCCGGTGAGAGACGTTAACTTTCTTTTCAGCCGGGGCTTTCTTTCCGGTGGGGATAACTGTAGTTCTGAGAACACTTAAAGACAATGTCATTGCTATTTGCAAATCAAGAGCAATTTCTTATATATCTCGTAGATTAGATGGACCAAGTCGATTCTCGATTACTAGTTACCATTCACGTGATTAAAAAAAGCATCTGCTCATTGATTACATCCTGTTTGGGTTACAGTGTAACCCGTTTCACTAAATTTATTTATTTTTCTTAAAATTAACTTTTTTTTTATATCATTATCAAAAATACTTTTAAAAAATAAAAAATATTTTTAAAACCAACAGCTTTCTAAAAACAAACAAGAAATTTTTAGCAGTGGCGCAGTACTGTGTGGAATCGAGCTGCTATTTTTGCAGAAAAGAGGAAACCACAGGATAAATTAGTTTACCTTGCTTTGATTTTAGAGAAGATAAAAGCAACTTAAGCAACCATGCTCAAATATAAACAATTGAAGCACCGACAATACAAAATTACAAACCATGGGTTCTGTTGGTTAGTGAGATGACAACGTGGTTTTCTGCGAGAGAGAATCGAATTGATCCTTCAAAAGACATGGACAGTGTCATCCCTTTTTTGTTTTCTTTTTCTCAAACCAACAAAGTTAAAAATACATTTCTCACGGTTCAACCGCGCAGATCTAACCTGTATAATCCGAAGATCTAGCCTATATAGTTTAGACGGCTCATGTAATTTACTTTCAGCTTTAAATTTAACTTCCCGTAGTTTCTATAGATTTATCTTGTCGGAGATGATTGTTTCGGTCAGGTTTGATTTTCATCTAAAATATATAATCAAACTATTTTTTAGAAAAATAAATAAAAACTAAAACCTGTTCTAACTTCTAACCAAATAATGTCAGTCTAGTTTGGTTATGTTAGCTGAAGGAAAAGGCCGAACCGGCAATTATTTCTCTCCGACAAAAAACTCATTTTCTAGTAATAAGACAAACCTCCTCTAAAGATCACAGGTCGAACCACTCCGGATTTTTCGCCGATCACTGCTCCGCCAGCTGTCACAACTCCAACTCTCTCCCTTTCATTTTCACAACCCGTCCCTGCATTTCTCATGCTGCTATGGATTGGAGGAGGTAGCCAGCCTAGGCAGCGCAGGCAGTTGTAAGAAATAAAAACACTAATAATCATTTATATTTGATGGATATGTATCTGTAAACAAAGATGGGTCATGCATTGAAATTTTTAATTTTAAAACTGTAGATATGTAAATAAAAATAATTATTATTGTGATTTTAAAATTAATTTGAAAGTGGATGGGAGCAAGATTTAAAATAAAAATAAGAATGGTTTTTATCAAAGTTTAAAAACTAAACTTTAGTTGATTTAGATTATAAGTAATTTTAAAAGGATAAAAATAATAAAAATTAATGTAATTTTAAAATTTGAATGGAAAGTCAGGAATTATTGTAATTATAATGTTTCAAAAAGTTAAAAATAATTTTATTTTAATTAATATTTTTTATTTAAAATAAATTAGTTCTTAACCTGTTTTTCTTACGGTAGATTAACCCGGTCAAAATATTAGAAAAGTATTTTTATATATTTATGTGTATGTTTATATGTATACTTTTAATTAATATCACAAGTTGACATTAATATAAAAACATGTTAATCAAACATACGAAACTGTTTTTTCTTAAACTCAAACTCAGACATAATTTTAAATAAACACTTAAATTTCAGTTACGAACCATAGATAAAAGTACTTTTTATAAAACTATTTTTTTTAATCTCAACCACAACAAAAACAACTAGAACAGAAAAGGAAGCAGCATCGTGGCCTGCTTGTCGTTTCGTTTTATACGTGAGGCCGTTTTCATGCTGAAACGTTTATTGGGTCGTTGGTCCTTCTCCATCGATCTCTCAGGATTTTTTAATATATGACGGGAAGAAACGGGCAAGCACGTCTCTTTGTCCAGAGTATGCTTAGGAATATTTATCATCATCATCAATGCAATATCAAACACTACTTAATTTAATAATACAAACACATGAGAATGATATTTTTATTGATACTATTTATCATATATGTTTTTTTTGTTATTAATTCATTTATCATCGTATCTTTGAAAGTGTTACGTGGGTTTTTACAGGTCTATATATTGGTAATGGGAATGATTTAAGGATCACCTCAAATATATCTCCCTTACAAAACATATATAGCACTTGACCCTAAAAATCTCGAAGCACTTCTTCACGAGCTGCAATGCCACGTCCCGAACAATCTCCTTCTCTTCCCGGATACTTGCAAGAAAATGAAACCTCCGAAGAATTTAGAGACTTGATAGGCTCCATTCCCACTGAAAAAGGCTGGGTTTCAAATCATCTCCATCAATACCAGGGTTTTTGGCACTCAAGCAGGATACTTCAAGGCGTTCTAGCTTGCCAAAAACACTTTCAAGCCCAGGATGGCGATATCTTTCTTGTCACCACTCCTAAATCAGGCTCTACGTGGTTGAAGGCAGTGATGTTTGCCTTGGTGAATCGGGTTTCCTTTCCAGACCCTAAACAACACCCTTTGCTCACTGACAACCCTCATGCTCTCGTGCCTTTCTTGGAGATGGAATACATTGGCAAAGAGCATCTTGACTTCACCAACTCCACCTTTCCGAGGCTGTTTTCAACCCATCTGCCACTCCTGTCACTTCCCAAATCTACGGAGGACTCGGGTTGCAAGCTTGTTTACTTATGCAGGAACCCTAATGACACTTTCGTGTCCCTTTGGCACTTCGCTAACAAGTTGAGACCCGCAGATACGGGTGCTATCTCACTTGAAGAGACCTTTGATAAGTTCTGTAGGGGTGTGAGTTTGTATGGGCCATTCTGGGACCATGTTCTGGGTTATTGGAAGGGGAGCTTGGAATGGCCTCAGAGGATATTTTTCTTGAAGTACGAGGATATGAAAAATGAGCCCAAGATTCAGTTGAGGAAACTGTCTGAATTCTTGGGGTGTCCATTTTCCCTTGAAGAAGAGAGAAGCGGTGTCTTGGATGGAATTTTGGAGCTGTGTAGTTTTGAAAACTTGAGCAATCTAGAGGTGAACAAGATCGGAAGGCTGCCTATCGGAGCGGAGCATCATACCTTTTTTCGGCGAGGCGAAGTTGGCGATTCCAAGAATTATCTCACGGCTGAGATGAAGGAAAAAATGGACACGATCACCGAGCAGAAGTTGCATTGTTATGGTTTAAAGCTGTAGTTCGTCCTGAAGGCCGCACCATCGATCTTTCTTTACTGATTATCAGCATGCATCTTTTGTTGCTAAGCTAAGGTCATCGTCTAGGTCATTTATATCATCTGTTGCATTTTTATTTTCAACCTAAACTGCCGGAGATAATGGCATGGGCTCTGTACGCTACAGTGCCGATGAGGGAGGCGTGAGCGCCGAGTAGATCTCCGTGCCAATTATCGAGTATCCTGCCATTGCTCTGTGCTCTGTCGTCATCTTGCGTGTTTACAGTAATTTTTATGAACCCAATGTGTGCTGGTTACTGAGTTTGCTAGTGTAGCAAAAACACACAAGCAATCTTTTGTAATATTTATATTCCGAATCTTGTCTGTTTATACTACTCCTTTTTTTCGTCTTGATTCTTTTTTATTTTTTATTTTTTATGAACACTTTTTTTCTCGCATAAGCGTTAATATTTTATTTGTATTTATTGACACAAATAATAAGGGATATCACCATGAACAGCAAAAGGGTCATATCCCAACTCACGACATTCTATCTTGTAACATAAAATTTTGAGCAGCTAAGTGATGTTGTCTATTATTTCTAGCTTATGAAATCAATCACTTGAAGGGTGTAGCAATTTATTTTTGCACCGTAACTTGTGAAACGATGTCATTTTATCATCTAAGCAAGCTGCTCACACTTCATGCACTGTAAAACAAATCTGCGTTGACAAAATACTATTTTATGCACTATAAATCTTGGTAGGCATACTTGTCGATCCTGGTAGGTAACTTGTCGATTTGGAAATCTCGGTAGGCAACTTGTAAACCTTGGTAGGCAGCTTGTCGAATTGGAACACCTTGCTCTAATTTACTTGTTAAACATCGTATTGTATGCACCAATCATTATGGGCTCGAGGCATTGGTAGGGTATGAAGATGTGCCCCTAACGTCCAAAAAAACATCAACAAATAATTTATTATTATTATTTTGATATAATAATTTCACTGCATTCATGTGCACAAACATAAAATATAAAATACTACCATGTGCAGTATGATAAGGAACCCACTAGGCATATATATAAACAAATATGGCAAGAATAAGTCATGGGATCTAATCATGTGATCTTTTTTATAATGCCATGAAGGGCACCGTGTTCATTAGAGGAGACCATTCATTGTCACCACAGCTCAAGGATCAGAAAATGGATAGCAACCCTCATGGACGGAGGTTGCCGGTGAGAGACGTTAACTTTCTTTTCGGCCGGGGCTTTCTTTCCGGTGGGGATAACTGTAGTTCCGAGAACACTTAACGACAGTGTCATTGCTATTTGCAAATCAAGAGCAATTCCTTATATATCTTGTAGATTAGATGGACCAAGTCGATTCTCGATTACTAGTTACCATTCACGTGATTAAAAAAGCATCTGCTCATAGATTACATCTTGTTTAGGTTACAGTGTAAATCAGAAAATGTTAATTAACACTGGCGCAATACAGTGCGCGCGGATTCGAAACCATAAAAACAACTAAAGCAACCATGCTCAAATAATAACAATTGAAGCACCGACAATACAGAGTTACAAATTAACCAACAAAGTTATGGTGGTCAGTGAAGATGATAACTAGGTTTTCTGCGAGAGAGAATCCAATTGCTCCTTCAAAAGACAAGGACAGCGCCCACCTTCTTCTTTTTTTTCTTTTTGATCGGAAACGGGCTAAAATAATTGCTGAGGTTATCAGGTATCTCCGATAAAGGAATAAATCGATAACCGAATACATAACCTGTGACCAAAATGGGGTTTCAGCCGGTTCAATTTGATTCAGTCCCGGATCTTAAAAAAACAATTCATTCTCCAACCCTAACAATGAATATCTGGATTATAAAAATAGGTTTCGTAATTAATATAGTAGATAAAATCTTAATGAGTTTTCAACGCAGTAAGAAATCAATCCATTCGTTTCCCGGTTAGGATTATTCGGTAAAGTTTTTAAAAATCATTTTTTAAAATTATATTAATGTCAAACATAATATATTTTTAATATAATTTTTAATAAAAGAATATTTTAAAAAACACTGCGCTCTATTGATATTTAAGGGGACGCCCCTGACCCCACCCATAATTACGAAAATACCTGATGGGAAAGGACGGCCCTGCCCCCGTCTCCTGTTAGCTATTTTGTCTTTTTCTGTGCCCTTTTTTGTCTGCACACTGTGCAAAAAAAGATGGAAAAACCACATTGATCTGGCATGTCTTTTCCGCCTGTGAACAGTGCCTTGCCGATTATAGCCCCGAAAAAGACAAAATAGTGCACAGGAGTCCAAATTTCATGATACAAGATAGAATGTCGTCAGTTAGGATATAGTTCAAGCAATTACCCCCAGAAGATAGTCAAGGACATTTATTTGCAAAGGCTCAATAGATGGTTCACTTAGCGGCAACAGAGTAGCATTTATCTCATCCAGATGTAAAAGAGTCCCAGTTCTGCAAAATTTACAGAATGTTGCGGCTTCAACATATTCTTGTACCTGCAAAAGACCCCAATCATAATGAGCCAATACAGTACTTCACATCTGGCCTCAATAGGGACAGGGAAAGAAATACAAACCCCAGGAGAGTATGCTCGTCTTAGCTTCCAGAAATCAGTCCCTTGCAGCTCTTTCACCAACTTGACCATATACTGTTTTGTCACAGCAGCTAAATCCTTTTCTGCCTTGTCAAGAACTTCGTCTCTATTGTACTTGCTGATTCTATTATTACATGAAGAATACAACGTTTACAATCCAGTTGAAACACAAAACCAGGAATTTGGAGTGTCCTAAAGTGAAGCTCAACTGATATCGTATGACCCAGAAAAAATGTCTTAATCACACCAGGAAGGTCAAAAAAGCTGTTATGACAAGGAAAACCAAATATTCAAAGACGTTACCTATGAACTTGATATATGACCTTTTTGCTATTCATGGTGATATCCCGGCTCGCTTTTACCACTCTTTCACGTTTTTTCCGCCCAATGTTCATTAAACTAAAAGTGTTTAATATTTCTATCTTATGAAATCAATCTCTTGAAGGGTGGAGCAATTTATTTTTGCACAGTAACTTGTGAACCGATGTCATTTTATCATCTAAGCAAGCTGCTCACACTTCTTGCACTATAAAACAAATCTGCGTTGACAAAATATACTAGCATATATATGATTATCAAAACAGTTCCAAGGAGTTCTATTCTTTAAATAGCATGATCATGCCTGTGTGTGTGTTGGAAGAGGTGCTTAGTCTGCGTGTACAGCTTGCAGATTTGACTGGAGAGCTGATGCGGTTGGCAATTGGGCGAATATCAGATGGCGAGCTTGAATATGTGTTAAATCCCAGCTGTGAATGGAGCTGTTATAACAAATTCTGTTATAACAGCTCTTGGCCCTTAGTGCTTAGGAAATTAATGTGTGTTCTTTGTTTTGTAGCATAGAGTAGATTATAAATAGTCCTGCACAGAAACATTAATGTAACGAAAGTCAGAAAATTGAAGAAGAAATATACTCTTGAATTTTTACATGGTATCAGAGCAGATCTAAAGTTTTTTTTCGAATTTGAATTTATTTTTTCTTCGAAGGCTACAGTGCCCGTATTACTGTTCATTGAACACACACTGTTCAAATCAGAAACCAAACACGAAAAATTTTCCCTAGAAACCCAGATTTTCCCAGCAACCAAACACTAAAAATTTTCCCCAGAAACCCAGATTTTCCCAGAAACCAAACACCCACAAACCTTTCCCCAGAAACCCAGAAATTGAATCCCATCTCAAAACCTCTACTGTTTAAATCAGTCCTTTTTTCCCAAAGAACCCTAGCCCCAAATTCAAACCGAAACACAAACAAACAAACCAAACATCCCAGATTTCACAGAAACCAAGCACGAACAAAATGGAAATTAATTCCACGAATCCACTAACCTCAATGACCCCATCCTCAGACAATTCAGCATTCACATCGAACATTATCCTAAATGAAACCAATTTTAGGTTATGGTCAAAACTCATAGAAATGAGAATCGGAGCTAGAAACAAGTTGGGATACCTTACCGGAGACATGGCGAAGCCCGAATCCGGTGACCCACGACTGGAATCTTGGGTGACCGAGAATCATCGAGTCAAATGTTGGCTAATTGACTCGATGACCCCGTCCTTGATGGAGAGGTTCATCTGCCTCCCGACGGCTAAGGAGATTTGGGACGCCATCGGGCGAACCTTCTACGACGGCTCCGATGCAACTCGCCTCTTCGAGCTTAATCAACGCTCGTTCAATACTCGTCAGAATGGATGACCACTGTCCAGTTATTACACCGAGCTCGTCGCCATCTTCCAAGAAATTGACGACCGGACTGCACCTCAGGCCAGGACAGTCGACGGCGTCCTTCACCACCACTCAGCCATGGATCAGCTCAGGGTCCACATCTTCCTAAGTGGCCTTGACCCTGGCTTTGAGCAAATCCGTGGGGAGATCCTTCGAAAGGAACCCCAGCTCGATCTTGAGGGAGCATATGCATGTGTTCGGAGAGAACACTCCCAAAAGACGATCATGGCCGGAAATGGCAGCCCCCCAGGTTTTTCCGAGCGATCGGCGATGGTGACGAGGTACCATCGGCCGATCGAACTCGGGAAGGAGAGACAGGGAGGGGGGGCTGCGCGGGGAGAAAGGGATGAGAAATTAGGGCAAATTTTTTTGCCTTTTATAGCTGACCGAGTTTGGGCTGACCGGGCTGACCAAAAATACAAAAATACTGGTGGACTGATTTGTTCTCATTGCGGTGAAAAGGGACATTCAAAACAGAGGTGTTTTGAAATTATTGGCTACCCGGACTGGTGGGACTTTACGAAAAAACCTCGGAAAATTATCCGAAAACCTCGGTCCATCTGGCGGAATCAGATCTGGCACAGCCCACTGCGACTGTGGCTCATCCAGGTATAATTGGTAAAACTTCTGCACTCTCTGTTATTACTAAGAATAGTTCTTGGATTATTGATATAGGTGCATCCGAACATATGACTAAAAACCCTGGTAACTTAAATTCCTCAAAAACTTCCTCCCAGTCAATTATTTGTACTGCTAATGGGAGTACTTCCAAAATTACCGGAGCCGGATCTGTAATCTTGAATGATTCTCTCACCCTGGATACCGTTCTTGTTGTACCATCACTCGAATACAACCTCCTTTCGGTTAGCCAAATTACTTTTACCCTTTCCTATACTGTAACATTTTGGCCTTTCTTTTGTGTATTTCAGGACATTCTGACCCGGAAGATTCTTGGTTATGGTGTTAGACGAGATAATCTTTATTATCTGGAGTTAACCGAAAAAGGGGGGGAAAACTCAGTCAGACACATCAGGCAAACAGTAAGGACAAAGCTAAAGCACTCGTATGGTTAGGGCATCGAAGGCTCGGACATCTATCTTTTGGGTATCTTAAGAAACTAAAACCACTTCTGTTCTCAAATATCAGTAATTTAGAGTTTAAATGTGAAATTTGTGAACTGGCCAAAAGCCACCGTATCCCTTATTTACCAAGTTTGAATAAAAGCTCAGAGCCATTTGCAGTTATTCATTTTGATGTTTGGGGTCCTGCAAAGGTCCCGTCATTTTCACATGCTCGTTATTTTGTTACATTTATTGATGAGTGTACCCGGATGACTTGGATTTCTCTCCTTCAGAATAAGAGCGATGTAAGTACAGCTTTTCAGGAATTTCATAAAATGGTGATAAACCAATACCAGAGGCCGATTCGTACACTGCAATCAGATAATGGTACGGAGTTTATGGATAAAACTTTAGGTACATTCTTGGGCAATCATGGAATTCGACACCAAACTTCATGCACCTACACTCCACAGCAAAATGGTCTAGCCGAGCGGAAAAATAGACAAATTATGGAAGTCGTCCGCGCCTCACTTTTCGGCATGAATATGCCCAAGTTTTATTGGGGTGAAGCAGTGAAATCGGCAGCCTACTTGATCAATCGCACACCATCCAGTGTTATCCATTTTCAGACTCCTCAACAAAAAATGGAATCCTTGCTATCCATCCCTCATTTACCGAACCTAGAACCGAGAATTTTTGGATGTACAGTCTATGTGTACATTCCTAAGGTTCTGCGGAATAAACTGGACCCGTGTGCGAAGAAGTGTGTTTTTGTTGGATACTCCGAATTTCCGAAAGGGTACCGGTGTTATGATCCTCTACACCTAAAGTTACATGTGACCTTGGATACCTCTTTTCATGAAATGGAACCCTATTACTCAGGGGGAGCTTCTGGGTCATCTCTTCAGGGGGAGAGAAACAATGAAGAGAATGACGGTTTATTTGAAGTAGAGGAAAATGGAAGAATGGTTGAGAATTGTTCTGACGAAACAAGGGAAAATAATGTAGCTCCTTGCAACAGTGAGAATTTGGAGCCGAGCATTGATCAGAATCTCCCGAGCAATAACCCTCCTTTATCATCAGAGTTGCAAATGTCTACACCATTAACCGAAGAATCAACCCAGAATGTCCTTCCTCAGGTAAATCAAAATCCTATCCTTCCTATTTTTGATAACGAAATTCCTGTTATTGTTGAAAATAGAGTAAATAAATACCCCCTGAGGTCAAATAGAGGAGTCCCGAAAAAACAATATGAACCTGATCCGAAAAATAAGAATAAATACCCAATCAGTGATTATGTCTCTTCCCATAGGTTGTCATGTTCGTATGCATTAACTGTTAATCAATTATCTACTGTATCTATTCCTAGTAATGTACAGGATGCATTAGCAGATCCAAAGTGGACGGTGGCAATAAATGAAGAACTGGAAGCACTCCAAAAGAATAACACTTGGGAGTTGTGTCCACTACTCGAGGGGAAGAAGACCGTTGGATGCAAATGGGTCTTCACAGTTAAACTAAATGCGGATGGCAGTATAGACAGGTACAAAGCAAGGTTAGTGGCAAAGGGATATACACAGAAATATGGAATAGACTATCAGGAGACCTTTGCCCCAGTTGCAAAAATCAACACCGTCCGCATCCTCATAGCTCTAGCAGTAAACCGAGATTGGGCATTGCAGCAATTTGATGTCAAGAACGCCTTTCTCAATGGAGACCTTGAAGAAGAAGTCTACATGGATTTACCACCCGGAGCTAAAGGTAAATTCCCAAGTATAAGCAAGGTATGCAAGTTGAAGAAGGCGTTATATGGTCTAAAACAATCACCCCGTGCTTGGTTTGGAATATTCTCCTCCACAATGAAAGAATCCGGCTATAAACAAAGTAACTCCGATCATACTTTATTTATAAAACACAGGGAAGGGAAGACTACAGCATTGATAGTATATGTGGATGACATGGTCCTAACAGGAGATGATCTAGAAGAAAGAAAATCGCTACAACGATTTCTAGCTTCGAAATTTGAAATGAAGGATTTGGGACAACTGAAGTATTTCTTGGGGATTGAAGTTTCAAGGTCAAGAACTGGGATATGTCTATCACAACGGAAGTATGTGTTAGATTTATTAACAGAAACCGGAATGCTGGCATGTAAACCAGCTGATACACCGATGGAGATGAACCACAAGCTGAGAGAGTCAGAGAATCAAACGTCAGCAGATAAAGGACGTTACCAACGGTTAGTCGGGAAACTGATATACTTATCACATACGAGACCAGACATAGCATATGCAGTCAGTGTGGTAAGCCAATTCATGCACTCACCAGGAGAGGAGCATATGGAAGCAGTATATCGGATCTTAAGATATTTGAAGAGTGCACCAGGAAGAGGACTACTATTCACGAAAAATGAAGTTCATGAAATTAAAGGGTACACAGACTCAGACTGGGCAGGAGATCAGACAGATAGAAGATCGACGTCAGGATACTTTACCTTTATAGAAGGTAATCTTGTAACCTGGAGAAGCAAGAAACAGAAAGTGGTCGCCAGATCAAGTGCGGAGGCAGAATACCGAGGTATGGCTCACGGTGTGTGCGAGTTGTTATGGATAAAGCATGTGTTACAGGAATTGGGAGTTAAATCCCAGCTGTGAATGGAGCTGTTATAACAAATTCTGTTATAACAGCTCTTGGCCCTTAGTGCTTAGAAAATTAATGTGTGTTCTTTGTTTTGTAGCATAGAGTAGATTATAAATAGTCCTGCACAGAAACATTAATGTAACGAAAGTCAGAAAATTGAAGAAGAAATATACTCTTGAATTTTTACAATATGCCAAGAAGATATGTCAGTTTGTTCGTGATATCTACAGGGAGCTGACTCTTATTGTCCCGTATATTGATGATGGCTCTGACATGAAAATAAAGATGGACACGATGCTCCAAAGCGTGGTGAAAATTGAGAACGGTATTTGATTCAAGTTATTGTGAAAAGTGATTAATCATATCCCACTTTACAAGTGCACGTGTATAGAAGATGTTAACTCGTTGAGGCAGTGTCTCACCTGAATTCCATGTACTAATATATTGTGAATAGAATTAGGCTGATTGGACAATAACTGATGAAAGAATAGTGTTCTAAGTCTGGTAAAATTTTGTTTTTGAACCTGGGTAGTATTTACATTGGTGTTTGCCAGCTTGTCTCCAGTCCATTGACGATATTACAATAGCATGATGATTTTCCATGTCAGTGGCAGTTACAGTTTTGCATGATACATCTTTCATCCTTGTCAATCTACGCAATTTTTGTGCATTGTTTATAAATTTATTCAGACTGCTAATAATGTGACATGTTATAATTTATATTTCGATGCATGTAGAGGTAAAAAGCCATGAAAGAGGCTGTTTAATTTCTTAGAGTATGAGAAGGAAACAGGATTTTGTGGAGTTTTCTTGTACTTGTCCTCATCCATTTTAGCATGTTCTGAAATTAAACAACTGTGTATTGGTATTTACACCATTATCTTGGAGGAGCATATGGTATTGGCCTGTTAATTTTTTTCAATTGAGCTAGAAAATAGCAGAGAAGATTTTGCCTCAGTATGTTTCTATTCAAGTTTTACTGCATCTTTTAATTGTGTTATTGTTGCAGCTTGCTTTAGTGTCCATGTGAGAGGATCTGAATATATGCCGCTGCTGGGATCCAGTGGGCCAAGTTCTTTTTTGTTGGGGGTATCTGATGTCGAATTATAAAGTATTTTCTTCTCTGGCATACTTTTTTCTCTTTTTACTACCGTTGGTACCTGTTTTTTGTGGTTAATTTTATGCTAGTTGCATTGAATTTTTCACTGATGAAGGGCAGTTTCTTTGTCTAGGAATATGCTTAGAAGAGATGAGTGTTTTTTCCTTGCCAATGGAAAGATTTGTCCACATGACTTCCTCCCTGCCTTGCAAGTCGTCTTCCCAGGTAATCTAGTTTGTTCATATGCTGCAATATTTGTGATGAAAAGTCATGGTGTTGCATAGAGGCAGACATCATTTGCTGGACCTTAAAAGGATATAGTTCCTGGAAGAGTTTGAAAGGAGTTGCAAGTAACTGTGCTACTATTGTTTGAATTTGAAGGCAATAAAATCCTTCCAAAGGTCAAATGATATGATGCATAAATGAGAATTCTGAAATGCTCCCTTTCTGTTTGTTCCAGAGTTTTGCCAATTGTGTAAAATCATGGTTGTAGTTTTACATTGCGAACTTGTAAATCTTGGTAGGCAACTTGTCGAATTGGAACAGCTTGCTCTTGTTTACTTGCTAAACATCTTATTTTATGCACCAATCATTATGGGCTCAAGGCATTGATAGGGTATGATGTCCCCCTAACGTCCAAACAAACATCAACAAATAATTTATTATTATGATTCTGATATAATAATTTCACTTAATTCATGTGCACAAACATAAAATATAAAATACTACCATGCGTAATATTATAAAGAACCCACTAGGCATGGCTGGATAGCACCCCTTTCCACGGTAATGCGAGCAAAGGCTGGATAGTGTTCTCATTTAGACTCGTAATTCTCAATCACAAGTGAAGCTTTGCATCTTTAAAAGATCAATATGGCAAAGATTAAACCATGGGATCTAATCATGTGATCTTTTTTATAAAGCCATAAGGGGCACCTTGTTTATTAGAGTAGACGATTCATTGTCACCACAGCTCGAGTATCAGAAAATGGATAGCAACCATCATTGGCGGAGGGTGCCGGTGAGAGACGTTGACTTTCTTTTTGGCCGGGGCTTTCTTTTCGGTGGGGATAACTGTAGTTCCGAGAACATTTAACGACACTGCCCTCTAACCTTGTAGATTAGATGATAGATTCTCAGTTACTAGTTACCATTCACGTGATTAAAAAAGCATCTGCAAATAGATTATACCCTGTCTGGGTTACAGTGTAACCCGTTTCACTTATTTTATTTATTTTTCTTAAAATTAACTTCTTTTTTATATCATGTTGGCATCTAAAATACTTAAAATATTTTTAAAAACAACTATCCTAAAACAAACCAGAGAATGTTAGCAGTGGCGTACTGGGCCTGATTGGAAGTGCGGTTGTGGTTGCTTTTGAAAGTGCTTTTCATTTAGAAATACATTCAAATGATATTTTTTTTATTTTTTAAAAAATATTTTTGACATTAACACATCAAAATGATTTAAAAACACCAAAAAAAATTCATTTAAAATGAAAAAAATAAATTCAAATTTTAAGCAAACAGCGGTACAACCGTAGAAACAAATAGCCCACTGTGTGGAATCGAGCTGCTATTTTTGCAGGAAAGAGGAAACCACAGAATAAATTAGTTTACCTTGCTTTGATTTTAGAGAAGACGAGCGGTTTACCCGCGCAATGCGGCGGGTTTTTTTTATCTATGTAGAAAATTGATTGTTGTTTTTATGTATTGTATTTTATTATTTTAATATTTAGTTTGTATAATTATATTTAAGAATACTAATATGAATTTTTGTCTTTCAAAAAATCCAAAGTCATTTTTCCTCTCTCTCAATATATTTTGAGGCGATAATATCCAATAAATATCAGACATATTAAAAATAAAAATATTGTAATTTGTTTTTAAAACATAAATTTAATTTTTTTGTGTGCTATAATTATTTATTTGCCGTCTAAAAAGAATAGTCTAATGGAAACGGGAAGTGACTTGATATTTTTTAATTTGACTTGTAGATAATGCAGGTAAATTTGCAAACAATTTTTTTTTTTTTGAGATGTTTTTTTTTCCAGTAATATTAGATCTAAAATATTTAAAAAAAAACATTGGAAATTCTTGTAAAGAAATAAACTTTAAAAAAAAGCACAAAATTAAATTTTGAAGCCAATCTTTTTTTTATATAAGATTTATTAATCATATTATTATATTAAATATATTTAAGAAAACATGATATGAATTTTTATCCTTCAAAAAATCTTAGATCATTTTTCCTCTCTCTTAATATATTTTTAGGCGATAATATTCAATAAATATTCAAACATATAATTAGTTTTACATATTTTAATTTGACATAAATATACAAATATACAAATATTTTTGATAAGATATATTAATTATATTATTACATTATATGTATTTAAGAATATTGATATTAATTTTTTTTAAGAAAAAAATCCAAGGTCATTTTTCTCCTCTCTTTATATATCTATAGGCGATAATATTCAATAAAAAAATTTTTATGTTATTTGATTAATTCATTATATTATTATATAAAATGTATTCAAGAATACTGATATTAATTTTTTTTATTCAAAAAATGCTAGGTCATGTTTTCTTCTCCCTATATATATTCCTATGCGATAATATTCAATAAATATTAGAACATATAATTAATGATAGAATAAAAATATTTAAGAAACTTTAACAAAAGATAAAACAAAAAAATAAAATAAAAATAAAAATTAGCATTGCTATTACTGTCAAAACAATAAAAAAATTTAAATTATTCGGAGGGGAAAAAATATCAACAGAAGAGTAAGCAAGAAAAACAATTAAATTATTATTATTATAATAATATTAATTATTATTAAATTTATTATATTATTATTATTATTGTGTTAAATACAAAATTAAAATGTGAAGACAAATTTTTTCTATGTTATTCGATTTATTCATTATATCATTATATTAAATGTATTTAAAAATGGTAGGTCATGTTTTCTTCTCCCTATATATATTCCTATGAGATAATATTCAATAAATATTAGAGCATATAATTAATGAAAGACTAAAAATGCCCTAAAAAATTTAACAAAAAAATAAAAATAAATATCATTGCCATTACTGTAAAAACAATAAAAATTACTAAATTATACGGAGAAAAAAAAACATTAACAAAAGAGTAAGCAAGAAAAACAATTAAATTATTATTATTATTATTATTATTATTATTATTATTATTATTATTATTATTATTATTATTCTGCTAAGTACAAAATTACAATTCAAAGACAAATTTATTTTATGTTATCCGATTTATTCATTATATGATTATATTATTATTATTATTATTATTATTATTATTATTATTATTATTATTATTATTGTTATTATTATTATTATTATTTTTGTGTTAAATACAAAATTAAAATTCGAAGACAAACTTTTTTTATGTTATCCGATTTATTCATTATATGATTATATTAAATGTATTTAAGAATACTAATATTAATTTTTTTTATTCAAAAAATCCTAGGTCATGTTTTTTTCTACTTATATATATTCCTATGAGATAATATTCAATAAATATTAGAACATATAATTAATGAAAGACTAAAAATATCTTAAAAACTTTAACAAAAGAAAAAAAATATCATTGCCATTACTGTCAAAAGATTAAAAATTATTAAATTATACAGAAAAAAAAAATTAACAAAAGAGTAAGCAAGAAAAACAATTAAATTATTATTATTATTATTATTATTATTATTATTATTATTATTATTATTATTGTGTTAAGTACAAAATTAAAATTCGAAGACAATTTTTATTTTATTTTATCCGATTTATCATTATATGATTATATTACATGTATTTAAGAATACTGATATTAATTTTTTTTATTCAAAAAATTTTAGGTCATGTTTTCTTCGTCCTATATATATTCCTATGAGATAATATTCAATAAATATTAGAATATATAATTAATGAAAGACTAAAATTATTTTAGAAACTTTAACAAAAGGAAAAAAAAATATCATTGTCATTATTGTCAAAACAATAAAAATTATTAAATTATACGAAGGAAAAAAAAAACTTTGACAAAAGAGTAAGCAAGAAAAACAATTAAATTATTATTATTATTATTATTATTATTATTATTATTATTATTATTATTATTATTATTATTATTATTATTGTGTTAAGTACAAAATTAAAATTCGAAGACAATTTTTATTTTATTTTATCCGATTTATAATTATATGATTATATTACATGTATTTAAGAATACTGATATTAATTTTTTTTATTCAAAAAATTTTAGGTCATGTTTTCTTCGCCCTATATATATTCCTATGAGATAATATTCAATAAATATTAGAACATATAATTAATGAAAGACTAAAAATATTTTAGAAACTTTAATAAAAGGAAAAAAAATATCATTGTCATTACTGTCAAAACAATAAAAATTATTAAATTATACGAAGGAAAAAAAAATATTAACAAAAGAGGAAGCAACAAAAACAATTAAATTATTATTATTATTATTATTATTATTATTATTATTATTATTATTATTATTATTATTATTATTGTGTTAAGTACAAAATTAAAATTCGAAGACAATTTTTATTTTATTTTATCCGATTTATAATTATATGATTATATGACATGTATTTAAGAATACTGATATTAATTTTTTTTATTCAAAAAATTTTAGGTCATGTTTTCTTCGTCCTATATATATTCCTATGAGATAATATTCAATAAATATTTGAACATATAATTAATGAAAGACTAAAAATATTTTAGAAACTTTAACAAAAGGAAAAAAAAAATATCATTGCCATTACTGTCAAAACAATAAAAATTATTAAATTATACGAAAGAAAAAAAAATATTAACAAAAGAGGAAGCAACAAAAACAATTAAATTATTATTATTATTATTATTATTATTATTATTATTATTATTATTATTATTATTATTATTATTATTATTGTGTTAAGTACAAAATTAAAATTCGAAGACAATTTTTATTTTATTTTATCCGATTTATAATTATATGATTATATTACATGTATTTAAGAATACTGATATTAATTTTTTTTATTTTATCCGATTTATCATTATATGATTATATTACATGTATTTAAGAATACTGATATTAATTTTTTTTATTCAAAAAATTTGAGGTCATGTTTTCTTCGCCCTATATATATTCCTATGAGATAATATTCAATAAATATTAGAACATATAATTAATGAAAGACTAAAAATATTTTAGAAACTTTAACAAAAGGAAAAAAAAATATCATTGTCATTATTGTCAAAACAATAAAAATTATTAAATTATACGAAGGTAAAAAAAAACTTTGACAAAAGAGTAAGCAAGAAAAACAATTAAATTATTATTATTATTATTATTATTATTATTATTATTATTATTATTATTATTATTATTATTATTATTGTGTTAAGTACAAAATTAAAATTCGAAGACAATTTTTATTTTATTTTATCCGATTTATAATTATATGATTATATTACATGTATTTAAGAATACTGATATTAATTTTTTTTATTCAAAAAATTTTAGGTCATGTTTTCTTCGCCCTATATATATTCCTATGAGATAATATTCAATAAATATTAGAACATATAATTAATGAAAGACTAAAAATATTTTAGAAACTTTAATAAAAGGAAAAAAAATATCATTGTCATTACTGTCAAAACAATAAAAATTATTAAATTATACGAAGGAAAAAAAAATATTAACAAAAGAGGAAGCAACAAAAACAATTAAATTATTATTATTATTATTATTATTATTATTATTATTATTATTATTATTGTGTTAAGTACAAAATTAAAATTCGAAGACAATTTTTATTTTATTTTATCCGATTTATAATTATATGATTATATGACATGTATTTAAGAATACTGATATTAATTTTTTTTATTCAAAAAATTTTAGGTCATGTTTTCTTCGTCCTATATATATTCCTATGAGATAATATTCAATAAATATTTGAACATATAATTAATGAAAGACTAAAAATATTTTAGAAACTTTAACAAAAGGAAAAAAAAAATATCATTGCCATTACTGTCAAAACAATAAAAATTATTAAATTATACGAAAGAAAAAAAAATATTAACAAAAGAGGAAGCAACAAAAACAATTAAATTATTATTATTATTATTATTATTATTATTATTATTATTATTATTATTATTATTATTATTATTATTATTATTATTATTATTATTGTGTTAAGTACAAAATTAAAATTCGAAGACAATTTTTATTTTATTTTATCCGATTTATAATTATATGATTATATTACATGTATTTAAGAATACTGATATTAATTTTTTTTATTTTATCCGATTTATGATATGATTATATTACATGTATTTAAGAATACTGATATTAATTTTTTTTATTCAAAAAATTTGAGGTCATGTTTTCTTCGCCCTATATATATTCCTATGAGATAATATTCAATAAATATTAGAACATATAATTAATGAAAGACTAAAAATATTTTAGAAACTTTAACAAAAGGAAAAAAAATATCATTGCCATTACTGTCAAAACAATAAAAATTATTAAATTATACGAAGGAAAAAAAATATTAACAAAAGAGGAAGCAACAAAAACAATTAAATTATTATTATTATTATTATTATTATTATTATTATTATTATTATTATTATTATTATTATTATTATTATTATTATTATTATTGTGTTAAGTACAAAATTAAAATTCGAAGACAATTTTTTTTATTTTATCCGATTTATCATTATATGATTATATTACATGTATTTAAGAATACTGATATTAATTTTTTTTATTCAAAAAATTTTAGGTCATGTTTTCTTCGCCCTATATATATTCCTATGAGATAATATTCAATAAATATTAGAACATATAATTAATGAAAGACTAAAAATATTTTAGAAACTTTAACAAAAGGAAAAAAAATATCATTGCCATTACTGTCAAAACAATAAAAATTATTAAATTATACGAAGGAAAAAAAATATTAACAAAAGAGGAAGCAACAAAAACAATTAAATTATTATTATTATTATTATTATTATTATTATTATTATTATTATTATTATTATTATTATTGTGTTAAGTACAAAATTAAAATTCGAAGACAATTTTTTTTATTTTATCCGATTTATCATTATATGATTATATTACATGTATTTAAGAATACTGATATTAATTTTTTTTATTCAAAAAATTTTAGGTCATGTTTTCTTCGCCCTATATATATTCCTATGAGATAATATTCAATAAATATTAGAACATATAATTAATGAAAGACTAAAAATATTTTAGAAACTTTAACAAAAGGAAAAAAAATATCATTGCCATTACTGTCAAAACAATAAAAATTATTAAATTATACGAAGGAAAAAAAATATTAACAAAAGAGGAAGCAACAAAAACAATTAAATTATTATTATTATTATTATTATTATTATTATTATTATTATTATTATTATTATTATTATTATTATTGTGTTAAGTACAAAATTAAAATTCGAAGACAATTTTTTTTATTTTATCCGATTTATTATTATATGATTATATTACATGTATTTAAGAATACTGATATTAATTTTTTTTATTCAAAAAATTTTAGGTCATGTTTTCTTCGCCCTATATATATTCCTATGAGATAATATTCAATAAATATTAGAACATATAATTAATGAAAGACTAAAAATATTTTAGAAACTTTAACAAAAGGAAAAAAAATATCATTGCCATTACTGTCAAAACAATAAAAATTATTAAATTATACGAAGGAAAAAAAAACATTAACAAAAGAGGAAGCAAGAAAAACAATTAAATTATTATTATTATTATTATTATTATTATTATTGTGTTAAGTACAAAATTAAAATTCGAAGACAATTTTTATTTTATTTTATCCAATTTATCATTATATGATTATATTACATGTATTTAAGAATACTGATATTAATTTTTTTTATTCAAAAAATTTTAGGTCATGTTTTCTTCGCCCTATATATATTCCTATGAGATAATATTCAATAAATATTAGAACATATAATTAATGAAACACTAAAAATATTTTAGAAACTTTAACAAAAGGAAAAAAAATTATCATTGCCATTACTCTCAAAACAATAAAAATTATTAAATTATACGAAGGAAAAAAAAACATTAACAAAAGAGGAAGCAAGAAAAACAAATAAATTATTATTATTATTATTATTATTATTATTATTATTATTATTATTGTGTTAAACACAGTTATATATACATGGATAAAAGTAGGGGTTATATTAGAAATTTAAAAAAAATAAAAGTATAAGGGCTGAAATGAAAATAAAATATAAAGGGATTAAAATCAAAAATTAAAAGTTTAAGGGCTGAAATGAAAATCAGATTTA